>JAPZEA010000026.1:26493091-26506720 GCA_029783685.1 Heniochus monoceros
AAAATAAAACAAATGAGAAGATTGTTGACAGTGGTGGTGGTGGTGTCGTGGTTGGTTTTATCTCGACTAATCAGGAGTTCACACAGTGGAGGAAAGAAGAGCCAACGGGGGGTTTTCAGCATCCAACCACTGTCAAATTATATTCCCGTGATGCAGACGGCTGTCGTCTGTCCTCAGACTAGCAGCAAACAAACCGGCGGCATGCGTTTCGTATTCAGAGCACATGCCGAAAAACAACAGAAGGAATGCTCGTTTCTGTTCTCCAGTGTATTCAAACAGTCTTCAAATAAAACCGAGGGAGTGGGGGGGATAAATTATAAAATTAAACAAAGAAAACAGCACTAGCTACATGTGAGGCTCACGAAAACAAATCGAACTAAAACGTGTTGAAGTGGCATCTTCTTGGCTCGACATTCCCCTTCTCTTCCCAGCAGCGATGGATGTGACGAGAGGTTAAACGAGGGGTCTACAGCTGCTGAGAGGCAGCGAGGAGCGTTTCATAACTCATTTTGAAGTGGAACAAATCCCTCCTTCATTTTATTTCTTTCTGTACTTTAATTCTTTTCTACAACTATCCCCTCCTCCCCTTCTGATGGTCAATTCCCGGCCGACCAATGAGCTTCAATGGTGGATTTGTTTAAAAAGACAGTTTCAGAGGAACGGGAGGTGACCCACCTCGCTAAAACTGGTCTGAAGGAGCGATGGGTGTCCGTCATTGGCTAACGCTAGTTTTCACTCTACGAGGCTGAAGTCCTTTCTCTGGCTCTGGTTTGAGGACTCTAGCGGCTGCAGTTTCTCTCTGTGTGATGGGAGCCTACTTGGACATTTGCTGCTGGATGTGCTGCAGGAATTCATAGTAGGAAGAAGCTGACTCAGACCGGTCCTCCACCAGGTGCTGGAATAAGGTAGCTTTAGCCGAAGCATCGTCCCTGCAGGAGTAAAAAGAAGACAAGAGTGTTAAAGGGATCGCAGCACGTTTTTAATTTTAGATTCTATGTAAGAAAACAAGTAACAAAAGTATTGAGCCTCAAAAACACAGCTCTAATCCTATATATTAAACATTTTTGGGTTTGGGAATTCAGCTGGAATTTCTGGAGAGCAAAATTACACGCAAAGTCGAATCATCAGAAAACTGAGAAATACAACATGGTCACTAAAAGGGACAAAGAGATTAAGCTTAATGCTGTTAAATCCATTTTTGCTGGTAGGGGCTAAGTGAAGAGAAATAAACCAAAATACCTTTTCACAATTTTTAAAACCTGCCACTTTTCTTCATTTTATCACATCAGTTCAGGTCACTTATAAACAGCTAAATAACTAATTTACAGCTGAAACAGTTAGCTGATTCATCTATTAGTCAATCAATCAAGTTATTTCTCAGACAAAAATGACAAACATCTGTGTTGTGAGCTTCTGAATGTGAGAATTTGATGCTTTTCTCTGTGACCTATGACAATTAACTGGACATCTTTGGACTGTTTGTCAGACAAAACAAGACATTTACGTGAGCTCGGGGAAATTATAATGAACTTTTTTCTCTTTTCTTGCTGACATTTTACTGATGAAACAATCAATTGATAGAGATAATCAGCAGATTAATGTATAATAAGGATAACTGTCAGGTGTGGCTCTACCTTAACACAGTGTATAATCCTAAAATGAGCTTAAATTCAGAGCTTTACAAAACTACACGCACCCAATAATGACACATATGAAGTTCAAAGCCATAGTGTTTATATATTATTGAATTTATAATCATTTTAAGTACAGTTTACTGCTGTTGGATGAAAACTTCTCGTCTCAGTTATGAAGTAACCACCTGCTTTTGTACGACAGGCTCAAAAAATCTCGTCCAACCTGTCGCATGCATTTCTCATCTGCCAGAGTGATGCAAACACGCTCAGTCCATTTGCACTGACATCAGCCGTCCTCCACAACAGCACTGTGGTGTAAACATGTGGTTGAGCAACAATGGCGTGCCACAGAGGAGGAGAGAGAGGAAACAGAAACAATGCATTCCCTGTGGAAGCCTTTACCACGGCTGTCAATCAGCGACCTCGCCGCTTACTATGTGTTTACACTGGAAACATTTTTCTGTCAACCTCCGATCTCTGTTGAGAGACGGATTCCACTTAAACGTGAAACTGGCCGCGCCCTGTTTCTGTGCAGCCACGTGTGGTCGACAGCAGATCGTTCGCTGGTGTTTCAGAAAGCCGACGACAAAACATCTGCGGTGCTGTCGGCTGAACTACGAGACACATGATCACATGACAGGTGTGATGTGACCGTAACTTCCTCTTGATGTGAGCTGGACACTGAACGATGGCTGCACTGAATTATTAGTGTCATACAGGTGAATGGTGGGATTCTCGGTGGTCTGGTGGTTAACACACAAACCACATGAGCTATAACTGCAATGACTCCAGGTCTGTTCCAGACGGGAACCTTTGTTGTCATTCCCGTCTCCACCACCCCGTAAAAATAAGATGTATCTGCTGACTAGTTTTTGATCAATAATTTACACACTAGAAAATGTACGAAAAAACATAAGGAAACATCTTCCGGGGTCTTCAAAATGGCTTGTTTTGTTCGACAAATAGTCCCAAACTCAAATATATTCAATTTGCAATGATTGATGAAGCCGAAACCAGAGAACGTTTCTATTCTTTCTTGATGAACAATATATCAGTATTCAAAAATACTGCTTTTCATTTTCTGACTGATCACCGCTGCAGACTAACCATCATCTCTGGCACGGAACAGACTGTAATCGGTGCTTTCGACTGTCTCCAAAAAATATATTTCTATATATACGTTCTTCATACTTAGTAGCGTGGCATTGTAACCTGACAAAACATTTTGGTTTTACATTCCTTTTGGGTGGAGCGAAGAACAAAGCGGGCATTGTGTGGCCTCGGCGCTCTAAAAAGAAACAGAACTAAACAACAACCTGAAGGTATTTCACATTTCCTCGAATCGAAGATTCATTTTTGTGATTATACGCAGGGATTACAGCAGCAGAAGAAGTAAAGGCAATGAATACAAACTTNNNTGTTCTCCTTTCTACTGAGCTTCAATCTGAGCCTTCTGATGCTGAAGCCTCCTAAATTTTGGCGTCTGGTAACACTGGTGGTAGAGGAAGTGAAAGTCATTCTACCGTTATGATAATTTGAGGTCAGTGTTGACAACTGACAAAACATCTCAACAAATTTTAAAACATTACACTAAACAACAAACATAACAGCGTCTTTATGAGACTAAACTCCAGCATCTGGATGTCAGAGGACGTGTACTGTCACACTGGACTCTGAGTGTCAGTAAAAGTCAGATGTTGATCCAGATGTGTGCCGGTGCTTACTTGACGACGTGTATGATGGAGCTGAACGCTCTGTTGTCCTGCAGCCAGTCGAGGAACGCTCGCACTCTCTCAGACAGAGGAGTCTCCAGCTCAGGAATGTGACTCTGGGATTCATAAAGTGAAAGAGAGGAGAACCAAAACATCAACACTGTGTTTTTTTCCACTGCTGTGTGTTTTAGATAGGAGGCAGATAACGTGGATTCAGTCATCTCGGCTGCACAGTGCGGTTAACAGAAACATGCCTGTGGTGGCTCTCGGACGCAGCAACCCCCTTCCAGAAAAATACAATAAGCAGCATAAACAAGAGCTGACAGCTGCTGTTTGTTCTGGGTGTTGCCGTCCCGCCCACAGCGCGGTCGTGACAGAGCTTTCTAGGTAGCTGAACGGTTTGTTAGAAAAGCTTCACCAGCAAATCTGTTCTGCTGTATGAGTTGTTTTTTACACTGAGAGAAATGCAGCACTGTTACTGTGAATCTGTGACTCATGTTCAGGGGAAATGTCTGCAATGCTTAATTGCATCACTCATGCAACGGCTGGGCGGTGGCGTGTCACATAAAAATACCATTTGCTCGATCGTGGCCATTTCCTGGTTTCCTGATTTTCATCTACTTTCCAAATGACAAACATCACATTTGCATACAGTTTTGTGTTTGAGTCTCTTACTGACCATGTTGGGGGGTATGGAAGCATAGTTGGGGCAGCCCAGAACGTCTCGGATGAACATGTCGTTGCAGCATTTGCCGATCCACAGATAAAACATCTGCACAGAATGAAACAGAGAGCAGCCTTAGTACAGTTTCTGATCTTCCAGACACAGATGAAATATTGGCCTTTAAACTATTTTATGACTAAACAAGCTATAATATAAGTTAAAACACTCATAAAAACATCCTTAGGGTTAGTTTAGAGAGTTAATGCTCAAAAATTAGGTTTTCAGCATTTTCAAGAAACTAAATCAAATGACAAAATAAAAACTAAATCAACAGCATCACAACTAGGACACATTATTCTAATATCAACAAACATCCAGGGATAAAACTGGTCATTGCTGATATTTTCAGTGTCCTTAGATTAAATTTCCTTTTCACAAAACTATGATTCAGTTTCCTCCGTATTTTATTTTTGTCTGGGTGGAAAACCCTTAATTTAAATCATGTGGCACAACAACAACTGGGCTGTAACGCTGCTGTTATCCTTCCAACAGGCCAATAATAACACTGCACTTGCCTTTAATTTACTTGTAGTGATTACAGAAGTTTATGATTATCTGCTTGTTAAAGCAAACAAGACAACTCAACAGATTCGTGGCAAAAGAGACAAAATATAAATGAGGAGAAATAAACATCTTCTCCGAAACCTCTGACACTCTGAGAAAAACCCTTTAAGGACGGCGTCCCTGATGTGTTATCAATAAATACGAGTGAAATCTTACGTAGCCACAGTCCATGAGGAAAGCTCCATCTCTGCTCAGCCTCTCAGCAGACAGGTGGAGCAGATGAGGTTGGGGAACCACTGTGTCGTTCAGATGGAGCGCCCCCTGCAGGCAAGACCCAGATGGTGCAGTGGATTAGTTGGAGGGCAACCAAGTTTGTTCCACTTATTTTGGTTTTATTGTCAAATAAGAACTCACTTATATGATCATTTAATGAGTCACTTGAAAATAAGTTTTCAATTTATAATAATTATTTCAGTCGCTTAGAAACTGACAGCACCAAACAGTCCAACATCAGCTCAGTTCTCCACTCCCACACTTTGAGTTCACTTCACTGACTCATGGAATATAATTTAGTCTTGTTCAGTCTCGTCGGTGTGCTACCTGGTCAGACATGTTGTCCAGCCGGTACAAGTCAGGATGAACCATTCGCATCAGCTGCTGCAGCGGCTGCGTCTTGAACTCACACATGGCGAAGACTCGCTCGTCCAGCCGCGTGCTGGTGCCTGTCCGCAAGGCTTTCTGGAAAGAAACAGAAATCCTCTTTGATGTGTGTGTTAACCTTTAAGTATGTTTCATTTATTTGCAGCCTGATGCTGCTTCACAGTCACCGTGAGCTGCCACAACACAGCAGACAGAGTTAAATCCTCATTTAATGTCTCTGGATTCAAACAAACATCTGCTTAAACAGACTTTTCTGCTACACAGAGCAAACACTAATTGAAAATCATGATATTGTAACGAGGGTGGATTAAAATGAGGCGTTGCCTGACAGACCTACAGGAGTGTTCGTCTCAGATGACACAAAGGGTGTGAGGGTGTCTGCGAGTGGACACACCCTGGACGTATGAATGAACAAGTCCTGGGTGGATGAATACAGTCACTGAACATACAGAAGTCTGTGTGTCTGTGAAGCTTTTATTAGTGTGATTATGTAAGAGCAGCTCATATTTTAGGATGTGTAAACCTGGTTTAGGGGTGGATTATTGGGTGTTAGTGCGTGTGTGCTGATGCCCGTCCAGCAGTCACACCTGCTTGAGCAGAGAGAGGATGTAAACGGGGAAAAGGCGCATGGCGGCGGGGACGACGAGGCCGGACTGCTGCAGGTTCGACACGTTGCTCTTGTAGGCGCTCGCCAAATCCACCACCGCGTTCACCAGAGCGTCACGAGCATCGGACAGGCTGGACGATATCGACCGGTCGATAGCTGAGACACCAACGTGGAGGAGATTAGGTTTTATGTTTCTCTGTAAGCATGTTCCATTTTTTTCCTTTTAGAGTTTCTTAACATGTGCATGAAAAATTAAAGATGCATTTAAAAAGATTGTGACAGCTGAGGGTTTATGCTACAGACTCACCCATGTTGGCTAGCAGACAAGTGATGGCCTGAACATCAGCTCCAGCATACACATCACTCAGCTGGTTGACCACTGGCAGACACAGAGTATGGACCCGGATTCGCCTTTTTCCTACAGGGACAGAGGGATGACTGATCAGAGACAGTAATGCTATTCGCAAATAGCACCATTAAGTGCTCGGAGGACAGAACAAAACCACGTCGTAGTCAGAAACCATCATAGTCGAGCCCAGTAGAATCGAGCGGTAAGTGTGTGAGAGTTTGTGTACCTTTGCTGGAGGTGTAGAGCAGAGCAGCCTGGAAACAGGCCAGCGACGAGTCTGCCAGAGAGTCTTCGATCGACATCTGGACAGCGAAGGCAGAATCTGGGTTCACATTGGCCAGGGACAGCAGGTCGGTGGAGCGCACAAAGAAGTTACCGTGGAAAGTATGGATGGATAAACCTGAGGGCAAGCAGAGAAAAAAAAATGTCTGTTTTGTCCTTCTGTCCAGTCCAACAGCGTCTGACTCCTGCGACTCAGGTACCTTTAGTGCATCGTATTCTCATGACCGCCTCAAAGCCGATCTTCCTGGTGAGGTAGCGCTCCAGATCTCTCTGGAACTTCTCCAGCTGAGTAGGGTTATGGATGTAATGGAAGGAGGGGTAGTAAAAGATGCTGCCCGCTGAATACTTGGAGATACATGCTGAAGAAGAGGAGGAAGAAAGACATCCTGAGTGATTCTCAAACTTTTTCTGTCAGGCAGAAAAGCCCCAAAATAAAATCCCAAATAAATTTGAGAATGCTAACCAGCATTTAGCATGTTAATGTTAGCACTGAGCTAATGGGAATACTCTGTGGTAATTCTGAATTTTAAAAGGGGGCTATGAAAAGTTTCCAGCTCGCTCCCCCTGAGGACAGCAGCTGTGGTAATCTTGGATTAACAGCAGTTTCAATGCTTTGCAATTATAACCCCTCAATTATGATCCCTCGGTACACTACTGACCAAGAGGATCAACAATAGATAAGAGGATAATGCTGCGAGAGCTGTTTGAAAAGTTTCAGCTGATGTTTTAATGCTCTCTGTGCCTCTATTAGAGCTCATTATTAGTGCTGTGAGTGAAAACTGAGTGCAGCTGCTGTCCTGTGTGAAGGAGCAGCCGACCAGCTCTTCACATCCACAACTCAAGCACAAAGTTTCTGTTTGATGCTCAACAGATAGATTTTCAGTAGAATATCTCTTTAAAGTGCACCTGAGGCTGAGTCAGTCATTAGCTTTTGACACAGCCCGTCACTAACAAAAGAGAAGAAATTCAGACCCAGTAAACCACCTAGCAATTGTTAGGATATTTCATTCTCAGTCAAAGTGTTGGGCCTGAGGAAACAGGTTGTTTTGAGGTTGAAGAGATGGACACGGAGTTGAATCGTTGGGTGTTCTTACATAGCGAGGCGAGGTCAGCGTACTGGGAGCTGAGCAGGAAAAGATCCACACCAATCTGTTGACCCGAGCAGTCCAGTGCGAGTTTCTTATAGAAGTCTGTGGCCGGGCCGAGGTGCTGAACTCCCTGTTAAAGACATAGACTTGTTACAAGAAGAAATGCTGCTCTCGTCTGGAGAGGAAGAAAACACCATCATCAGGTTTAGAAAGGTCTACTTTCCTTAAAGCCCGCTGAGCTGTTAGACACACTTGTGTCTTTTTTGTTTTGATGATTGAAGTGTCCACAAAATGATGTATGACATGCAGACTGAGTGCCTGTAATGTGTGAGCATGGGCTGCAGTTGCATTGCTGGATTTGTCAGAAGTATATTTTACTTTATTTCCATGTTTGTTCTTCAGCCCAAAATCCTCCTGAAATCACAGAAACCAAAGAACAGAAAATCACTTTCCCTGAGAGAGAAAGCACATCTGTTCTGAGTTTGTTTAATTCAGGGGTTTTGGAGCACTGCGTTAACCTCTGGACACTTTATTCAGATCAAAAATAGAACACAGACGATAAAGATCAATAAATCACAGTCCTGGAATGACAAAAACACAGACTTGAGTTCGGCACTGTCCCTGGATGCTCTAAACTGAAACGTGAGATCCAGCTATGACGTTGTGGTTGGAGATAACAAGGAGTTGTGGCATGAATATAAATATAACAGAGAATTCTAGGACAACACATACAAATCCTCACGACAGGGGGGTGACGAAGAGTCATTTTCTAGCTAGATTTCATCTGTGGCATGGTTTGCTTTAGGCTTCATACATCACAGGGAACGCAGCCCCCCCTCATTTAGAAGTCTGTTTGAAAAATGAAACTGGCAGTAAAATGGTAAAAGATGGCGGTACAAACTCTAAAATATGTCTCACTCTTACCTTGGTGCTGGAGCGCTGGTTGGGGTCTTCCCTCGACTGTAGCGCGCCGGCCCCCAGCGTCGGCAGCTGGGTCTGAAACACTGTCACGCGGCCCCCAGTGGGCGACATGAGCTTGAAGGCGGCTTGCAGCGCGGGGCCGAGGGCGCTGTGGGTCTCCCTGCTCTGGCTGAACATCGCCGGCAGCGACGTCAGCAGGTCCTTCACCAGCTGGAGGAGGAAGAGGAGGGAGACAGAAAATTGAGAGAGGAGGGGGATTGAGGAGATGATGAGAGAATAATGAAGGAATGGGATGAAAGAGTTTGATTACATAAAGTGTTATAGTGGCTATTTACCTCCTTGCTTTCCTTTAGGTTCACCATTAGACTGTCATGAGACGGTATGAAGATGTCTGGAAAGAGAAAAAACACAGACATCTGGATTTATTCAGGAAACTTCCAGAATATTTTTAAGTATTTCAAAAAATGTGATTACAGACGTCATTAAAAGAATTGAAGAAATCATTACATAAAAGATAAATGAAGGAAAGACGTTTTGTAATTAATCCATTCTGTAAGTTAGTCAATTAAAAAAAAAAAAATACAAATCATCCTTTCTGCAGTGAAGAACATGCCCTGACATAAAGTACTCCACTGTATGTGAGCATGCTCTAATTCTAAAAAATTAAAGAAGAACAAAAGTACTTCCATTTTCCCTTCTTATGTAAAATAAAGTCAAATCTTTGTGGCTGAGGAGCTTTCCAACCTCTTGCTACTTACTGGTCCTCTACACTTTGTTTATTCCTTGAAAAGCTGCACAATTTGTTTATTATTAATTTATTTTTAGACACAGCTGCCATGTCCTGTCAGTAGTTAAAAAACAAAGTTCCTGTGCTGAGTTCACAATCTAAACGTACCGTCTATGTCCGACACCACCAGCATCTGCGGCTGGGACAGTCCCTCCTGCAGGTTGTAGAAGTGGATTGTGTTGTCGAAGGTGAGGAAGCCCACCCTGGTGCGTGTATCCCCCGGCAACCTGGAGCACACAACAAGCCTGTGTCAGAACTAGCTCAGGTGGACAACAACCATCAGCTGTTCACGACCATCTGCTTAGTCTTACTCTTCTCCTCGATCTGTTTTATGAGGAAATCACACCAATAACTATTATTATTATTATTATAACAGCACTCACTTGTCCAGGTTCTCTAGCAGTGATTCACAGAAGTACTTAAGGTAGCCCGCTTCCACAGCATTGTGAGACACATCGAGAACAAATAGGTAGACCGCTGGCTGAGGAGGCCGCAACTGAACACACAGGAGGTAGAACACACACACACACACACACACACACACACACACACACACACACAGAGAGGCATGCACACACTTCACGCCAGCAGCTAAAGCAGAGACACCGCTGAGAAACACACAGCACACATATAAAGCTTCTGGCCTCATGCTGTTCAGGTCCGGGAGGGAGAGCGAACAGCGGCAGCAGAGCAGGGAGTCTCACATAACACCGAAAGCTGTACTGCATTACAAGTGAGTAAAAAAGCACTTTTATTTAAATAACAAGTACTTTTCATATACCTACATTGGCCATTTACGGCTTTGTTGCAACTAGTCTGCTCTAAATGCAGGGATTGAGTGTGTGCGGTGATGATGGAGCGAAAGCCAGAACAAGCGGCAGCTTCCAGCGACGATCCCCGACCACACCTGGCCACATGTTTCATACCGAAATGTAAAAAAAGGCAACAGTTAACATGATGAGGCGCTCGCTGTGCCTCCTTAACAACACTGAGGCTTCGGCTTTTAAACGAGCCGCAAGCAGATTGAAGCAAACTGCACCTACTGCAGGTGAAAATGCAGCTAACGTTAGCTTTGTTAATTTTTCATAGTTGCTCTCAATCTCTGATGTTATGATAATGACAGTAATTTACCTCGTAGCTGGTGGTCTGTTGGGCTTTGAAAGTGGTCTAATGTAATAACTTTAACATTAATGTTACTTTCAAAAGTTTTATCCACAACTGTACTTTTACTTGAGTATACATTTGCAGTACTCACCACTAGTTAAAAGTGGTAGCTTCTGTGCAGGTTCCTCTGGTTTCTCTGTTGATGCTCAAACACAAAACTGTAAGCAGATACTAAAGAATGCATATGTTTTGCAGATGACTCAAAATGAACGACTGCAAACCTTTAACATTAAAAAGTTTGATGTGTGTGTACTAGGGTTGCAGCGGTGTACTGGTTTCACAATAATCCGTGGTGTGAAATTTGATGGCTATCACACCATCTACTTTTGCTTATCTACAGTATTGAATTCTACCGTATCAGTGTTATTAAAAAAATATTTCGAGTTTATATCAAGTTTCACGTCTGTCAGGACACAATATGTCGTGAAATTATAATAAAGCTTTAGTTCAACCAAATCAACCTTCTGTTTTCCTTCCTTTAAGCGTCGTTGTCAACCATGAAGCTGTGAAAACATGATAGTTTCTGAGATGGTTATCTTTCCATGAAGATCTCACGCTGCTGCAGCCCCAGTGTGTGCTGCAGCAACGATGATGAAATCACTCCACATGTCCGTACTGTCAATCCCACAATGCAAAGCGGTGCATTTCATAGATGCAAAATCTCTGTGTCTATTATACAGTACAGTAAGTAGTGAATGAGTGAACAAGGGGGTCATTTACTTTCCTCATTTAGATTCAGTTCTTTGCAGACAAGGTTTAAAATGCATATCATGGCACCATATTGCCATGACAGCAGATACCAATTAATAAGGCCAAAGAGGAAGTCAGTGGCTCATTATAGATACCCACAGAGGACATTTTCCTCTTTTGTTTGTTATGTAACCAGGCGATTTATTCAATTACAGTTGCAATGTGTAGACTGTGCTGCCGTTTTTCCCCTCATCCAGCACTGAGAGCTGGTATCCACGCCTTTCCCTTTCCCTGTAAAACAGTACAGATCCACCTGCAGCTGGAACTTCTCTGTGCTCACACAGTCTCCTCAAGTCCAGGTAGATGCGAGGAAATTTCAGCACAAACATTAAAATCTGCAACACAGCCGACCACTTCGAACTGCTAAAATGACTCACGGTAGGTCAGGGGATGAATCAGAGGACCGAGTGAAACCTGCATTTACTCGAAGAGAACACCAACCTTCCTCCAGGCTCCTGCAAGCTTGGAGAGCCCGAGGTCTGGTTACGCCAAATTAGCTGGAATTGAACCACTAACCACGGCGGCAAAAGTGGCGCGCTCCCTCCAATTATAACAGAACCCCAAAACATAATATCCACATGTGCGCACATAAACCGCGCCGACCCCTGCGAGATTTATGCGCTAATCAAAACCCAACTATGTGTGTCTGCAAACAGCGTGGAGCCTCGCAAGGCGCCACCATCTTCCTAACTACCCATCATTACCGCCTCACCTCTGTACATTCTCTCACCTCCCGCTCTGCCTTTCCTCCAGCAGCGAAGCGTCCACGCTCGGAGGCTTTGCATTTATCTCCTCTCCCCCCCTTTAAAGAGCGCTGGCCTGTCACTTGTAAGATGCTGGGAGATCTAGTGGCGAGCACGGGCTTCAGGGAATATCCCGCCGTGCCGAACCAAGGCCGTCAAATCGCATGGCGTCAAAACAAAAGTGTGAGGAAAAAGATGGATGAACGTGGCGGGTGACCGGGACGTTTAATAAAACAGGGACAGGAGATAAAAGCGGGCTATTAATGGGGCAGGAAGGGAGTAAGCCAGTTAAAAATGTAAGAAATGTAAAGTGGCAAAGGCCCAGAAGTGTGCTTTTACCGTCTACCTCCTGTTACCCTTTCCTCCCCCTTGGCCAACAAAACCCAAACGCTTTTCAATGCAGCAGAAAGAAACAGCGGATGCTCATCATTTGATTATCCCCAGAGATCCATTTCCCTCTGTTTCTGTTCTCTCGCAGCCAGACACCTATACATCCTGTTCTAGCCCTCCTCCACCGCCACCTGCCTTCGTCGCCTCTTCCTCGCACCTCCTCCTCACTGCCAGAGTCCCTAATGAGGCTCCGTGGGAATGCTCTCTGGCTCCCTCCCTGAAGATAGACCTGTTCGCTTTCTGTTGTTTCTGAGGAGCTGCTGGAATGGATTGTCTGCCACACGTACCATATGGCCTAACCGCCACGGCATCCATGCGACACACACACACACACACACACACACACTCGCATGCACGCAAACACACAACGCACAGGCCAGCAAGCGATCACACGCTTGCATTTCTGACGCACGTGTTCATCAAGCTTGCACGCACACACGATCTTCATGTGTTAATTTAGGAAGGACGAACATATGTGGGCACACAGTGATGCACGAACATGTGTGCAAGCACACACACATTTAACTAAAGGTTAGGAGGATGGACAAATGCATTAGGGTCCACTGTGGGCCACTGAAGACTCCCTTGTTGATAATTTGGCATTTTTGAGCTGCCTTCATCCTTCTCCATCTAAAATTTGGCAAAGTGAGTCATTTCAACAGGGAAACATAGTGTTTAGTTGATTTATTCAGTGCCTGAACAGCCCTGAACACTTCCTGGGGCTGTGCTCAAGGTGTGCTGGTTTGTCATATTTGAGTGTTTTCGTGCTGGCAAAGCTCTGCCACCATCGCTGTTCATTATTTTTTTCATGCTCAAAGGAAACAGTCTGCTTTCAAGTCATGTTGGGTTGTAGTTTGCTGAGTCATTAATACGCGTTTATGCTCATGCGTTTTAGGTGATTGGCTGGCCTTTGTTAACACAGTCCTCTGGCTAGCAGTCAGCTAGCTATAGCAAGCAACCTTTGGTTATTTGCAGAGCAGAAGGGCAGTGAACCGAACATCGCAGTGCCCATGCTGTTAATCTGTAACTTCATGCACAGCTCGACATGTTCTGCAAACATCATGCAACCGTTCCTCTTCTCTTCAGCCATGTTGTCAAGAGTCATTGCGTCCAAATTTGTGCTGCATCTAAAATCTTTCTGATCTGATCATCCGACACTTCCTGTTGGCTCTGCAGTGAATTGCTAATGTTGTCTTTCTTGGTGGGAAAGTCAGTTCTGATCAGCTGATCCGCTTACAGAGGGGAAGTACAGTACGTTTACGAGGTGCTTTCACGTAGCGTTAAACACAAATTCCCACCGCTGACCAACTGCCG
>JAPZEA010000026.1:26951694-26962184 GCA_029783685.1 Heniochus monoceros
TCTTCCGACAGAGCCAGGCTGGCTGTTTCCCCTGCCTCTGGTCTTCATGCTACACTAAGCTAATCACCTCCTGAGTCTAGCTCCATACTTCACCCACAGACATGTGATTGATATCAGTCTTCTCATGTATCTGCTGGCAGACAGAGACTCAGCCTCAGCACACATCCTCCTCATAAAACATTTGCAGAGCTCATTTTGAAACCTGCATTGTTCTGATTTGACGTCCGTGTTTCCATCGACTAACAGTCTTCTCCCTCGCCGCCTTTTGCTGTTGCATTTGCTGCTTTCTTGACACGTTCCCGCTACCAACTGTCAAATGTGCAAGTGCAACATTTTGCAGAGCAAAGCAATTATTTTCCTGAGAGAGCGGCTGGACTCTGTCGGGCAGCTGCGCGAGGGAGAGCGGCACGCATCATCCTGATTTTCCATCAGGGTTTGTGGCCAAAGTTCAACAGTGACGGGGGATGGAGGGATGACGGACAGCATCAGTTTCACTTTAGGAAGAAGGTGAAGTCAATTTTGTGCATCTCCAGGTTCCTGAAGTTATGTACTCAATCTTACCGAGACTCAGAAACATCTCAAACATGGCAGAAAATAAGAAAGTAAGAGCAGATTAAATGATGATTTTGATTCTACATTCCAGTGTAGTCTGCAGCATCCTGGTTTAGCTGCCTGAAGATTTTGGTAATAATCTGTAAAACTTTACATACTTTACATGCTCTAATGTTAGCTTTTGTTGTGAAACTGCCCTCTTCAGTCAGTACAAATGTGCCCCAGCACCCAAACGTCCTCATACACAAGTCAGCAGGGCACAATATACTAGCAAAACAGTGACAGACTCATGAAAACATTGCTCATACAGCCACTAACAGTGACTCCACTGAGCACCACTTATTGTTTAAGTGTTTTTGGGCCATTTTAGACCCAGCCAGGGGCCATTGTGATCACATGGTCAGGACCTTATACCCTGAGGTCACCAGGGTGCCCCAGAGTCCCTCTCTGAATGATCAGTTCATTTAGTGACGTCCTACAGAAAACAACAACAGCCTCACTCAGAGAGTTGTTGTTTGCTTGCACTTTCTGCTATTGCTGCTTCAGATTCTTCTGCATCTTTTTATTTTAGGCCAAACTGATTCAGACGCTCTCCTTCATCTTCTGTGCTCACTAACAAACTTCTTAAAAGCTCCTCTTCCTCAACTGTACACTGTATCTGAAAACGGAGGTGACTATGTCAGCTGATCTTTCTCATCTTGTGAAACATTTTTAGTCTCTGGTCTTCGATCTCATTGAAATTTAGCCAATAAATAAAAATAAATCCACATTTAAAGAACTACTCATCTTTGAGTCTAACATATATTTGTGTTTTGCGCTGCTGCCTGCTGACTGCAGCTGTAGCATCGTGTCTGCTGAGTGTATTTTGTCTGCTGTGTTTAAGGCTGGAGATGCCTGTGGAATCTGAGGAGGTGTGTGTCTGTGTCTGTGTCTGTGTGTGTGTGTGTGTGTGTGTACTCAGTGTCTCCACAGGGAGCATTAGCCAGCTTCGGCGGGCACTGGAGTGTGAACTGGAGAGGTGGTTCGGGGGCTTTTAAGTGCCACTTAGTGAGCGAATGCTGCCTCTGTATGTGTGTGGAAGCAGGTCGAGGCATGCTGTGAGCATGCTCTGCATGAGTGTGGACGCTTGGACGGCTAGTTTTGTGTCTATCAGTTTAAAAATGGACATGCATGCATGAATATCTTATGATTGTGTATGTATATGTGGATTGCAAACATTTCCTGTGTGAATTGCATGTTAACATCTTCACACATGTGCCCAGTCAAGCTTGTGTGTTCAGTTTTAACAGTGGCATGAACATACGTGTGTGTGTGTGTGTTTGGTGTGTGTGTGTGGTGCTCATTAAAGCTTACAACCGCTAACAGTTTGATGCAGAAAAACACCTTCAGGCATCTGATATCCTCTGAATGACTGCGTGTAGGAGTGTGTGTGTTTTTCAGAATTGGTCTTGGTCTCAGTGTGTACAACTATATGCCTCACAGTGTGTGTGTGTGTGTGTGTGTGTGTGTGTGTGTGTGTGTGTGTGGGGCTGAGCCTCAGCAGTCTAACAGTGAACACATCTCAGGCTATAAATAGCTCGTCCTGACTGAAGCTGAGCTATAAATAGCTGTGCAGATCACACTGCCTCCTAGAGGAAAGCAGCAGAACTGCATCCAGGTGTGAGATCTCCAGAAACACAGCTTGTGTTTCATTCATTTGTGTTTTCAGTCATAAATTACAGTGTGCTGTGTCTGTTTGTGTGCTAGGGAGAATCAGTTGGGCTGAGCTGAACAATTGCTAAAATCACCGTGGAGGTATATGGACTTATATTTGTTCCTGTAAATTCTCTGTAAATCACCTCAGTACTGTGATGTTACTCCCTGTCGTCAAACTGGCCTCTGCTGGTCTTGGAGGCTGTGCTCGGTCCTGGTCCGGCCGTGTTCACTGGGAGACAGTCAGTCAAGTTGTGTTTTTGTGCAGTAACTTTTGAGGCCCAACCGGCAGCATCCTTCTCTTTATACAGCTATGGCAGCAAAATTAGTCCAGGATGAGTCATCAGCATTTTTCTATTGGTTCCCACAAAATAACAAATTCTAAAATACTGTGTTAAAAACAATCATTTTGACTTCATGGGAGCTTTAAAATAGTCCTAATGTAGCAAAAACAACAACAGCAACAAAAAGGCATGTTTCGAGCATCCCCAAGTCATAAAATTGGCACATTCTGATTCTCATCCCAAATCACACCCTCAAAATTCAGTCAAATCTGGCTCACACTCGCTCCTCAAGCACCAGAACACAGCAGAGTCTGTTAACATTTGGCTGAAGTCGTTATGGCTCAGCTGGTTGTGTCAAGTTGTCAGTGAAGTGGTCATCAGGGTTTTTGTCAACTAATTCATTTTGAGTTGATCAGTCGTTTTATTTATTTCTGGAAATAGTTTTTACTCATCTGCCTTTCAGCTACTGACATTTAAGCCATCACTATAACACTTGGAATACTTTTGTAAGATGGTAAATTTAAGGGAATATCTTTTATTCCAATCATTTTTGGGGCATTGTATGCCTTCATATGATAAACGACAGCAGCGAGAAGACAGGAAATGGAGGGAGAGAAATGTCTCTGTCTGGACGTAAACAAGAACCTTTGCAGCTACCGGAGCGCCCTGAGTTTAAAAGAATATCTTTCTGCATTCGTTCTTAAATGGACAGTAATCCTGGAAACACGGTTAATGTAAGAGATTTTAAATCAAATCAGTGAATCAATCAGAGAAAATCCCATAACTATTGTTTCCATTATTGCTGCCAGGCAAAAAATGTCAGTAGAAAAATGCATCTGAACATTTGAGCAGGGCGGGACAGCAGTGCAGCGTGGGTGTGGAGGAACCAGGAAACCCATCTACATACAACATATCCCCACCTGCACCGTCACTGTGGTGGGCGTCACTGTGGTGGGCGTCACTGTGGTGGGCGTCACTGTGTGTGTTTTATTGTAAACAGCCTGTCTGACACACATTATGTTAGCAGCATCAGTGTTTGTGTGTTGTTATTGTTTAAGGACAGTAGTTTGTAATCTCCATTACACCAGAATGTGAGTCTTCATCCTGGTTCAGATGCTGCGTGTGTGTGTGTGTGTGTGTGTGTGTGTGTGTGTGTGTGTGTGTGTGCGTGCGCGCGCCTGTTACCTTGGAGTCCAAACACTGCAGGTAGGAACAGATGTACTCGATGCTGGCTCCAAACGGGTGGACATTCAGGAAGGTTGAAATGATCCCTGAGGATGAACAAATAGGTCACACAGACATGTTAATTAAACTGTCAAAATGCAGAGACACACCTTGCCACATTGCTCCAGCGTTTGAGCTTCTGTCACCTGTCAAACATGACTTTTAGCCACAATAGAATATTCAAGAAATCAGTTTGATTATTCTAGTTCCTCTTGTCTGATGGAAAAACAAGCAAGGATGCATCAAGCAGCTCTTCTCAGACCCCCAACACTGTTAAGAGCCTCTTGTATACTGTGGCTGCAGATTAGAGGGAGTGTTTGATGACGCTTTGATGCTGTTAGCTCTCACCATAGCAGTGTACTATTGAAACTCTCCATAAGCTCAACCAAACCATGTGCTCTTGACTCTCTGATTGGGCCAGGAGAGGGATGATCCTCCACCTTAGAGCACCATGAGGCAAGAAATCACGTGAGTCAGGTGGGTGGTGGGTGTCGAGATGATCTAACCAGGACCAGGACAAAAAGAGGACAAAAATAAATAAAAGTAGTCTTCACATCAATGCAAAATGTCGACCTACTTACATAAAAACATCAAATTTTTTGTTAACTCTGCCAAGTTTAAGGCACTTAATGAAAAAATAGCTGATAATATTTCAGAAATATTATAATATTATTACGCTTTTTGTATCATATCATGTCCTTATGGTCTGATGTCTTCTTAGAAATGTTGCAGCATTGCCACATCAAGCTACCATTGAGGACATGATGGTTATGTGCTCGATGATTCATTCATTCATTCATTCATTTTCTATACCCGCTTATTCCGTAAGGGTCGCGGGGGGGCTGGAGCCTATCCCAGCTGACAATGGGCGAGAGGCGGGGTACATCCTGGACAAGTCACCAGTTCATCGCAGAAGGCAGAAGCAAAGTTCAGTAATATTAGATCATTTGAGTCATACAACTATGACTGCTCTTTAAATGACATGGTTGAACATTTCAATAATAATTCAATTTCAATAATACCATGTCATCTGCTTAAATACTGTTAATCCACTAAAGGTTAAAAAGAGGTCAAGTGACAGAATCTCCCCATGGTTAAACAACAGCAGAGTTAATGAGAGTAAGAGACTGTCAAGCATTTGAAAGAAAATGGAGAGACAAAGCAATATAGCTGGCAAGAACGGATTACTTTTCCATTATTACAGAGAATGCTGGGAACTCTAGAAGATTATTCTGCAGTATTTACTGGCTACTAAACACTGCTCCCACCTGTCCACAGTTTTGGCATCAAATTGTAAATAATTTGCATCATTCTTCAATAACAAAGTAATTTCAATGAGAGCCAGCTTTGCTGCTGATGTAAGCACAGATGACTTCAGCTGTAAAATAGATGTGACCATGGAAAATTCACCTGTATTACATTAACTAAGCTCTGCAAAACTGTTACTGAGTGTAACCTCTTCCACCTCATGTTGAGCCTGTACCTACCGTGATGACTCCAAAACTAGAAGAGACTCAGGTACAAGGATCACTCGAAAATCTAAAATCAAATAATTCCAAAATTTAATTGACTTGAAGATGCGCAGAACAGAAAATCAGTCAGGTAAAAAAAAAAAAT
This sequence comes from Heniochus monoceros, assembly GCA_029783685.1. Lineage (NCBI taxonomy): Eukaryota > Metazoa > Chordata > Actinopteri > Chaetodontiformes > Chaetodontidae > Heniochus > Heniochus monoceros. Next base: position 26,957,064 of record JAPZEA010000026.1, read on the forward strand.
TCAAACATCTGGCAGAAACCAAGAAGCAACAGGAATGCAAGAAGGCTGGAATTCTAAGACGAAGGCAATCTGGCAACCAGGAACTGGATCACTAGGGTTATATATACAGAGGAACTAATTGGGTGATTGAATACAGGTGGTAAGAGAAACTGGTGGGGAATTGAATAATGACCGGAGGTAAAACATACGGAGATTCATGAGAAACACTACTACAAAATAAAATAGGAAATGCTGTCAACCAGAGTCCATGTACAACACCATACCTACAGCATTGTTAAAGCAGGTGTTTGACAGTGTTTCAAGTCATGTCCTGAAGATTATCAATGCATCTCTACAAACTTTGAAACATCTGTTGTAAAACCCTTACAAAAGAAATGGTGGTAATGCGCTAACCAACTCTAGGCTGATATCCAACCTTCCATTTATCAGTAAGATACCTGAAAACATAATTTCTGTACAAATTGCTCTTGCTAAAATAATCAGTGACCTAAGACTAAATTCTGGTGAAAATAAGGTCTAATTTCCTCTTAAAAGTGCAGCATTTGATTAATATCTTAACCAATCATCTTGAAAAGTTTGTTGGTCTTTTTGACTGTGTGTTAAACTGGTGTAAAACATACATCAAAGGAGAAAGTTTTACGTCAGTCTTGGAGATCATGTGTGTGAGCAACATCACTTGCCTTGAACAGAAACAGCAAAAAAGAAAACTGGGGATTCAGCCTTTGTCAATAATGCTTCAAAACTTTGGAACACATTATCTATAGCTATCAGGGAAGCTATCTCACTGAATTAAGACTGGTGCTGAGTTTGTACTTTTGCATCGCAAAATTGGGAAGGTCTGTTATGCTTGTTTGCATCATAAGCCTTGGTGTTGATTGGCAGATTGCATTAAAAATAGAAATACTTTGAGTTCACGCCTCTTAAGTCTCAAATTGCTGACCGCCACTGTAATAAAGAATGAGAAGAATGTGGAGACCTTTGATGCCTCTATTTTCATCCTTATTTTTGTCTTACATGAAGATCTACAGATGCTAACTGGTTCATGGTAATCAACTGGTTTACATATATGTGGTTGAAATTCTGGGGTTTTTGAATGCACTACAAGGACAAGGGAATAGTCCATTCATGGTCTGTTTACTAAGGTTTGACAGTAGTCATTAGGATGTACATTTTTGAACATTTGTTGAATTAGAACCTGAACTTGTAACTCCACTGTGTGAAAGTGAAAGCTACAAATGTTCAGTCTCAAAAGAAACAGTATATAGACGTGATGAAACTTTTTTTAATGGTCATAAAATTCAATACATAAAATAAAATAAAATCCATAAAGACAACCAATTTAAAGCAAAGAAAGATGGGTGGTAAAATGTCATCAAGTTGATGGAAGCAATGTAAAAATAGATCAGTTTTTTCCCTCCTGTAAAATGCCAGTATTGGTGAGTTTTAGCATTCAGTTCAAACCAGCAACGTATCCATCATGTGTCAACGTGTCCTCTCTAAAAGACATGCTAGTACCAGAAAGATAACACCTTCAGTCTCTCATACACACAGACACACATGCCAGTCCATTAACTACACACATACACATACAGGCACATACTTTATTTTTCTCTCTTAGTGTTGCTGTGGGTTTCTGTGGTGTGTGTGTGTGTGTGTGTGTGTGTGTGTGTGTGTGTGTCTGTGTGTGCGTGTGTGTGTGTGAGTGTGTGTCTGTGTTTATCTTTATTCCAAGTACATAACTGAATAACTGAAGCCAGCTTTTGCTGCCAGATGAGGAACATTATATTATAACCAAACTCAGGCAATTATATAATTTCCTAGATTTACTGCAGAGAAATTGGAGCACAGTTATCCCAGAGTTGCATTTTTTTTTTCAGTCTCATCTAGGATGAAGTCTGTCTCTTTGGTTCACATGGACGGGAGCACAATGTTAGCCAGTTTTCCAAATGGGCCAACATGATATATGTTCAAAGTCGAAATAAAAATGGTAAACTTATAGTTTAAACAGTATGTGTTCTACTGCACATAATCCTGCCAACCGACAACATGCTGTGCATACATTGATGGCTGAATGCAAAAGACTTGATAACATCTTAATGTTATGATGTGGAGAATCAGCCAGTAAGGTAAAAGTTATTGTAATTTCCTTATTGTTTAAAATATAGAATGAATAGTAAAGTAACCTAATTCTTTTCTATTTATTTTTTTAAGCAAAAAGGGGGTCTGTGTCAGCAGGATCTCTGTGAACGTAAAGTATGAGGTTCATAGTCTGTGAGTGTTGTATTAGGACTTTGAACACCTATCAAGTAGCTTTGCTCCATTGGTTCTCCAGTGGTACAGCGCACTTCCTGTCCCCTGGGCCATCTCTATTTTTACACTGATAGATGTTGGAGCACGCACCTTACTCCCTGTCTACAAACCAGACTTCAACCACTGTGGGCTACTGAGGGCCACATTCACATATATATGCTGCATATTTTAAAAAGCAAATGGCCTACCATGTTTTACCATTAATGAAAGTACAGCACTCAAGACAAGAAGAAATTAAGACAAGAATCCTTTGAGGGTTGTTTTTTACATGTGGCCAAAGAAGAGAAATGGAAAACAGTCTTACTCATGAATCACTGATCGAGAAGATTTTTTTTTTCTTAGACAAACAAGACCACTAAACCAACCAACAGTAAATAACAGAAGGCACAAAGGTATAAGGTAAGAAGACAAAATGATAACAGACAATGACATGGTTTGCCATCTTGTGGGCCAGATATAGTCTAACAACAAACACAGACCCACAATACTCTTTATGTGTTTTTGGGTGTCTCCATACATATTCACACATTAGGTGACATGTATGGTCATATGGTAAGTTTTTGGCTGCAGGAGGATGTCTGTGTTGACATCGGCTGTTAACAAAGTGTATGTCACATGGACCCCCATGCCATGTAGATGCAGAAAAACTTGTTTGGGTTTAAGGCTGTGCATGGGATATGTAACATGGTTGTTATATTGCAGAGCAAATCTAATACAAAGTCAGTCAACCAGTCTGGGCTGGACGTCCATTTCCCAGTTAACAATCCCAGAACTGACTAACTGTGACTGCCTTAACTTCATTGTACCGTCATCCAATCCTGTTGGTGGCTGTTGTATGTATGTATTTCTGAGTGTATGGATATGATCATTAGTACTCAGAACCTCAGTAAAAAGGACGGGAAAAAAGGAACCTTATCCCACATTTGTCAACACACATCTCCTACAGGGCTGTCACTGGTCTTCATGTCATACTTAACTTTATGAAAGACTACCCACCAAATAATATGAATAACTCTCAGTTGAGAAATAGATATATATCTACAATATAATACTTTAATGATTTGGAATCCCTGCTGTATATTTCCGAAGCCTGGTTGAAATGGCTGGTAATGTTCAGGAGTTTAGAGAGGTGGCAAGTCCTGTCATCATGAACTGAATCAGTCTGAACATAATAAAACTGAGCATGCAAAATGTATTCTGGTCCAGCAATTCTGCTAGCCTTAAAGGTGATCAGGAAAAATGCTTATTTTCACTGCTGAAGTTAACTGGGAGTCGGTGTTGTGGTTATGTGATGTGCATAACTCTCTGAGAAAACACAGGTTTTCAGAAAACAATACGGAGAAGTCAGAATTGAGCAAATGCTGACAAATAAATTTACTTATTACGTAATAGTCAATACATATGTAAATTACAATCCTGTGCACACTTGCTCTCTTTGTTTAGATCAGCAGAGTGCGAGTGTAGCATACTGCCGACACTGCTAAAACAGCGGGTGGGTAGGTGGGAGGATTGGACTTACATGGAAAAATGGGCTGTATGTGCACCTAGTTGTTTAAAGAGGAAAAAATCTTTCCAAGGTTTTTATACTGCACTACACACAATGATAATGATGGCAATGAGCCAACATCATCCAAAGGCAAATGTTTTGTTGTGGATTTGTCGTAGAGTTTATGAGGTTTTGTTACGTTTTCTACAGTATTAGGAACCAAAATACCACACTCAGAGAGATACGGCAGGAGACTAGAGAAAAGTTCAACAATTTAATGAATGTTCAGGAGAATGTGCAGAGATAAATCCAGACGAGGCAGAGTCCAGAGTGACAGAGTCCAAGTAGTGACCGATCCAGGTTGCGTGGGTGAGAGCAGACAAAAAGGGTGCAGTCAAGAGCAGGTGAGGATTTGGGCACCTGAGCACAAACAAACAGGAGAGTCAGGAAGACAAGTAGCAGACAAGCAAAAACTGAAAAACTGGTACTTAGGCAGACGATTCGAAATACTGGTTGATAAATACTGGTGCTTAAATACTGTGTAGGCAGGTGAGTCTTGATTGCTTGATCGAGTGCAGCTGTGCTCAGGAGGAGAGGAGGTTTTATGATTTGGTGCAAATATTTTACACTATAAAAATCTATGTTTAAAATATCACCATTTATATGTCAGAAACATACCTGTATTGTATCTGTATTGTGTGTTTGGCTAAGTGAAATACAAATGATGATGAAAAGCAGGAGGTAGCAGAGCAGAGGTGAAAACAGCAGAGACCAAACAAACAAACAAACAAAAACAAACAAACAAACCAACCAACCAACAAACAAGGGCCTTCATTAACTGGCAAATGTTATCCCAGGTACAGGTAAGACAATGACAAATGATCCAGGAATTCCATTTTCAGCTGAAGGCTTATCACACACCAATAGCAATACTTCAGAGGAGTACTATGAGACAAGATTTGTACAGTTCTTGTTGTTTATCACAATGGCAGTCATTTCCTCTGTTGCAGTGATCCTGGGTTGACACTAGAAATGTGCCATCATGTTACAAACAACACTCACAACAGTAAATAACACTGATAAGTCCCCACCCCCCAATTCTTCACATCATACCTGCTCAAAATAATACCCACCACATACATGTAGGCTGTGAGTCGAATCTGCACAAAACTTTGCACATAGACTCTTAAGGACTCTGAAGATAAAAAGTGTGTTAAAAAATGTCATAATGCAAAAAGTGCGCAAGTCAGAAAAACACAACTTCCTGTAGGTCAAAACAGGAAGTGATGCATCAACAATTTTCAAATGTAATAAAAACAATGATT
>JAPZEA010000026.1:27035884-27048975 GCA_029783685.1 Heniochus monoceros
TGTGTGTGTGTGTGTGTGTGTGTGTGTGTGTGTGTGTGTGTCCTAATCCTTGATTTTCCCTCCTGGTCGACATCAGCTGCTTAAGGGAGTAGCTGCGAGTGTGGAACCTCATAATGCAAAGCAACAGCACAGAGCGACATTAAAAAGCCACGAAATGTTACAGGATCATTGGAAAAGATGACAAACTGCTGTAACGTCACATTCAGATATAACCCATTTTCATGTGTGCTGTCCTGAATCACGTCATGCTGACTGCCTGCTCACTCACTGCTGCTCTGGGATCATATTCAGTCCATAATGCATCTGTGTTCTTGCAAAGTGCACGACTCACCAGCATGAGAGCGATCAAACACAGTTACTGGTTATAGCCAAATCCTTATACCTGCTAAAATGTTTTCACACATAAGCTTCCCAGACTGGCAGCAACAAACAAAACCAAACAACCAGCTGCAACATGTTGCAACTGCTGCAACTACCTGCACATACAAGTTGGAGGGAAATCACATTTGATTTTGTATGCAGTGTAGTTGGTGTTTATCTGCCCATAGGTTTAATGATTTCTATAGAAGCACCCTCAGTGAAAAAAGGTTTAGACTGGAAAGCAGACACTCTTTATCACATTTCTAACAGCTGCCCACATGGACAGGCCTTCATTTCCATTGAAATATAAAAGTGGAAAAGTTTTAGTGGCTGTTACTGTCCGGCCTTTATCACTGACAGGAAAGACAATAAAAAATAAACAAAATAAAAACAGCGTCAGTGTTGCGACTGAAATAGATGGTGAAATTCACAATTTGCAATGCATCTGCTCATGGCATAACTACGGTCGCTAAATGACTGACAGAAGTTGGTTTTTCAGTTGCCCGGCAACAGCAGCGGGTTGCTGCTGACACTTAATGTCTGTGCTGACTTCTCGAAACAAAGGCAGAGCGGTTCAACAGGAATTTTCAAGCATTTAAAGTGCGTCCTGAGCGATCGGGCCCTTTGTACTGTGCATCTGTGATAATTACTGAAGTTACTCCGGATTAAAGCAGCTTCCAACTGGAGAACAGCTGGACTTATTACCCTTAAATCTGCAGATAATTGATGTGGAGAAATTTCTAGCCTGTAAATACAGTAAACAAGTGGGAGCAGGAGTGAAAATCCAGCCTCTGTTGTGCATGTTTGGATGTTGACCACAGGATGATGTTTGCTGGGAATATTTGCTGGATTTCTTTATGAGCCCAAACAGGATGCAGCAATCCTCATCTGGATGTAAACAACAAAGAGGCTATAAAATGAGTAGTTTTCTCTAAATCTGGCTTTACTTTCATGACAGGTAAACACACTGTAGATACAAGATGAATATAAATGTAATGTCCATTTGATATCTATCTATATATCTATCTATCTATCTATCTATCTATCTAATTAAGACTGAATACTTCCTCATATTTAATGCAAATTTTTTTAAATGTAATTTCATGCTTGTTTTTCTGTCATTTATTACAGTCTTGTTTGGCTGCAGTGGAAAACTTTTTTTCTTTTTTTCTCTAGTGGCAACAATTTTCCTTTAATTCAGTCGCAATGAAATTAAATGAATCCTCATTTTAGTGTGGGACCTGCAGGAGCCACCGCATTGACCCCTGGAGGTCCCCAGACCCCACTTTGGAGAACCGCGTGTCTTTAGTTTGTGTCTCTGTGTAAACAGATGCGCCCCCTGCAGGCGGCCTTCCCCCACTGCTCCTCCTCCTCCTATACTCCGCTCTCTGACTCCGCGGCTCCTCATTCACTAGAAGATGGCGGACTGCGCTCCACTATTAGATGAGGAACTCTCGTCCTTTGTCTTCAGTTACCTGACAGAAAACTCCGGCAGCCAGGTAAGATTCCGCCTCTTTGGATACACGGAACCTTGGGCTTTCCAGACCGGGGGGCGTCTGTGCGTGTCGCCGGCCGTGGCGCACGCTGTGCCCGCTTGATGCGAGGCTTTCGCCCGGCTTGTCAGCAGCATCTCCCTGGCACAGTGCGACCCGGTGTCTCGGTCTGCGTGCGTGTGTATGTGTGTGTGAATGTCTACTATGTCTTGACGTCTGGCTTTCACGTGTTTTGGAAGAAATGTCATCAGCCACGGGCAATGAGGGAATTTGACGGATTAAAACGAGTATATGTGTTTGCGGTGGTGCTGTACGCGGAGAGCAGCCGGCGTGTCGCTGCTTGGGGAGGATTATTGGTATGCAGGGGGGCGCTTTGGAAACTTTTGACGCAATCTTGAGGGAAGTTTTAATTTCAGTGCTGGAGACTCGGACACGTGGTGCGCCTCGGAACGCGTGGACCCAGCCTGAGGACTATTATGATATTGTGACATTATGATACTAATCCACCGGCTGCAGGACTGCGTGGCTTTAAAAACTGCAGAGAAAATTCTCACTCGTGTGTCTTTTTGTTGATGCATTACTCGGCCGCTTGGATGTTATGTTTTATTAATTTTTCTCGTAGAAGCGAAGTGGACGTTTAATAAAGTGTCTGTTTGTGGAAGCAATGCAATACATCAGTGCTGTGTAATGTTATTTATCCACTCCATTATAAGCTGCTTGCCACAGCACCGTGAGCTTAACCGGGGATCTCTGGGTTGTATCCGCAGGCTGTTCGGTGCGCTTCAAAGTTGAGCAACTCCTACCTATGGTTCCTGTAATTTCTTCTAATTGGTCCTTTTATCAATCGATGCTGTGCAGAGCAGTGAGATGGAGAGCAGACAATGGCTTTCAGTCAGCTGAGAAAGTTGGTATGGTTGTACGTTTTCATAATGTGTTTGCGTAATCGTTAGGCAACGGTTACAAAACGTTTGTCTGGTTCACACGACTGTTTGATTTGGCCAAGCACGAACAGCGGGTCCTTGAGCCGTGCCTCTGAGGGGCTGATGACGGCAGACGGTGTGTGAACACACGGTGTTGCTGTGGGGTCGCAAGGAATTGATTTTGCACTGAATTTCAAGGAAGCGTGAAGACACTAAACTGCAATAGGAAATCTCTGCAAATTTGGGATTCCTTGCTTCCGGGTAATCATGAAAACATCTAAGACACAAGTATAGATTTTTAAATGAATTTATAGGATCTTTAATTGAATTCGGTGCGCAGTCAACGCACCAAGCAGCACTCATTAAAACAATATATGAACTTTTAGAACTGACTGTCCTGTTAATCCCTTCATAATCTCCTGCCAGAGTGCCCCGCGGAGGGCGGTAGCGAGTGGGGTTTACCAGTTACAGAAGTTGAGATTTTATTAAAATTAAGTCATGCTTTGCACCAAAAATACGTGCCGAATGTTGTAGGAGAAATTACTGTTTAACAACAGCTCCAAGGCTGTGTAATGTTATGTGCACTTTGTGCGTACATGAAAGGAGATCATAAATTAGCACATGTCCGAACTGGGTTTGGCTGAAATTTTGAATTCTCACACGACAGAACGGAACAAATCAGGTCTCATCTCCATCTCCCTCCTGGCTGCAGAGTCGCGCTTCTAAAGCACGCACGGATCATTACTGTGCACGTGAAGCCATAACACGGCATTTCAGCGGAATCCAGGACCCCCGGTGCTACCGCATCACAGTGTGACGTAAGAATGCGTCGTGGTGATTGTTGTTGCTCCGACTGCACGGCCATCGGGGGGTGTGATGGGGGTTGGGTGATGTGTGTGTGCGCGCGTGCGTGCGTGCGTGGAGCGGGCTGGCGGTGGGGGGGATCTGTCACAGCTGATTGACAGCTTAAGCAGGTTAATTCAGTGTGGTGGGATCCAGAGAGACTGGGCTATTTATAACGTGCAGCAGTGACACACACACGCACACACACACACACAGAGTACCCACTGCACACACATACAGATGTATCTAAGAGGCAAATGGGAAGAAATAGCTCACCATGAGGAAAGAAATGCACCAATATGATAATATTCCCATGATAATCTCCCATAAGATCCCACAGTGTGTCTTTTCTCAGGATGAATTCTGAGGAAATGTGATGTTAAATTGAAATAATGCACAAGACACGTAGAACATTTCCATTTGACAGAATGGTGCAGACATAAAAATCTTGGTTTGAATATTACACTCAGACCAAACACATAGCTTCGTCAAAGAGCTGGAACAAGCTCATAATAGAATATATATGATGCTGTCAGACTGTGTGCAAGATGAAGATTGTAGCAACCTTGTAGCCACTCAAAGGTAAACCACAGGAGAGAGGTGTGCATTCCTATAGTGACATGCATGCTTTTGCGTTTGCTCTGAAACCTTTGCAGCTCTTTCTTCTCAGGCTTGTAACGCTGGATTGCTGCAAAGTCCTTGAGCGACACAGAGGGAGAAAGATAGAACATGAGTATGAGGAAGAAGGAAAAAAAATCATACTGTATATTTTATCACTGCTTACGTTTTGTCTTCATGTGTAGTCTGATAAGGTTATCTGTTTTACTAAAGCAGCATTAACTTGTTAATATTTACTCAGGGTTATTAGGGCTGGCTGGTGGCTTTCTCTTCTCTCTCTCACTCTGTTTCAGTGTGAGTCTATGCCGCTCGCCCCTGCCGGCTGGTTATTGTAATACTACTCTATCCTCGTGACTGGAGTTACAGAACAGGGTTGCTGCAGTCATGTGAGTTGTAGTGGAGGGAGGGAGGGAGGGAGGCAGGGATGAAGGGAGGCGTTACCCGTGACGTAGGCTCCTGACAGGCAGTTCCTCCCCTCTCCTCCTCCTCCTCCTCCTAACATGTGACTGCCTCCCCCTCTCCCTCTCTCTCTGTCATACAGTCTCCACCTCTCTCGCTCGCTCTTACACGTACATACAGTACACATGCTGACTGTCTGCCTTTCATGGCTTTTTCTCATTCAAACACATTTTCTATCATCCTATATTTCAGATGGTTTGCAATGTATTTAAACTAAGTGGGTTTATTGCACATGGAGTCAATAAAAATCGGAACCTGTTGCACCTAATATTTGGACACAAGATTTGCAAAAATTGTTTGCTTTCCATGTGATTTGTCTGTTAAAAATGACAGGAAAGGCTGCTGCTCACCAGTGATTTTATGCACAGTGTTGACAGCAAAGCTCCATTTCTTGTTAACACTGTATACTGCACTAGCACAGAGGCACATATAGCTGATCATGTGGAGAGCTGTGAGTGCCTCTGCAGTGGATGTGATGTTCTTCTAAAGTCAATAATAATGTCTTTGGTGTTGACAATACTCACCTTCAAAGCGATCATTGCACCATTGTACAAGAGCATTGACCACAGGCTCCTGTGATGCCTCGTCGCTCAGCCGATGCTTCACTCTTTGGCTTAAATAAACTGCGCTCTAAAAACAAATGTGTGGTTTTCAGTGGAGCACGTCCTCAGCGCGTCTGGTTTGTGCAACTTCTCAATGTGCAGTCTCAGAAACTTCTGCTACCACATGTCAAATTTAAGATATCAAGAGTGTGCTGTAGTTTCACGATGCTGTGGTGCAGTTTATTACTCCATATCTAGAAAACTTGGAGGGCTTTCAAAGTGTTTGTAAAGATTTAGATCTACTGTCAAGTCACTTCAGTATCAATCATTTGTGCCATAAATCTTCTGATCTGTTTATTGGTGAGTTCGCTGTTGGCAGATTTTAAGGCAGCGTTAAAGTGTTATGGGTAACCTACATAATGAATAAGTCAAAGATAAGAGCAGGTGGACTTTTTTCAGGTCCTGTAAACTTTGATTACATCTCAATCCATGAAACGTTTGTAGCTTTGAAAGATGATCTGTTTAACAACTGGTAGCTAGCTGACTAGCCAGCAGCCATGTTTGTTGTCTATGTGAACCCAACATTACAAGCTACTAACCAGCCTGAGTGCAGATCGGATGTGTTATAGCTACAAAGCCAACAGTTTTCTATGAGAAAATAGATGAGATGAATTATTGGTGAAATTAATGAGTCCTTGAATTACTTTTCCTTTCAAAAACAGCAGAGCAGGGAACCTAATTTGAGTCCGTCTGGTCTGATGGTAACCTAATCATAGTCAGCTGTTCCCAGAGCAGCAAACCTCAAATATGGGTGCCATAGGGGGTCCTGAAAGCCCTCAACATGAAGCTTATGTTTTGTGCATGAAAGAGACAAGAAAGCTCCTGTTTTCGGCTTCATGACTGGACCCATTGAGGTTGTTTTAGAGTGCAGTCGGTCTCCCAGACCCGCTTCAGTGCTAATCATTGACCGGTTGTTTAGAGCCAGTCTGGGTCCATCCAGGGGATTGACTCTGTACAGATCAAGCAGACTTAATGTCGGTCACCACATCCTGCTGTAACAGGACATAACCGACCGCACTCATACTCTAGTAAAATATTAGCCATGACACGTTAGTTATTTTTCTTTGCTTTCAGCGTGGCAGTTAAGCAACCTTTCTGTTGAGGAGAAGGTCACATTTAAATTCAAACACACGTGTTGGTGTCTGGTGATAAAATGTGGAATACACATCACATATTTACATCTGAGATCATAATACAGTGCCACAACTTCAGAAATCATGTGGCATTTTTTTCTCAAGTTTTTTTTTTTTTGAAATTCTGGTCAGGTCTGGAGGTCAAGCTGTCAAGTAAAAATAGATGCACCAGTTTCCTCATAGGGATCATAAAAGTTTTATGTGCATTGAAGTTATCCTGCTCCACTGTTCTACTGAGAAAAACGTGGTTAGCATCTTAAAAAAAAAAGTCCAAATATTTGATTAATTCTTGGACGTAAAGCCACTGCGTCATGTGGAATTGATAAAAGATGCTTTCTACTCAAACTTCATCTAGACTTTCAGCTATGCACACCCATTAAATTAACGCTTAATTGGAGGGGTGTGATCAAAAACCCACAAAGAGGAGAACAGTCCCAGCCTGAGAGACTAATAAGGTACGAGATGCAAGTTGAAATAGTTTAGTAATTGAAATACTTTTGAAGAACATATTGTTCCCAGACAGCAACAAATGACTCCTCACTTCCATGTTTGCTTCCTCTGTGCCCCGAGACGCATGTTGTTATCAAGTAGACTAATCAAGATAAAACTCATCTCTTAAGTGTTTAAAACGTTAATTGCATCACTGAAACGATGCCAACACGTAGCAAATGGAAAACTTAATAAAGCTCAAAGCCATTACTGTGCTGCTGTGTTGCCCAATAGAGCCTCATACTGTCAGTCAGCACTTTATCCTATAACCACGTTGCCTGTGTGCGTATGTGCATGCCTGCGCTCCTACACTGCGGGTGGTCTCATCCTTGGCTATCAGATGATCCTGTCCAATTTTGGACTGAAAACACACAGTCCCTTACAGACCACATATAGTCTGAGAGCTGGAACATAAACCACTCTCATAATGCACCTATACTTAGTCTGCCAGCGGATAGACGCGTCCCTTCCTTGATGCAGACCAATAAATCCGCTTTAAATTGGACAGTGACAGGGAAGAGTGAAGGATCTGGACGGGCAGGCAGACAGACAGGTGTATAAATAACAAGGCTTTGAAGCTCCACCTGAGAGTGATGGATACAGGTGTTATTGGCAGTGAGTGCACCGTGCCAGGGACAGACAGACAGACAGACAGACAGAATCTCTCCTCTATATTTTATCTGTTTCCTTCCGCTGATTTTGGCTTCTTGTCGCGAATCTCCTCAGTTTTCTGTCATCCCCTGTTTTATCCCCGTTTCTGTGTCATTATCTTTCCCTCTGCTTCTTCTCTGTCCGTCTGAGTCGTGATGTGCAGTGCTGCAGTGCAATGTGTTCAGCTTGCAGCCTTGCAGTGACTCACCTGTCCCTTCTGTCACTGTGTACCGGACACACACACACTTGAGCTCATGAGCATCACTTGCACACACACACGCAAACACACACAAGCATGCATATATAGTATATTGTACAAAAATGTGCTAACATGCACATATAAGCTTCTACTGCAGTTCTATTAGATATTTCATGGATGCACCTGATGCTGCATCACATTGACTGAATCACAGTGAGAGCAGATCACCAGTACTGCAGCCTACAGTGAGCAGGTCAAAGTTCAGGAGGCCAAGGCATCGTGTCAATGGATAGAACAAAGTGTTCCCTAGTCCGTAATCTGAGAGAGTAAGAGGGAGGATTTTTTTGCAGCATCGTCTGGCCAGTCGGTGGTGTTAGATTTACAGCTCTCATGTTGTGCTGTTGCATTTCCTCTGTGTTGAGATGAATGCCAGCGTTAAATCGATGAAAGAGATACAGCTTCGCTTTGTGATTGAAGCAAAAATTGACTCTGGTGTGGGTAATGTTTCTGAAGCCAACGCTGTGAGTGCCTGGCTGCTCGCTGGTGGTTACTGTGGTGCTGCACCAAGGTGCCAGGTGGATATCTATCTGTGTGTGTGTGTGTGTGTGTGTGTGTGTGTGTGTGTGTGCGCGTGTGCGTCATAGGGGGCGATGTGGGAATATGGCTGCTTCCTCTCAAATCCCTCAGAGGTTCATCAGGCATCCGGCTCAGACGCTGACCCCCCCACGGGGTTTGTGTGAGTGTGTGTGTGTGTGTGTGTGTGTGTGTGTGTGTGGGCCTCTAAGTAACATTCATAAACTGCATGTGTGTCACATGTTGGAGTGTGGTGTTGCTAGCTAACATGCTAACAGAGGCAGGTGAGGGGTCTCTCAATAATTAATTGCATGGTGATCCGTCAGCTGCTCGCTCAGGCCTGCTTGGCATTACAGCGACACACACACACACACACACATACACACATATAAGGGCAGCATGATTCTGGATTAAACAAGAATGATTTTCTCACTCAGAGTTGAGATTCCAATTATCTCTCACTGTAGAGGAAACCAGTTTTCATAAGAAATGGTGCCTCTGTAATCTGATCCTCTCTGTGTGCTGATGTAATGCATGAGGCTCCCGTCATTAAAGTTATTGCTGCCAGTTGAAAACTGTCTTTCAGAGCCTTGTTAGCTTCATCATCACCAGAAATATCAGGTAGCTGGAAAGATCTAGCCGTGCAGCAACTATATGGCAAAGCTCTGCTCAGACAATATGTGATAAAAGCTCCAAACAAATGAAAATTACCCCTTATGTAGTGCAAATACCAAGTTTTTGTCCAAACTGTGGATATATTTATTTCCTGTACAGGATTCAGACTCTCCTCCGAACCTTTTTCTCATCTGTATCTTTGTTCCACATGTATCCTTTGCTCCAGTTGTGTTTTGCTTGTGTACAGTTTGTAGCACGGTGGTACAAAGTGTTGTGGTTTGTTGATGGAACTCAGGAGTAATTAAAGCCTCTTGATTCGATGCATCAGATATCCCTGCTAATGCAAATATGGCAGAATCTATTTCATCGAGATTACATGGAGATATGAATCCAAATTGAAATTTTGATGTGATTAATTGTGCAGCTCACACAGGATTGAGAGTGACTCAAGATATCACCCAGATTCATTAAGGGCTCGCTACTGATTGTGGAGCATTATTATCGCCACCATCCATCCATTGATTTCCATCATGATAATTTGTCATTTACATTTTCTCTTTTAATGAGCTTTATCTTTGCTCTCCCCTACAGAACGCAGCAAGGCTCTGGCAGCGCTAACCTTTAGCCTGGTTTCCAACACAGGGATAAACAGGTCTAGCAAAGGCTTACTGACCAGCGTGGTTTCGGGCCAAACACAACGACACAATACTCCTTCATTAGATTGGTTTCCACTCGCAGGGTTATATCAGGATACACCTGATCCTTGTTTCTGCTTCTCTTTAACCTAATTTGGACCTACAGCGATGGTGTCATCTTGTTCCGCAGCCTGGTTTCCATCACAGAAGCTACCAAGACTAATTTTTACTCGAGTGATTTTAAATCTGAAATGAAGCATGATTCGATGGAGACTTCTTGATATTAAATTTGAGATTTTAGGGACTAATCTGACTCTCCTGAGTACGTAAATGCCTCCAGCACAAGGGAGCGGGAAGGGTCAGAGGTCACAGTGTCAGCAAAAGAAACTGCTCTCAGATGAGGACATGGACAGGACAGCTCTTTATAGGCTGGGAGCCGCTGCAGAATCTCTAAATCCAGTTTGCATCCTATCTTGCATGCACACCGCAGGATCTTCCAAACACTTCTTCTTCCCCTGAGGTGGAGCAGCAGAGCAGCACTCAACCGTGCAAAGTGTCCAACACGCACAATGGCTTCATCGCGTGTGTTACAGCGAGAGGCGGAGAGAACAGATATGGTGGTCGGTTGAAAAAAAAGAAAACTCAACAGCAGAAGAGACACCAGTGAGCGAGAGTCTTATTAGGTATTCATCATCTGCCTTTTGCCGTCTTAATTTATATGAAAATCTATTCGCTTCGTCGCCGTGTTCCAGGTTGTTGCCGCTCTCTCTCTCTGACTCAAGCCAGGGTGGGATGTGAGGATGTAAATTTCTCCTCCGTCTCGTTTCTCTCTCCAGGCTATAGTTTTAATACAGATTATATACTTTACAGTCAAAGCTGTGATCTTCTGTTAACGTCTCTTATCATATTTTTCCCCCTTCTTTTCTTTATGGCGCTTATCTTTACGCCACAGTCAGACACTCAGCAGACCACATTTGGTTATTTGCTCCTAAATCGTGATTTACATACCGTTTAACCTTTGCTACTCGCTGGCGGTGAGCAGGTTCGGCGTCTTGCCCTGGTTGTTTGGATGAATGAGTGTTAGCTGCTGTGGAGATGCTTTTTTCATGGAGGAAATGCTCCGTTAGGCCTTTCTGTGGCTGTGGTTGAAAATAGCTGCAACTCTTATTTGATTTAGCAGATTTGTTAAAGCATCTGGGAGAATATAGAATAAGACGAGTCCTGTTTATTGCTTATTAATGTGGCCCTTTCTTACACACTCATTATTTTAGTGCTCACAGGGAACATATTCCAAAAAATAAAGCTCATTTGATCAAATTACCACAAACTAATTGACATTGTGGACGTTATTCTAGCGTAGGAGGACTGGTTGGTTTCTGGGTCTTTGGGAATATAAAGCACTGTGATTAAGGGGGACCTGGAGGCATCAGAGGGCATACATAATGCATAGATGGCAGGAGCCGGGGCCCAGTAGGAGCCCAAAGGAAAACTTTTTACTCTGCTCCCTCTAACGTGCAAATCTGGCCATTTTCTTTCACCTCAGCATGTTTGTCTTATAATCAGCACACTTTGAATGCCTCTGTGTTGTTTCTGTGCAAATATTGTCATTCACTTAAAAAAATCAACATATTGACTGTGTGCACTGTGTGTATTATCTTGAGTTTTTGCTTCAGAGGATCGATAAGCAGCCTTGCATTGTGTTATCCATTCTTCTGTGCATGTAGGATCGGGGTGAGCGTGCGTATATATTTCAGGCGTTCGCTGCACAGAGCTGATGCATGCATACATCCCTTATCTGAATTCCTCCTCACGTCTCAGGCCTTCTTCCTTTTTATCCAAGCACGTATGTTGACATTTGTGTGCCTGTGCAGATGTGTGTGTGTGTGTGTGTGTGTGTGTGTGTGTGGTTGTGTGTTCCTGCATGGTTCCTGCTAGAATAATGAGGCTTGTAGGGGCCAGCTGCTTGGGCTTGGCATTAACCCGACAGATGGAGCCAGCCTGGGCTCCCAGCTCTGCATATGGTGGCCAGGAGGAGAGCTGGCTAATGGAGCGCACCCACCCACCCACACCCACACCCACACCCACACCCACACCCCATGCACACATGCACGACCAAACTTGGCTCATAGCTTCCTGAGAGGTCCCAAATACATTTTATCATAAAACATGGTCAGCTAATTCTGTCTGACTTGCCTTGACCGATGTTGACAGGACTGTTCTGGAGGGTGTGTTTGTATGTATGTGTGTGTGTGTGTGTGTGTGTGTGTGTGTGTGTGTGTGTGTATCAGTGACAAGGCTCTCGAAGTGAGGGGGCAGGTTGTCAGAGTCATATGCCACATGCTCCGTCACCTCCTATTGATCCCTTATCCCCTCCCCCATGGTGCAAGACAGGCTGACAGACAGACCCCTGCTACTCCACACACACCTCTGTTTTAAACAGTCTGCAGTCATTCACCGCCTCTCTTTTTATTCATTCTCCCTCACACTCTGCACACAGTGACACGGAGACTTTTGATATGTCTGCACGAAGCTGTCTGAATCTGAAAATGCTTCTTTCTCTCGCTATTTTGGTATGTCACACTCAGTAAACAAATAAATAAAACACCCAATATGTTAAGCTCCGATTCAGACAAATCTCTTTGAAAATCATTTTCTCATGTTATGAATTTTGTTAACCATGATTGTTTCGATTTAGATTTTATTGTCCCAGAGGGAGGTTTGTTCTCACAGCCAGTGCAACATAAAAAGCTAAACCTAAATTGATCTGATAAGAGACATGAAAGGATTCACATTCAATTTGACTCAATGAAACGCTATCAAACCCCAATGCTGCTCCAGAGTGAGCCAACCTACATTTAGTGTGGATTCATTACGTATGCCTGCCCTGCCTCTGTCCCTGTGATCGCTCATTTTGATTACCAATATGGCTGACCACACAACACAGGTGTTATCGATGACGTATTCATGTTTATTTTGTCAGACGACTTTGTGAGCATAAAGTAGAGATTTGGAGGACGGCTCGGTGTGACTCCGCTGCTTTGCCTGGGTTAACAGGAAGTATCAAGTCACAGTTTTATGCTTGACAACAGAAACAGAAAAATATCAGTTTTCAACAATGTTAAGACACAATATAAGTGAAGGCAAATAGTAAAAGCAAAAAGGCCTATTCGCATGGGACTAGTATCACCTGGGAACCTCCTTTAATTTGTAATAATTGAGGAGGTCATATGTGATTTTAATCCAGTGTGAATCTGCTGTGTATGCAATTTTTCAAAGTAAAAATTACACCACAAATTACCTGCCATATTTTGCCAAGCAAAAAAAGTCATGTGATATTAGTTCACGAATTGGCATCTTGGTGATCTGTGGTCTTTTTGTTTTTTTGGAAAAATTCTAAATTAAAGTTTTGACAGAATTTTGGGTGCAAATTCGGGAGGCTCATTGCTAGTAGTTCAGGGATGTTAAGATATTAAACAGAGCCTTGACATAATATTATCGACA
>JAPZEA010000026.1:27222639-27234331 GCA_029783685.1 Heniochus monoceros
CTTTTATATGTCTTGGTACTCTTCATAGTTTTGTACCCCTTTTATTTATTTTTAACAAATGTGATACTGCTTTCATAAAATAAGACCTGTTTGATTTTTAAAGCATCCAGATATTTAGATTCATATTTTGGATCAATGTGAAACTGTTTTGTGTTGTTGCTCAGATTTCATGCCATTGCATTATATCGTTTCTCTTGCACTATTTATTCTGTATATAAATAAGTGATATCAGTGGGTCAATAAACTGTTTTTCATGGAGTGAGCTGTTTTTTTTTGTCATGATAGAAAGATGTTGTGTGTTTTTCAGTACAAAATGTCTCACACAGCAGTTGTAATTCTGAAAGCACTGATTCTGCAGAGCTGTGCGTGTAGCTGCACGTCGCAGGACAGAATTTCCCAGAGCAACTTATCTGAAACAGGCCATTTTCATCTTTCCCCATCACACACTTACCTTAACTGACATGACTCATGTCCGCTTTCTGTTCTACTGCTCCACTTGTGTGTGCTGTTTATGATGTGGATGTGTCCGTTAGACAGAGGAAATAAAGCCGCACCACTGAGGCCATCAGCACTTTGCAGATGAGTCAATGCATTAAGATTGTGCTGCGAGTTGCTTTAGAAGATTTACTGCCTGTAACCTCAGATAAGGTCACACGGCATCACTTATGGACACTTTCCTATAGTGAGAAAAGCGAGAAAAGAATGTAGTTACCAAAGTTGTTTTCACTTTTTAGCTATTTTAACGCCTTAAAAGATGGATTCACATTTTTCAAGTCTGTCTTTAAACACTGTCGCCTCACAGCAAGAAGATTCCGGGTTTGAACCTTTCTTTGTGGAGTTTGCATCATCTCCCCATGTTCCTCTCACAAAGACATGCAGGTTAACTGGTGACTCTAAATTGGTGGCTGAAGGTGTGAATGTGAGCAGCCCTGGTGCCCCCTGCCTCTCGCCCAGTGCGAGCTGGGATCGGCTCCAGCACCCCCGCGACCCTCCAAACGATAAGTGGTTATAAATTGAACCACTAATGAAACTCAAATTATCTTCAGCTGAACTTTAGAAAGCATTTGAACCCGAAACACACAGCCAGTATGGACAGGAAGAATGAATACAATGGCCAGTAAGTGCTCAGTGTACATATGAGTATGTGAGTATTGTTTTAAGGTAGAAAACATAAATAAAAATATGCAGCTATGCTTTGTTTCACTCTGTTTCAGCAAATTTCTCATGTATCACAGAATCACTGATGATCGATGCATCCAATGATCATCTGTTGTCTTCATTGCTTTTATCATTCAGCAGGAGAGCCCCTTCTGTCGATGAAGAGAACAAGGCTTTTACATGCTTTATATTTTATATATTTTCCTTTGCTTACAGTGGTAAAAGTGTGGATGGGAATTAGCGATGTCCTGGTGAAATGGGATATCTGTGTTCCAGACAGTCCCGTGGTCGGCTGGCCAGCGGCCCTGCTGAGGGTCAGTGGGGCGGAGGGGATTGCTGTGAGGCAATCTGCTAGTTAAGGAGTATTTCAGCTGGGTTATATCTACAGTAATGAGGCTTAAAGTGAAATGGACTTTTTCTCCGATTTTCAGGCCACTGCAGAAATGTAGCTTTTGTGTTGGGTGAAAGATGATCTTCTTTTCCCGCAGAGTAAACAGTGTACCTACTGAGGGCGTGGGTGTGGTGGTTCACTGCGGTTCAGTTTTCTTTAACCCATCTGCCATTGTCTCCCTGACTTCCAGCCTGTGTGTGTGATTTCCCTTTTGAACCGAACCATGTCTGATGCCTTCTGCCCAGTGACCCATGCTGTCTGTTTGGGGAGCGTGACACTGGCCCCAAGCTAAATCAGCCTTTTGTCTGTCCTCATAAGACAAGTCTCCCTGCTTGGCAGAACACAGGACTCGGGCTCAGACTGAAGCTTAGCCCATTGAGAAAGTGAGAGAGAGAGAGAGAGAGAGGCTATGTTTTTCTTCTAAATGATGATAATTAGCATTCCAATCATGGTTTCTGTTATTGTTATATGTATTATGTTGCTGTTGTTAGGTTACTATTTTTGTCTGTATGTTGCAGTGTTGATTGTAGAGATTGGACGGAATCTGGCAATTCATGGCTGTAATTCTATTTTTCTTCTTTCTTAAGATATGGCATGGCATGTAAAGTCACTTTTAGGTCAATGGGTTTGCATATGAAAAATAAACTGTCAGCAATATAGCTTTATATAATGTACCTCGTGTTATTTTGCAATTTTAAGGTAGGCTGTGTATGTCTGTCTGTTGTTACCTTCCTGAAAAATGCACAGTAAAGAACACAAAAAGAACTAAAGAGTTTGCACTGTTTCTCTGGGAGCGCCCTGGAGAACAGGACTGATGTGTGATGTGAGCGAATAAAAAAGGGCTTTATCATTGCTTTGGTCAGGAAACCCAAACATGCAGTCACGACCCAATTGAGGGTAGGAATTTCCGTGTTTATACGTCAGTGGTAACATCGAAACTGTCAGCAATTAGTCATCATCACTCATTAACTGTATGTGTTTCAAGGCTGGAAATAATAATTTAAAAAAATCATTAGCATTGAGAGTATAGTAAGGAATATATTAGATCTTGTAGCACGTGCTTTGCAGCGAGAATCTGTGAAAACTTGAGAGTAACACCTTTCAACATCAGCACTTAAACGCAACATGAGGCTGTCCCCTTAAATGTTAACTTCCGGGTAACGGTATCGGAAACACTTCTGGCTAGCAGAAAGGCGGATCCCTCTCAGCTATTTTGCCTTTTGCAACTTCTTTTGAGTCTATTTTTACCTGTCATTCATCGGCGGGTCCCATTTACACGCCTCATTCAGCTAAAACTGCTTTCGCACGCGTTAAAACGACATTTTATTCAGTCGAGTTCTACGACCGTAGTCACTGCGACGACAGGAAGAGTTTTCTAGCTCTTGCTAGCTAACTTTTAACGCACTAGCATTCAACTTGACAACTGCCCTGCTGCACACCAGGAAAGGAGCAACACCCGGATCAAACACACGAAGATGGCAGATAAAGAAGTGATGTGGGCATTGACGGCCGGGGACCTGGATGAGGTCAAAGCCAGACTGCGGAATGTAAGACAACGGTGATCTGACTGTTTTTTTTTCAGTGAGTCTTGTGCAACAATTTTCCGACAATTGGCTGCCCAGCTAAAGTAACTAACGACAGTTAGCTTGTAGGCTGGCTAGCTAGAGAAGTAACGTTAGCTATTGTTGGGTAACGTTCAGTTAGGCAAGTAGCATGCAATCAGGGTTTGTAACAGTATCTGCAACATATGGAGCTTCGAGTTAGCTTGGATTCTTTTGAACACATTTCGAGGCAGGCGTGACACATTTAAGTCGAGACTTAACATTAAGTCTGAAAGCCAAGTTAGCATAGTTAGCGACATATAGTGCTACTCTTGTCTGGAAAATAGGCAGTGGATCAGTGTTTTGATAGCTGTCTGGTTCCAGCTGTATAACGATAATCATTAACTACCGTCGTACTACGATCGTGTTGGATTTGGTTATGACTTTGGAACATGTGTAGTTCGGCTAGCAAACGCTATTTTAGCCACTTTGCGCAGAAAGCAACCTGTTGGTAAGCTGCCCAACAACTGCATCCGCTAGTCCGTGGTGCACTTTGTTGAAAGACAGTTACCGTAATGTCCATTGTAATGGCAGCAGCAGCAATGACAATAGGTGTTTACATTGCGTGCGTCATTGAACAACGTTTTTCGTTATCCGTAGAATGGGTTTCTTTTGACGTGCTGCGAGATAGTTAAGTTTAGCTAATCGCTAGCCACCATACGGGCCCGGGCTCCAGTAGTGTCTAGCAGTCGCTGGTGGGCGGGGGTCTCAGCTGTAGCAAAGGAGATGGAGGCCCGGCTACAGCAAATCTGGCGGCAGCCTAACTTAGCCAGCATTGTCTGTTCAGAAGAGACTGATAGGAAAGTCTTACCCAAGTGTCTGTTGGGCCACACTCATTTCACTAGTGAGCTGGAAGTGTCCTTTGTTTCTGTAGAAAAGATAAAAAGCCGGTGTCCTTGCCTCTAATGGAGGAAGCCATTATCACTTTTATAAACAGTCCTGCCTTAAATTATTGTGAACGGTGACTTGTCACATGTCTTAGGTCACTAAGGCAGCGCATTATCTTTTATTTTTTTATTTTATTACTTACTTACTTATTCAGAGGTTTTATTTTCCATCTCATTTTCCTCTCCATGTTTTTATGTTCACGCTGTCTTCTTTATGTGATGTATGTTACAGTGATCCTCACCTCTCGATGCCCAGCTCCTTGTTGCACATTTGTTGAACTGAAACCACCACCTTCTTCTGAACGCTCTGTCGCAGCTTGAAGTAGAACTTATCTCTGTCCTTAGGCACTGGACTGTAGAGAGGAAGAGGAGGAAGGCAGGGTTATCGTTCATAACCTTAGGGATGTGATACCATTTGGATTTTATGTATTGCTGTGCTGTGAAGTTGTCTGATGTACTTTAAGAGTATTTTGAATCTACCTTGTTTCATGTTACTTTTCTCTCTATCTTAATGCCGGTCTCTTTGGTAGAGCTTCTTTGAAAAAATATTCTTTACCGTAGGCCAGGGACACTCAACTCGCTTTGCTCAGGGGCCACTTTTGCAAAATGACAGGAGGCCAGAGCCAGTTAATAAACAAACATAACATTTTTCAAATGAAATGCATAAACATTAAAAGGCTCATAACTCATCTTTCTTTAACTTAACTAAATGAACTTGGGACAAAGATTGACACTAGGCCTTCATAGAGATAAATCAAATATTTTACTGCATTTAATAGTTGCAACTGCATCTTAGTAAATGCTTTGGTTACATCTGAAAGGCCATCAGGCAAAGATCAGCCTTCTGTCTGTTACTAACAGCCTAATTTATCTCATCTTATAAAACTGGCATACCTGTCCCTCTGTACAGCCCTGACTAATTGTTATAAACAAACAAAAAAAATTTCCCAATGTGAATCAACTTATTTTCATTGTGAATTAGACCATGTGTCCTATCAGTGCCTTATACCAACCCAGTTAAATATAAAACAGGACCTCTCTTCCCTCAAGTCTTCTGAGTGTGTTATATATCACAGGCTGTGCTTTCAGAACAGCCATTGGGCCATTTTATTTCAGAGGAGAACAGAAAATGAAAACCCATTTCTAACATACTCAATATATGATGACTTGTGAAAATGGAAAAATTGTCTTACTGTGCCGATAAGCTTTATGCTCTTTATGGCTGAACAATAACAGTCAGATAAAACATTATTGCGGCAGCACATGAAAGCTTTCCAACTACCAACATATCTGTCATACCAGCAGTCCTGAGCTGATAAAAAACACACAGTGGGTGATGTTTGTAATATTTATATATGTGTGTGTGTGTGTGTGTGTGTGTGTGTGTGTATGTTGTTGTTGTTTTTCACAGGGCTTTCCTCAAACAATCGAATAATGGTATCACAGGATCATACTATACTGTAGCACCATCATGCTTCTTTTCACATATAATGTATAAGATATGAACGTTGTAGACGTTATAGAGCCATTATACTCAGAGACACCTATGTAATTTAATTGAAGTATATGTCTCTGCATGTGTGGACCAAGTACCTGTAGTTGCCCTTGCCATCGTCCTCTTTGATCTCCAGCGTGACAGTGAAGGTGTAGAGGTCGCTGTCGGGCGGACTGGACTGTGCCGTGTCCCTGATGTCTGCCGGCCGTGAAGAACGCCGAAAGGCTGTGGAGAAACTGTACAAGATACGACTGACCTGGAGGGAAAAGGAAAAGAAAAACAGAAGCTTTATAGGCAGAAAGAGAGGGAAGTAGGAAAAGGTTACATTGTATAATTCTTGCTATTCCTGGGTTTTATCCACATGGTTGAGCGCACTTATTGTAAGTTGCTTTGGATAAACGCATCACTAAATAAATGTAATGTAAACTGGAGGTTGTGAGGAGAAGAAAAAAGAAAAGAATAAAATCTAAATGGAACAGAACAGACTCATTTGAAGAGCAATCAATATACACAAATAGAAAGGAACAGAAGATGAAAATAAAAGCACATTAATAAAGACATGAGTAGAATTGACTGAAGATTGTTGAGAAAATACAATAGAAGACAACAGTGCCCTCAGCTGGTCTACCAGTGTCACTACAGAGGGCTGCATGTGTGTATCATTTTTTCACCAGTCATACAGTGCACATACTGACATAACCGTTCTTCAAGCTAGTCAAGCACACACTGATTATGGTGTAC
Source organism: Heniochus monoceros (assembly GCA_029783685.1). Taxonomy (NCBI): domain Eukaryota; kingdom Metazoa; phylum Chordata; class Actinopteri; order Chaetodontiformes; family Chaetodontidae; genus Heniochus; species Heniochus monoceros. Next base: position 27,228,913 of record JAPZEA010000026.1, read on the forward strand.
TCATTACTGTTAGCCGATGGATGAACTTGTACAATTCACTCTCCTGGTATATCACCATGGCTTTAAATGATATCTGTATCAACAGGGCTGGGTGATAAACGATCTCAATATAAAATTTATATAGATAACGATGATAAACTTGGACATTTTTTACTCTATATGGATAGATCTAACAGCCACACAGCAGAAATAAATGCAACAATTTTCAACATGTCTCTCTGCAGCAGGGACAGCAGCATCACTTCAGAGCAGAGCCCACAGTGGCGGGAATGACACAGATATATTTGACTGGAGTCAACGGCGACAATGCTCATTGCTCATTATCCATAAGTGCATCAAAAGGGAGACGGTATGATCAATGTCTTAAACACCTGTCCATTTATAACCTGGAGAACAAGCAGAACACGAGCTTGCAGAAATGTGACGTCTTCACTCACTCTGCCCGCAGCCACTTGCTGCTCCCTCTTAATCCACACCCGGTTTGTTTTACTCAGCCATACGGAGCTCATTATGCTAAACTTCTGAAAGCGAACTCACGTTTTCCTCCAAACATTGTCAATTATATGAAAGAGGTTTAGATCTCTCAAAAACAATAAAGCAAAATATGCCATCAGCTGGTGGCACCAAGACTAGAAACACAATTCTTTACCATCACCTGAAAAGCCACCATCCCAGCAACCACACCATCATTTTAATAGGATACAAGGCAATCTAACTTACATTGTTTTGTTAAAGGCAAAGTTAGTGTGCAAAGTGTTTGCAAAGTTAAATGTTTAATATAGACACTATTCAGTTCTGTTCTAAACCAAGCCACATTTGCACAGTTAAGTGTCTTATTCTATTTTTTTACATTAAAAAACTCTGTACTAAAGATTAACTAATGAACCCTCTGGTTTCTTCAGGCTTCTCTTCAAACCAGCAGCATCATTAAATTTTATATCGTGATAATTTGTAATATTCTGTATGGACGGAACTCACGGCCTCCTTGATGTGGCAGGAGAAGACGTGAATCTGGAAGTCCTCAGAGCTTCGGTAACTCTCAGTGAAAGAGAAACAGTCACTTTCCACTGAACCCTCCTGTCCTCGAGCGCAGAACAACACCTTGTAGATGGGAAATGAGGCAATCTCTGTTCCCGAGGCCTGATCCACAATCCTGCAGAGAGTTATTTTATTTTGCATGTGAAAATGATGCTTTGCTCCAGACTTACAGCGTAATAGTAGATTACAGATATTAATTTGGAATGTGTAAATGGCGTTAAGATAAGATCAACCTTTTTGGCAATGATTAATTTTAACATTTATTAACATGTTCTAGATCACTTTATCTCTGTAAACCTTTGACCTGAGATACCACAGCAAACATCTAACATTCTGAAACTTCTAAAACTGGCATCAGACACTCTATATTACTTTGAACTCAACATACAAGTTCTGTCTCTTAATAGTCTACCTCAATAAATGGCAATAAGCTCTACATTGCACCACACTGACACCATACTAAATCAAAAGGAGTAAGGCATTCATGTCAGTGTTTTCTAGCAGAGCTGCGACCTCAATATTTTCAGCTTGGTCAGAAAAAAGCCACGTCTCACTTCCTCTGGTGTATCTAAACATTTGATCTTTTCATTCCATGACTCAGTACAATTAAAAAGTTTCCCTCAGCTTACGTGATATCAATTTCATCTGTAAATTCACGTCTTCAGCTGACTAACAAGCATCAGAGGTGATGGGTAATTTTAACAAGCATGTAATTCAGGATAGTCTGTTCTTGGCTGATCTCCTAGCTTGTATATACAGCCGCTTTTACCACACAAGTAGTGATGTAGAGGTCAGGCTCAGAGTCACATACAGTTATCAATGGCTTCTGTATTGACCATACTGATTATATGACCTGTGCCCATTAGTTTCACAATAAGTCCATCAGTCCATGAATACTGCATTATCATACTTCCTGAGTTATAGTTTCTTTCCTGTCAATCTGTAATCAAGCCCATCTACTCTCCTTATTGCCTCACCTGAAGTTCATTCATCAGCCACTCCTGTATCAGCCACTGCTCTGCTAGTTTGGCCAAGTAATTTGTATCTCATCTGTTCTTGTGTTTTCCTGTAACCTGTTGTGGATTTTTCTGGATTTTGACCTGCCACCTGCATCCCCGTTACCCTGCATGCACCAGCTGTAACAGTAACACATCTTATACCACTGATGCCCAGTTGGTCATCTCAGCACACCATCGTTTTAGGATTACACCTGGGATTCACCGAACTTTCACAAAGCAGTTAAAGGATATAAAGGGTAAGTTTCTTTCAGCATAATTACAGTGTTTGCTCGACATTACTACTGACCATTTTCCACAACATAGAGATGTTGTTGGAAATAAGGATTCAGTTGAAGATTTAGTTGACTTAAGAAAGAGAAGGGTGGGCAGGAGGTCAAACGGACAGATGCAGGCAGGCTGGACAGCGACTGTGGAAACTGTGAGGAGCCATGAGGGTCAGGTGGAGTTTAAGGTGAGAAGCTCTTTAATGACACCTGCTGGACAGGTGGGGAAAGACAGCGTGGATAGAAACAGCTGTAATCACTAGAGGAAATACAGGATAATGGAGAAGAGTGTAACAGTGATTGCAGTTGCAGCTACTTTCATTTAATGTGACTTAGAAGAGCAAAACTATAGCACCAGTGTGTAAGAAGTGGAAAGCAGAAACAAGTGTGCAATAATCCAAAAAACAATGAACGTGACTTAACTTTGAATCACCCCCGAAAAGTTGAACACGTGGCAACTTCTTCACCAAAGACTCTCAATGGATTGTATTAATTTTGTAACTTTATGGCTTTTTTCGAGACGAATGACTCATTCCAGATCTGTTGTCCAGGCTCATCCAACACTGCAAAAAATCAGCTTTCAAAAACAGGAAAAAAGCAGTAAAATGAGGGAAATATTACTTAAAATAATCAAAATTATCCCATAACCCACAGTTATCTTACAAGTAGTGCAGCCGGACTGAAAATAAGCAAGTTGTCGGACAAAATAGCTTGAAACAAGTGAAATGCTCGAACACAAAAACTGCCTGGTTGTCAGAGAAAAAACAAGTATATAGTGCCTTGATGTAAGATTTTTCTTCTGGTTTAGACTTTGCTTTAATGCAGCTGACTCAGTGGTCGTCTACAGAAGGACAAGCAGACAGTCAGGCTCAGTCCAGCAGGTCACCTCTCACCACCATCCAGCTAAAAAGAAGGTTGGAAATCAGCTGCAGACTTTGCATCTGCCACTCAATCTAACATGTTTCCCTGGTTCATCAACATTATTATGAGTGATCTTTTTCCTCTGTCAGCCTGCAGCCACAGTCTGATCAGACAAATCTAAAGCAGTTTAATGAATCGACACCCAGTTTGAGTTCTGCATCAGCCAGCATTTAGCAGCAGTCGACAATGAATGACCAACTGCTCACAATTCATTTTGTCCAGTATGAATCTGTTGGAGGGCATCAGCTGTTTGTTCCTCTCTCCTGTCTCTCCTCCACCGTCTCTTTCCCCTGAGGAGAAAATTGTCTTAACCGTTGCGTCGGACCGTCTCCTTGACTTAGAGATAAAGGTCAATAGACTCCCTGTAGAAACAATAGAGACGAGACGACATCAGCTTGTTGAGGTGAAACGTGACCCGAGGGAGTAATGAGAAGGAGGAGAGGACGCTTTTATCACGTCTCTCTTACAGAAGGTAAAAATAAAGCAAAAGTCAAATGTGGGAGAGCAGACTGGGTGTAGTCTATGTGTGAGGGCTTGGTTTGTTTGATGCTGTCCACAGTGGTCACTTTACATCCATACGTAATGACACACCCACTGTTTTCCATCCAGCTTTATCATTATGGTCCCTTAGATCACTCAGACTGCACAGACTCAGTGCCAGTTATACTGATTCTAGATGGACTCAAACAGGTGACGATGGCTTAAAGGATCTTTTAAACCCTGAAACCGCTGCAGGCTGGATTCTGCAGCAACAGCCACCAGGTTGGATTAGGAGGGAAATCTGCTGCATGTTTTGCAGCACAGGTCTGAAGATGGACACCTGAGGGCAAACAGAGGTCACACTCTCAGGGATTATGTTGTTGGACGTAAATTATTCCAAATGTAACAAACGATAACGACAAATTTAAGTTTTAAAATCCCACACATACATGCTGTGGCTTAGCTTCAAGCTCGATGTCGCTCCTCTTGACAGTTTGTCGCTGCCACAGACGAGGAACAGTCAGAGAGCTGTCCTCAGTCTGTAACCACATTAAACTCTCGTCAGGAATGATTTTCTCCACCTAATTGAATTGACTGGATGTGTGGGCTGGCTGCTTCGCTAACTTCACTGCCTCTGTCTGCTCATCTTGTTTTTAAAGGCAGAGTGAGTGGGATTCCACTAAAAAACAATATGTAGACTCATACAAATACCAGGTGCCAGATTGTAAACTGTTGTTTTTAAAAATGGAAACACATCTCGCAGGACAAAAAAGCAAACTCTTATTTGTACAAAGCAGATTATAACATCCTTACCAGGCCTGCTTGTGCCAACAAGGGTCATTTTTGGCGGACACTGGTATCTGCTGGACCCAAAGGAAGCACTAAATACATAATACTCAACCGTGATTGGACACAGAATGAGGAGAACCTGCTGAGAGGCAAATGCAGCAAACTCACCTGATCAGATAACTTGTTAATGGGAGAAGCCAATGAAGCCCGAGTCCAGGTGTGATTGGTTTTGAGCGTTCTGAAACTGGATGGCAGAGAGCAGTTATCTTCACACCGTTTCAAACAGCTGGTTTTAAAGTATTTATGAATGACTTAATTGCATGAAGAGAAAACAGGTCAAAATGTTTAACTTCTAATCTTTCAATCAATCAGAAGTCAGCGTATAGATCAATCAGCAGCTGAAAATAATAATCCAGTTACAGCTAAGTTTGATTTCACACATTAGAAGTAAAATCAGTAAACAAAACTCAAATGAACTGTGGAACAGAATACACAATGATCTTTATTTTTTGAGGGTTAAAACTCACCAAACATTCACGTCCAGCACTGACAGAAACGAGATGAATGAAGTCCGACTGAGCTGAATCCAGGACGTGCTGCCAAAGCGAAGCTGAACTCCGGCCATCACTCAAACTTCAGGTTCATATACAGTCGACTGAGGAGGAACACGTATATGTGTGTTATTCATTATTATATGCCCGTCTGTGTGTGTCCGGGGGGTCTCAGCTCCCTGCACTGAGCTCTTGTTGACTTATTTGTGAGCCCTTTTGAACGCAGTTACCAATAGTTTTTAATTTCTCAGTTTCTCGCTCCGCTGCACCGCTGCATCCATGCTGGCCTGCACCAGAAATACTAGTCACTTAAAGCTGTTATTATTTTATTACTGTACACATTTAAATTACAGGATAA
>JAPZEA010000026.1:27386553-27400631 GCA_029783685.1 Heniochus monoceros
GACAGACCCCGCACTGTGAGCTTGAGGCCCCACTTGGCGAGAGCTCTCTGGACGTGGAGCAGCAGAAGGAAAACACCCCTGAACTCATCTGCCAACTGTTTCTAACGACTAATTAAATGAATAACTGGTGAATTTGCAACTGAACATGTTTTTGGGGAAAAATATAATGCTTTATTTCTTGGCCAGAACCTGCTTACGTTCTTCTTTCAGACACAGGCCACGTCCTCACAGCTGCTGTCATTTACATAAATCACTAAAGGTGTTTTGCCTTTTGCTGCATTGTGCTTGAAGGATGCCAAAGGAAGCCACTAAAATCCTGTGCAAGCAGTTTAAAACATGCTGATCTGTGCCACTACACTTTGTCCCCCATCTGTGCCAACTGACCACACAGACACTGTGTTACTCTGCAGTGCTTTATTACAGTGAGGCAGCTCAGCAGGTAGAGCAGGACATATACACACAGTGTTAGGCTCAGTTTCCACTGTGCTACAAATATTTGTTCTAATATTACTAAATAATGCCTCATCTCATTAAATAATAGCATGAAATTGTTTAATTACTACCACAGCCAGGCGATACATTCCTTTAGGAGCTACAGTAGACTCACGTCACTCGTGAAGCCTTTTGTTAATGGTTGCTGGTTCGGTTTGAAGTTGAGTAAGATCAGGCCTGTAAAGGTTGCTGTAATAATTTGACATTTTGCTCGAATTTAGCAGAATATAGTTCCCCTTGTTGGGTAAACAGATTGTAACAAAAAAATCCAAACAACAAAGTGTTTATCATCGTCACCATGATGACAAAGCTCCCTTAACTTTAGTAAAAGTGGTCATTTTAGCTCAAATCACGATGTTTCCCTGAACCTGACCGAGTCACTATTGTGCTTAAACCTGACAAAACATTGATCACAGCGTCGTCCCATCTTAAAACGGATTCACGCAAGAGGGCAAAGACCAACAGTAAATTTTAATTATCAGTTTGTTGGGAAAAAAGGTTACTACAAAACACTCTCTGACCCCAGACCTAGTAAAAGAAAATCAGGGTTTTTTTTAATCAATGAAACCACAGAAATCAAAGATATATGTTCGTGAAACTATTGAGCATTAAAGTTCCTTGAGAAAAGTGGATTGAAAAAATCTCCAGTGGAATCTTTAGTTGAAAGAAAAGCTTGTCAGTGACTCTTGATTTCAAATTACATTGTCAAATTCTATAGGACGTCCTTTATTTCAGCTCAGTTTACGAGTTAATATCTTAAAACAAGACCACAGAGAAAGATCCGAAACCTTGAAATAAAATATTAATTGTCCTGCTTTGCTCCACATGAAGAAAAGGAGTCTAAGTCTGCTAATTACCATCAGGGTTAGGGGGTAAATGCGTGCTCCTCGTTTAGGACACGCTGATTTACATCTTTACTCCACTCTGTCTACTCAAAGGGGATTAAAGTTCGTCCTTGCCAGCCTCTATCTTCACACCAGCTGCCGCTCTACCTTGAATTCCTCCCTTCTGTTTTAATTCACTCCAATTATCTGCCTGCTCCTGTGTTCTGAGGGGCCCTCCGAGCAAACCCTCATTACTCACAACTTTCCCCTTCGCTGTGTCTTAAGGAGCAACAGAAATTACCCTTTAGACATCTGGACAGACTTGCTCTTGAGTTTCGTTCCAAGTGCCGGCTCACAGATGACTCTGTTTGGTTTTATTTGACAGCAGTAATCAAATTTGCCTGTCTGTTGGTGAGGCGCAATCCAGCTGCCAACTATGCTCTCCGGGCGGGGCGATACTTGACTGAGAGGGGCAGAGCGGGGCCCCGTGACTGGAGGTGGGCGAGGGACAACTCGTCATCCTGGCAGAGGAGACGGCGTTCTCCTGCGCCCACCAGACGAGAACACACACTTCTGTACCTCTTGATGAATTTTCCAATTTAATTTAAATGCTAATTTGAGTCTGATGGCTGTCTTGGGAACAGTCTTCTCTCTCAATAGCAAGATGGATTCCTCTTCTGTAGTCCCCCCCCTGCTGTATTCAGCCTCAGAAAGTTCCAGTTTGTTCTCTTGGCTGTTCAAGTATGGCTCCTACATGTGGAGGATTCAGCTAATCCGGCAGGCAGAGTGCTGCAGCCTTTCTGCTAAGCTCATAGTAATGAACATCCTTTGGTCTCTGGGTACACATGCAGCTACGATAGTCTATTTACTCCCAACCGATGACATCCACCAAGGCTTTCTAGTGTATTTCATTTGCATGCTTCACCCAAACTGCTGGGCCAGGTTCATTAAGGTATCGATCCAGGACTCGGGATGATGCCTTGAATCATTCATGTGTGTCGTAACGGTGGAAGAGAGGCCAAGAAGAAGGGACAGAGGGAGCAAGAGAAATTAAAGAAACCAAGAAGGAAACCACAGATGGATTAAAGGCAGGAAAACAGGTGGAGAAAGAAACACAGATGATGACCACAGAGGCCTGAAGCAGCTCCTTCAGCAACAGACTGCTGCATCCACAGAGTAAGAATGACCATTACTGCAGGTCCTTCATTTAAACGGCTGTCAGACTGTTTAACTCCAGCCTCATTTCACGTAGCACTGTGACCCAGCCTTTTTGCACTACTCCATTATTTATGTTAGCGTAGACTAATATCATTACATCTGTGCAACTATCTTGTGCAATATGACATTTTTTTTACTACTTATATATTTTGGTGTTATTTATTTTCTACCATGCAACATGTGTCCTTCTCAAGGCAATATTATTTTTATACTCTTTTTTTTATATAATGTTTCATATATATAGTTGATTTCACTTTGTATCCTTTTTTATTGTCTTTGTTCTTTGGTTTTTATTCTTGCTGTGACAACAAAATTTCCGGCATGGGATCAATAAAATTTTATCTTATCTCTTATAAATATCAAGGAAGAAAAGGGGAAAAAAAGAGAAAAGCTTCTGTGTCTCATCATGTTATTGATTCCTAATATCAGCTGATGCTGGATGGTATTTCATGTGCATTTGCTCTGCTAAATGTCAGTATGGTCTCAGTTCAAGGCCTCTGACTGAAAATAAACCCTTTAAAGACCTGATGAAGAGACCAAGGGCCAACTGCTTAAAGGTGAATTCTCTCATTCTTGTCTTTGCTTGTTCACTACAAACGTAACGCTTTACTCACCAGTTTCACTGCTGAGATCTGCAGATGTTGCGACATCACTCGACACAGCTTTACAACACTCCAACGAGTCGAGCATACAGCTGAATTTCAGACATTTCACAAGTTTAATTCCAGTAAGTGAACTATGCATGTGCGGAGAAACCTAAAGGAGAGCGCCTGAAACGTCCTTCACACTGTGAATCTGCACGTGCACACACAGTTACAACAGAGGGTCAAAACTCAACCAGGAAGTCGCTCTGCAGGATTGAATGAATGTGTTGGATGTTTGACAACAGACAATTTGGTTCTTCAATTTCACTTCCTCATAACTGATTTCATAAGTTGTTTAAACCTTCGAACGATCCCCCAAAGTTTGTCCCTCCCTGAACATCCTGCTTCAGTGGGAAACGTATCGAAGGCAGGACGCTCCCAAAATAAAAGCTCTCAGACGGACTTTACATCTTTGCATGTGTTTATCGCTACATTAAGTGATTAGTGTTCGTACCACAGTACAGACTCAGTCTAGTTTGAATTAAGGCAACAATATGCATGGCAGATAAAGTCTTTGAGGAGTTACTGTGATTCAGTTCCTGCATTGAAACCAGATAAAAAATCATGACATGTGGAACTTTCCAAGTTCATATTTATTAGAAAAGCTTTCACTCTGTTTGGGAGGACAAAAGCACTCCCAGTAAATTAAACTTGTATGAATTTGAATAAAAATAAAAGTTGGTTCCCAAAATAATCAAAAGAGGACGAGAGGTTTCCTTGTAGAAGTCTAATTTTATCCTGTGGCTTTTTAGCAGAGATTAGATTAGAAAAACAGCCCACACCTGATTTGTGTCTTTTTATAAAATACAAATAAAGTATTTTAATTTTCGACACAAGCTTTTACTGTATATATTCACAACAAAGTAGAGTTGAAACAATTAATCCATTACTGATGGAAAAACAATCAGTGAATATTTTCAGAACTGATGAACCTTTTAAAACATTTTAACATTAAACAGAAGTGCTGAAAAACTGCTGAATATTTGATTTATATTAGATTTAATATTAGATTTTCTGCTTTTCTTTGTCATAGATCAGTTTAAACTGAATATCTTTTGGACTGCTGATCAAACAAAACAAAACACTTAAGACATGTAGAAGCTGCAAGGTTTTTAACATTTTATGGACTGACATTTAACTGATTAATTGAACAAATAATCATCAGGTTCATCAGCGCAGAATAAAACTGTTGCAGCCCGAATACAGATGAGGAAAGTTGCCAACCACTTGATAATGTGAGCACACAGTGGAGGATTACACATCAGCTGCTATTTTGCTCAGAAACTGGCTTGAACTGAATGTCAGAACACTCAATAACAAGCAATCAGGAGTCCCCCTGCGGTCTGAGCCAAAAACTGACCTTTCAGTGCTGACTGATTGACTGACTGTCTGTCTGTCTGTCTGTCTGTCTGTCTGTCTGTTCTGACTGTCTGTCCTGACTATCTGTCTGTCCTGACTGTCCTGACTGTCTGTCTACAGGAATTTTCAGAGTGTCACTCTGCAGGGTGACTTAGTGGAGATTTCAATAACAAAAGCCATAAAAACCTGCTGGACTGTCCAAAGAGCATCTGGAGAGAAAGTGACTCACCACTGTATAAACTCACACACACACACACACACACACACACACACACACACACACACACACACGTAGTGGTAGTAAAATCTGTGGCCAAAGAACCTCTCAGCACCTTTAAAACATCAGGCCAAAGACATAAATGTCAGGAACGGCCGCCGCTTAAAAGCAAAGTTGCTGCAGAGTTTAATGAGACCAGAAAGGAGGAGAAGAAGAAGAAAACAGCACATGGAGGACAAATGGAAAGAGAACTGATGATAATTTAATAGAGCACTCCTGAAAGTCTCGATTATGTAATGACTCCTCCGGAGTTCAAACACACACACAGTTTCAGACTTATTACACTTGAGTCGGTAACCTCACATTGCCTCAGTCGCTGCTTCCCTGAAGACAAACAGCAAAATCACTTCATCATAGCGTATCTGCAGGTGTTTCCTGCAGGGGGCGCTGCATACAACATACTGCTGCTTCTAACACACAGACAACAAGTCGGGTGAGCTCAGATTCCCTGTTAGCTAACTATCCTACAATAACATACAGTGTGCTCTAACAACAGGCAACAGCATCATAGAAGTTCAACAAAATTCATCTTCATCATCCAAAATAAAAACATGTTGCCAAACACCAGACTCACATCCACAGTTAGCATGCTAACATTTGCTAATTCGCACTAAACCCACGGTACAGCTGGAGCTGATAGGACTGTCATTAGTTTTGGAGGTATTTGGTCATAAACCAGAGTAACCTCATGGTGGCGCTAGAGGAAAAGTCAGCCGATCGTGAAAGTCATTAGGATTTGCTGTCAGAGGGACATGAATGTCTGTATAAACATGTTGATATTTCACAGGATAAGTGAAAACTTTGTCCTGCTGGTGGCGCTGTAAGAAAAATCAGGGGATCATCATGTTTTAACAAAATTCAGTAGCAGTCGTCCGATAGTTGAGATATTTCAGTCTGGATGAAGGCGGCATTGCAAATAAAAATGAGTTTTCAGGAGAGATTTAGAGGAATTCAGTGAGGTTTGTGGGCCCTGATAGAAAATGCATGATGAAACCCTGATGAGCCGTGTGAGCAGTTCTGATATCAGATAATTGAAAAAACAAAGACTTTAGGTTCAAATGAAAATACTGTAAGTCCTTAACTCTGTTTCATTATGTTAGGCCTTCATGTAATTAGTCACAATGAGATCGAAAGTGACCGTGTCATCCTGATAACTAATGCTAAAAAGGTATTATATAGTGTTAAAAAGTCAATAGTGGATGTTCCCAGGTCATAGTAGTCCCTTGCAAAAATGACTGAAAACGAACTACTTTATAATTTTCCAATAAATTGTATTTCCTATAATTCACATTTTCATTTTTAACTAAAGTGAAAACTAAAAAGTGCAAAAAAAAAAACGACTGAGAGGATGCAACCAAACAGCCACCAACACAGGCACACAACTTTATTCCTCTTTCACCTGTGAACAATGCAGCCTCTTGTTACTGCATTACTTAACATAAGCCATACTTTTAAAACCTAACACCAGAAACGAGCCCACGAGTCATGGCTTACGGCCCAGATTCCTCTCATTCAGGTTGTCTGGGGCAAAGTCCAAGGCTAGAGCTGCTTTCCCAAACCGCCGAGCTCACAGGCTGGTTATACTGGCAAATACTTCAGGGTGTATGAATACACTGCGAACAGGCTCTGACCTCCTCTTGTGCTTTTATTACCTGTTTTTACAACCAATGTTTGCTTCCCGCGCGGAAGAAATAAATGACACTTAAGGCCTCAGTTTGATGGCAATGAACTGGCAAAGTCAGCCGATGTGTTCACTGACCCCCTGACAGCACCAGACTTCACTGCCGCACTGGGTGCATTATGAATACTCAGTAAACAGTGTTGAGCCTCCACCGCTCATCACTGCGACTGCCAACTGGCAAACAACCTCCTCCCTTTTAATGTGAATAAGGTCTGGATAAGACACACAAACTGATATATGAAGCAATAAAAACCACGACACCACACACATCAAACCAAACAACCGCCGTAACTGAACGACAAAGTGCGTCATGTGTCACTTCCTTCACAACAACTCATGAGCTTCCTGAATCTGCCATCTCTGACGCTCAGGTGTGGTTAGGCTTAGGTGACTGAACACCTGAAGATTAAAAGAGACCGGCATCACCTGTTGGTCAGAGATGGGAGGAAAATTGAGGTCTGTAGCATCAAACCGACGCTTTCTAACACCGTCGTCCCCACTGACCTCCTCCCTGTGAGGTTTTGTGGCACCAATAACATCAAACTACTTCTGCTTTTGCTTCTGTGAGTGGACATTACTCACATGTACACAGGAGAAAACACAGGTAACTTAATTTCTCTGGTGATGAAGCAGCATAACAAAAACCAGAATAGCAAATATTTGTCATAAGCTTTTGAAAGATAAGCTTGATTAGCTAATTGACCTACTTAAGGGCTGTCCAGACATGATGTAACGTGACTTTTAGAGGAGGTGCATTTACATATGAAGCTATTGCAAAGATAAAAGTCGACTAATGGTTCAAATTCACCTGGGGAGGCCAGAATGGAGGTGAAGTAGCTGAGAGAGTTGAAAATATCGAAAATTAAGTTAAAAAAATTCTGCTTTTCCTGAGCCCATTTCATGACATTAAGGAGATGACAGAAGCAAACATTGCTGGCAAGCTAAAGTCAACATCCACAGGCTGTAAATTAGTGGTTTTGATAGAAGCAAACTCAGACTGCAAAACACTCAGTGACATTTCTGCTTGTTAAACCATTAATTGATTGACATACTGTTAATTTTTGTTGTTGTTTTTCAGCTCCACCGTCTAAAGTTGAACCCAGCCGGTAAGATGAATTCAGCCTCTGGAGCAGCCCTGCATCACAGGATTTGTTTGTGAAATGAAAAGTCCAGTACAGACTTCACTAAAGGTGGTCATTAAAAATAGCATTAAGTCCTCCAAACACAAAGTGAGCTGGCAGAGACACGAGGGAGCAGCGGGGACGACTCCACCAGAGCCGGCATGTGTCCCCAGTCCCATTAACCTTAATGGTCTTTCGTGTTAAGCAGCATCGATAGGAGCCACGAGCATGTAGGTCACAGACATGCGTGAACATCACTGTAGCAGCTCATTAATGACAGTGGAAACTGCTACCTGTTCTCTGGTCAAACAGCCACAGATAAGCACACAACAGCAAACACAGCAGTGGAAATTCCTGCTGTGCATCTCTGCAGAAATGACCCACAATCACTCATTATCCACACAGAGCAGGTTTCAGTAAGGGTGTTATATACTATAAATAAGGATTATTCTGGGCTTTCTTAAATATATAGTCACCCAGAATTTAAAATATTTCCCTGCTAGCTTTTCAGAATTCATTGTAACTTTCAGGAATAGTTCTGTTAATGAATATTTCAGTTATTCAGTTTATGTAAATAAATACGCAGCCATTGTTAAAGCTGGACAAAAAGAACTTTTAATGAGCTCAGACAAACCGCCTCTTTCAGCTTTGTGTCTGTGCATTGCTCAGATAATCCGATGGGTTTTTAAATAGTTTTGAGAAGGTTTCTCAAGCCATGAAGAAACACTTCATCCTTCAGTTTATCTGAAAAATCCAAATCTCCAAATTTGGAGATTGTACAAGTGTTTTCTTTGGACGGCGACAGTAAGTGAACTGTCATCAGATTCTGATTCGTACGTTACTTTCAGGAAGAAGCCGATGAAGAAAATAGGTTTTCCAGGTCTTTAAAATATTTCCTGGCAGCTTCAGACAATTCAAGAGCATTTAAAAAATATTTGTGCTTTCAAGAAATATATCAGTCAAAATGTGATGTACAACATATTTGTTGCCCTCGAGGTGTGTGTGTGTGTGTGTGTGTGTGTGTGTGTGTGTGTGTGTGTGTGTGTGTGTGTGTGTGACCAAACATTCCCATGCATGACAAATGTTTTATCAACACAATGTTATGCAACCGTCTGTCGTGAAGTAATACGATGCATAAATCTGCCATATACAGAGTGCACGAGTGTGTGCGTGTGCATGTCTGTGTGTGTGTGTGTGTGTGTGTGTGTGTGTGTCTCTGTGTGCTTTTTTATGGCCGTGCCATAATCCTGCATCTTCAACAAGCAATTCTTGCCACAGTGGCACCGCAGAGTTGATAAACTGACTTGACCTCAGAGTCCACAGCCGTGTGTCACAGATAAAGTTATAAACCATCTCTACAAAGCAACAAGCTGCTATCTGCTAGATTAGATCCTTTATTCTGCTGAGAGCTGGAAACTCAGAACAATAAAAAGATTGAAAAAAGGTCTGCGGCTCTCCTCAACCTCACCAGGAAAGCTTTAATTAGAAAGAAGGCGCTGCAGCTGACTGAGTTGCTCCAGCTGGTCGTAACGTTCATGTGATAAGTTGATCATCACCTGACCTTGACCCTGATGTCAAACGAGAGGAGTCACTTACAGTGATGATCCTTTGATTATCACCTGACTGCATGTCCTCTCAGCTCTGCGGAGCTTTTTAACATCTTTCAGCTAAAATCATTCCATAGTTTTGGTTCTACAGCCCACGATGCGTGAATACTGGAAGCACATTCACCAAAACTTGAAACTGGATGTACTCTGTGTCTGCTGGACGTGGCGAGCAAGTGCTAACATGCTAAACTATCTGATGTCCAGCTGAATTACTTCATTCATTCACAAACGTGGCTAAATAACGCAAAAGCAACCTTATAAACAACTTCGGCTAATGTGCTAGCAAACAACTGCCTGCAGTCAGCTAGCTGCTAAACCTGTCCGTCTGCTTGGTGCTGTGCAGGTCGTGTACGTTTGGTTTGTCGGAGCTTATTCGTTGAAAACATCCACCTGCTGCTGCTGCGAGTACGGCTGATGAAGAGGCTGAGATTTAACCGAACAGTAAATGTGCCGTGAAAACGAAACCGCAACACAAGCTACAAGGGGCTAAACAGCTGGAGCTGTTTATCACCATGAGATTACACAGCATCTCATTTATTGTTGATATTAAAACATTTATGAATTAAAACAACACTTTGTCAGGTCCTTGATAAACATGAACAATAAAAACTCAAAACGAGCTGCTGTTTGGTATTTAAAGCTCGACCTGCACGGTGCTATTACCAGGGCACATTCCCACGAGATAAGCAAAGTCCAGTCGCTGTAATCCCTCCTCTTATAACCCGACTGTCAGTTCTGAGGAATATATCTAATGATGTAAAAGCTCTGCATAACATCTGCTACCTGAATAACAAGAGGTGAACCTCCTGAAATTGGACCCAAAATGTTCAAAACTTTCATTTATAATTGCCAACACAGTTTCCATATTTCTTGATCAGGAAAGAGGCAGAAAAAAAGTGCACAGAAAACAAAAAAAAATTTAAATCAAATCAAACTTTTTCATCTCAAAAGTAGTGACTAAACATTTCTTTTGTGTTTCCTCACTTTTTTTCTACAGCCCTAGATGTTTAAAGTTGTTCTCATGTTAATTTGTGCCCCTGGTCAAACAGCACGTGGGCCTTTTCTGCCATAAACTGAACCGGCGCAGATGTTTATATGAAGGAACGGTCTTCAAAGTAGACCAGTCAACACAGTGGGAGCTCAGCTAAAAATAGGCATTACATTAGCTCATCACAAGTCCACTTGCTGGGCTGGCAGTGTGACTCATTCCAGCGAGTCAGTAATGAGACACCACTCACTGGGCCTCGAATCAAACGCACACTCAGCAGAGCAGAGCTAAGACTCTACCTGCAGTTACCTCTTTTATGGGTCTTCATTCTGATGCCTCTAAACAAGAAAGACTGATTCTCCGGCTCCGTGCGCTCAGGTTTACCCCGGCTGCAGAGCCTCCAGAGCAGCTCTGCCTCAGAGGAAAGTTTGCATAACTGAAACGCCATCCTGCTCACCTAAAGTAAATATCACCCTCGGATCCTCTCACACTGTTTTGTTCAACACATTTCAGAACTTCTGCTATGGTGAAACATAATTTATCTCTTCGTCACAGACACCCTAAACCTGCTTATCTGTTTTATTCAAACTCCAATTGTCAATTACCTACATTTTTAAGAATTTCAGCACCCAGAGAGCTTGTGTCATTTTGTTGCATCGAGCTTTCTGGTTTACAAGGATCAAGTAAAGTATTGACCAAATGAGGAAGAGTGTTACCAAAAGTGAGAGCAAAAGCCTCTAATTCAAAAATGCATAGGCTGCATCACATTATAGGCTAAAGTAGAGACAGTTCACTTAAATAATACATATACTTAAAGTATTTTAAAGATAGTTTTTATAGAAAAATTTGTAAAAAGAAAAACAAAAATCTAAATTATTTGCATGGCGAGAAAATGTTATAATTAAATGACCCATTTAGGATACTTAGATGTTGCATCTTTTGCAGCTTCAAAAGCTTTTCCCACAGAAAATCCAAACAGAAATGTCTGCTCTTTCAATTCAAGGAGAGGGATTACAAAGCCCACAATAATCACCTGTGAAAAAACCAAAAGATCACAAAACAAGTAGAATGAAAAGAGTAACTCTAGTACCCTCGAGATAATTCTTCATCCAAACGGCATCCGAGTCGATAAAAGATGTCACAGGTCTGACAAATGCTTGATGCAGCAATGTCAGTTAAATGGAAACGGTGAGGAGCTGAGCCAGTACTGGTTTCTAACAGCAACATAATCAAATGAAACCAACTGCTGCTGGTAAAATATTTTCATTTCATTCTTGAAACTCTGTATCAGGTGGCAATAGGCGTTAAAATTTAGATCTGAGTGTTTTATGAGTTAACAAAAAAAATAAGACGAGATCGTGTTTGTGAAAAAAGGACAAAGACAAATGAAACAATGATAGCGGAAATTAAATCAATAAAGAGAGAAGGAAGCAGCAGAATCACAATTAAAACAAAAAAGTCCATTAAAGAAAGCACAACGTGGACCCAACAGTAAAAGTAGATTACAGGATGTTTTACTGGGACTGGACCACAAACACACTCTGAGCAGGAAAACATGTTAAAGGACAACCATTCAGAGGGACTCACTGGCCGACCTACAAAACAAAACATGGCATTTCTGTCATTTTCTGGCAATAAAATCCTATTTTTAGGCTAATGTTCCTTCAGTGACTCGACTTTAATGTGCTCGGAGCTGAGCAGGATGACGGCTGGCAGATGCTGTTAGTGTCACTCACACTGAGAGCCGTCAGGAAGCAGGAAAAGATGGAATGAACTTGTCTTTTCTGGGATGAAAAACCTTGAAAACATCCTTGTAAAACCTCGTTCAAAGGGGATACAAATGCACCACCAGCTACATATCTGCATGCCCAACTCATAGTCTCTGTGTAATATCATGGGGAGGGATATTTTGACGGGCTCATGTGATTATTTTACAAAACGTTCAAGTAAAACTGTCACTGTAAAGCTGTTCAGAGCCCAAATTAATGCAACATCTTGCAATCAATTAAACCTGTTCTTGTTTGTTATGCACATATATTATGTTTAACTTTTTATCACATAATCTTAATCAACAGACAAATAAAATGTTCAGAATAGTCCTACTCAACATGTCAGAGTCCATGTGCATTTACTAGAATGAGTTTCTACTTTTCCTCTCCTTTGATTCTGTTTATAAAGACCAATCACACTTCACATGACCTGCACTTCTCTCCTTACAACACCAAACTGGTAAACCTACATTGCCTGCTCATTCAGTAACTGTCAAAAAACATACAAGTGCATTGGGATTATTCAGGAGTTTCACACCTGAAACTCGAATTTAAATCCACCTGAGCACTGAGTCTAGCTGAATTCAGAAGTCATCCTGACATTGTGAATATGAAATGAAAAGGTGCCCTGTGGAGGGTTCTTGTAAAACAAAGAAAAGTCATGTTTACACTCAGTGTTACTCACCAAACCACATGGTGTGAATCCTTGAGGTCTAACAAACTTGTTGTGTGCATTTCCTTCCCCATAAAACATCTGCAAAGCCAGTTTTTGTTCATTTTGAAACCTAGATTTTTTACATCCATGTGCACTTTCTGCCTGTCTTCTTCTTCTCTGCCTTTATTGGTGCATTACTGCAGACGTTGGCGTTACTGCCACCTGTTGATCAGTGGAATAGTGTGAAACCGCTGGCAGGACTTGTGCATGTGCATTACCTCAGATTGAGCACAGTTATAATACAGTACAATGGGCTTTTCCTGTCAGTGAAGCGTCTCTTGACGGCTGCATCTGATGCAAAACATCAGAGCAACTCATTTTTCAGGTTAACTCCTCAAACGAAGCCAGAACAGCCTTTTCTTGGAGTGTCACTGAGTGGTGAGATTGTCAGGGAGATTGGAGTCTTTGCTGCAGAGCTGGTTGTTGCTGTTTCCTGCTGCTACCATTAGCAAACATCTTGAACTCTGCATTGTGTTGGTTCTTTTGATGTTTTATCAAATTGCTTGTTAGGGGAGCTACTTTTCACACTTCCTCTTGACAATTTAGCAGAGCATAGTTTGCAGTCTGTCTACTTTTGTCATCATCGCTTATCCTAAAATACCTCTGAACTAATGACATCGCTCCCCCTCACCAGCCTGCTCGTTGCCATGAAGCAGCATCAGGTGGCGTAGTATCATACCTGATATCTGATAACTGGTATCGTTATCAGTGCACCCCTGGAATTATATCCTACATATTGTAATTTTGTGGATATATCTTATCTTTTCTGTAAAAAATATATCCTATTAATGGATTCATGACTTGAATTTTCATGTGTAGCTGCACACTGTTAATTAGTCATCACCTCTGGTACTTTTTATTCCCAAACAGCGGCTCAAACATCAGGACGTGGAATAAAGGTCACAGCAAATGCACAACTATTCCTCCTTCTACGTTTAATACTGAGGTTTAATGGTTTGAGACAACAGAGGCACTCGAGGAACACTTGATTTATTCTGCCAGACACTCGAGCAGCAGCATAAGTGTCCACCAGGTGCACTTGATCGAACTTGTCAGATGAATGTCTCTTCAACTGTAGCCTGCTAGTCTGAGGATGGACAGGAGGCGAGAGGTCGAGTCCATTTATGTAGACATTCGTCGTTACTGCGTCTTCCAAAATGTCACATTTCATGGAATTTGCTGTGTAGTTGATTATAATTGATTTGTTTTTGTGAGATCCTGCAGTATTATTGACTTCAATCAATAAATGACCACAACTGATCAATCTGCTTAGTGAGATGCAAAAAGTTTTTTAATTTGTCAGCTTCTTATTCAAATGAATTCAGAGTACTGAATGTTTCCAGCTGCCCTTTCTGCTGTTAACATCAAGTATGTAATAAAAAA
>JAPZEA010000026.1:27469925-27480984 GCA_029783685.1 Heniochus monoceros
AACTTGCTTTAGTCAAAAAAAAACAAAACAAAACAAAAAAACAAAACAAAACAAAAAAATATGTTGCCAATGCAAAAATGTTAAAAAATTGCACATGGTGTATATAGATAAAATAAGTACAATGTTTGCACTATTGCACAGTAGATGAATATATATTTTTCACAGTAGAAAAGAATTTATATGCATACGTTTAGTTTGTCAGCTAAATAAAAATGTAATATTGTACAAGATATTCCAGTATGTGATAGCAGGACGTTAAACATAAATCACACAGTAGTGCAAAAACAGTATGCATGTGGACACAGTGCAGCATTAAAATTGAATATTCTGACAGCTGTTGGTGGTACATTACTGTTACTTATGTGACGTAACTCAAGTACTTTATGTAAGTTAAAATAAGTCAAAGTTGACAGTTTCTGACAGGACACGAACAGCAGCCTCCTTGTGTGTTTGTTTGACCCATCTGTTCACTCCACCTCCTCCATATACAGACTTTTTTGCTCTTTATACTCCTGTCATAACTACTACAGCCACTAGAGAGACGGTAGATGGTAGACATGGGTCGTAATAACTCACTTGCACGGACGACGTACACAGCCGTTTCTGGTGAGGACGGATTGTCTCAGAACCTACAGGTTCCTACAGGCCCCTAACACAAGTCTCATCACTTTCACCCTCTGCTATCCATTATCCCCAACCCCTGTCACACTCTTTAGCACTCCTCAGCGTTCATTAATAATGCTGTCAACCTCAATTCCCCCACCAGGCAAAGCTCAAGTAAGCCGAGTGCATTTCCCCAGAATAATAACTGAGCTGCCCAGCTTCAGCATGATTGTGCAGTTTTGTAGTACATCTTAGCTGTATAATTTCTGTCCAACACCCTGTGGAAATCAGCATTATTGGAGGTTATATGTCATGCACTGAAGGTGTTGATTATTAGAAATTCTTTGAAATGCTTCTCTCTTTTCACATTGGCATGGAGAGAGAACATTTGAGCTGGTTGCAAATGCTGTGATGGTTGTGCTGCAGCGATTGCACATTTGCCGTTATAGTGATAAACAGCTCTTAATAATCATAGGATTGACACCAGCTCAAGAAACGCTGACATGTTGGCCCGTGTGGTGGACGCAATTATGCTGAGAAGTTCATAGGAGTCAGTACTTAGAGAGACATTTAGGATCCAAATTGAAACTCCATCAG
Organism: Heniochus monoceros; assembly: GCA_029783685.1. Taxonomy (NCBI): domain Eukaryota; kingdom Metazoa; phylum Chordata; class Actinopteri; order Chaetodontiformes; family Chaetodontidae; genus Heniochus; species Heniochus monoceros. Next base: position 27,471,126 of record JAPZEA010000026.1, read on the forward strand.
TCAAAAGTCAAAGCTCAAAAGCTCAGAAACATCCCATCCAGCCCTGAACAGTTTAATCAGTTTGTTTAATTGAAGTGCGCTTGAGCAAATAACTCTTTTTAAACTTGAAATTTATTTATTTTATTGTTTTACCCACTTAATTTGCATTACAATAATTTGGAAGAGTCCAAATCAGCTTACAATGAGTGCATTCAAAACATATTTGTTATTGAAACAAATAACTAAAAGCATGTTCAGTTTGAGCATTTAGGAGCTAATTACCAATAACTGTTGAGCCAGATTAGCCATGTCCTCCCGTCCAGCAGCTGTGTGTATCCTCACATCAGCAGCAGAGGAGGATGAACGATGCTACATGACCAGTTTATTGTAAAGGGCTGGCAGCCTTCGAAACAGTGGAGTACAAGTGCTTTAGGTAACCATTAATTAGTCCACAGCTGCGTCAAGTTATTGTGCTGGTTTTTGTCGCCTGTACATGCTTGTCAGTGTCACGTTAAAGTAATCCTGACAGCAAACATCTGTTGTACTCTAGTGCCATTGAGCAAAACTGAATCCCTGCCAGGTCCAGAAATGCTGCTCTGCAGGCGACAAATTTTGAGTCACAGCAGCTTGAATCAAGTTCATACTCGTCCACTACATCACTTAGTGTTGACGGTGTTAACGTTTTATTTTTGTCCCAGCAGCAGCAGCAGCCTCTCTCTGCAGAGATCTGTATATCTGTGCAATCAGTGCAACAGTCTTTTCTCCCTTTGAAGCAGTGTTACTGCAGTCCACGAGCCGTGCATTAACTATTATGGAGTGAAACTTGTGTATTGTTACATCTGCATGGATGTAGTCATTTGAGGCTGAGCCAGGTCAGACCTGCTAATACTGGCTCATTACATCTTTTGCAGTTAATGAACCGAGTTTGCTGCAGTCCACAAACACACAAATGGCCACACATGACCTTACGTCAGCGTTTTCCAGTCAGAGCCATCACTCCATAACGTAAACTTCTACTGAAGTTAAAGTCTGGCTCCGCATTTGATCTGTTTGAAGGATGTCAGCCACTGTGAAAGTGTGGAGGCACGGCTGTGTATGCAGACATTTGTAAAGGCCAGAGTTTGTGCAGATGCAGCTGTTTCAGAAGTTCAACTTGTAATTGTGTGCTTTGTGAACTGCTGCCACACGTCGACTTCATCCTTCATGTTGCTCTCGTTTCAGTTACAGGAAATTACAAAGAACGTTTGTTTAAATTCTGCGCTGATTTGGTCCAACTCACAATTATTTTGAGATTAATAAAAGACAAGCTCATGATCTATGGATCCTTTGCTGCAGTGAGGATTGAGGAGGAGTTACCTCGCGGTGCAGCTGGATTCACGAGATCACACAAGATCACGCAACATGAGAATCCATCTAACCAGGCTTAAGGTATGAGCGTGTGGCCAATTAATCAGCGTCTTATGAGGGATGAATGGTGACTATGGGTGGACGTTGTTTAAATATCACATGGCGGCTCCTAAAGAGGTTAAAGACGAGCAAAGAAGCTGAAGGCTTTTCTCGATGGAAGAGATGTTTTTATTCTGCCAACTGACTTTGGAAGAGTTTTGCTCTCTTGCTATGTCATGTGATTCTTTGTTCTGATTGGCTGAAGTTAGCCGGTGACAGGCAGATGGTTCATCCAATCACCTGCTATTTTATGAAAGCGCCAGTTTGCATGGACGACTTCCCAGATGGTTCAGTGTAACAAACCATCTGGTGCATCAGGTTAGAGGATAAGGGCTTTGAGACACACTGAACCTCAGATTGTTTGTTTGTGTTGTTTGTCCAACTTTGTCCCCTGAACCGTGGACATTACAAGAAGTGTTTCTTCATGGAGGCCTGCTGCTTTCATCCCTGACTGGAGCTGCTGTACACAGAACAATCTGTCCTCTTTGTGCCTCCTTACTTTACTGTGTTACAGTTAAAGAGGAAATATGTGCATGTATCCAGACGTATATTTGTGTAGAAATGTAGCATTTATAACATCTTCACTGAGAGTTCTTGATCAGGATTTTCTTATAATAGGACATTGTTCTGACTTAATGTGTCAGGATTAAACTGTTGGTCAAGTGTGGACAAATAGCCTAATGAGAACTACATGAATTTCACCAAAACCTCTTTGATATTTGTCAGCAAGCATGGCCAAAAGTGACACGAGGAGGCCTCTTTGTCATTAACTACAATATTAGAACATGCAGTTTTATTGTCCCTCACTTCTGTAAGTGCTGCAGTTGCTCATAAGGTGACTTTGTACTGCAAATAAGTGAGAAAGTAGTTCAATCACTGATTTCTAGCAAAATTAAACATTCCTTTATCCATAATACATCTTTTTGATTCTACTTGCTCTCATATAAACTATACATGTAATTTATGAAAGTAAAGTAAATGACTTAAAAAGTTGTGTTACGTTATTTCACGTATGTATTTTGTGAAAAACAGTCCTGAGAGACACTGACTGAAATTTGATGACCTGAACTCTTCAGAACACACAGACTCATCTAAGTTCACAATCATGTACAAACACACTGCACACACACACACACACACACACACACACACACACACACCATTCAACAGATCCAGAGAAAATTAGAAGCAGACAACCTTATCGTCTACAAATTATCATTATGTAACTTAATGTATGTTTTAGGGGAAACTTAATCCTGTCGGACAATTTTGCTCTTTTTAGTCTCTTTGTCAGATGAAATGTTGACATTGAACATATCTGCTGAATGTCCACTGTCAGCATTTTTTATTTTTATGGTCTGGCTAAGATTAGGCAAATAAAACCACTTGGTGAAGTTTAGGGGAAGATTGTGGTCGTGGTTTATGTCAGCGCTTACTTCCAGGATGAGGTGAGACATCGGCCTGCACCACCGCTGGAGTTAAAGCCCGACTTAAATTAAATTACAGTTACATAGCAAACATATCTGCCCTGTAAACCACATGCTCTGTGTTCTGCGTGAGAAAACATAACATAAACAGGAGAAAATTATATCTTAAATGGGCTACCCTGGGAAACAGCGCGCCGCTGCCTTCAGTTTGCAGGCTAGATTGTATGATGTGTAAAAAGTGGCCACCTGTCAAAGATAGCTTCAAACAAATGGAGCTTATCACCAGAGTGACTGCTAACGGCTGCTCACCGTAGTCTTTGCTGTAGCTATCTTTGGCTACTAGCTGCGGTTAGCATGTAGGACAGCTGCATATGAACGGAATTTGCAGGAGGTAATGTTGGACAAGGAATAATTAAAAAACAGCAGAGTTTTTGCACTGTCTTGTCTCCACACACACTTCTAAATACACATGTTCATTCATACATGGACACAAAATAAATTAACCACTGCAGCAGAGAGGGAAATAGCAAATATGCAGTTATTGTAAGCAGCATTTATGTGAATGTGTTCCGTCTTTTGAGTCCGTACTGCACCAGGCTGTCCATCATGATCTGCATTATTTCCCATAATTCAGTGGGGCATTTGGTAGCACCAATAGAAAATGCTTAGTGGGCCAAACATGAGAATAGCACCCAAATATTTGACCACTTTTGTACTGCAGCTATTCCACGGCATGAAAAGAAACGTCTTTTATTCTGGGAAATAGTCTCCATTAGCTTGTGTCCGGGGACAGCTCAGTCCTGGTTCATGAGGCTGTTTTGTACTTTCCAAAAGCCAGACGTAAGAGAGAAATCGTTGAATTTGTGAGATATGAAATTAGCTGCGGCTGCTTCAGTAACGATGAACAGGACTTCTAAGATTGAGTTGTTGAACCAGTGTTAAGTTCATATTCTCACTGACAGGAATGAAAAAGTTCAGACCTCGTTTAGGTGGAAATCTCACCAAAATCAGCAGCGTGAACAAAGTCAGCACAGCAATTATTGTCAGTGAAGCAGAGGCAGATTTTACAGTGAAATGACTAATTTAAACATCTGCTTCTGCACCATATATGAAAACCTCTGTGAATCCCTCTAACCAAGTACTATATACATGTCTCTATTTGTAATCCAACCACATTTTTTTACTATGAACAAACACCATGAAAAGACTAAAACCAGCAATAAACTGATTTCACTAACAAGGCATTTTGGAGTAACCTCTGTATGGGTTAATGCAGTAAAACATTGCATATGTGAATTGGCCCTTATCCCGATTGATTATTATTATTATTATAAATGAAATGAAGAACACCTTCTCCAAGCTTCTTATCCATTCTGAGAGGTGCATCTTCAAATCAAGTCACTTATTACATTATGATGACAAACAAGATTATCGTGGTAGAAGTGAGAAGCTGACACTGATCAGAGTGGAGGATGCGATGAGGCCTGCTTGCGGTTCTCATCTGTCGTCACTTCGACGCCAAAATCCACAAGACAGTGTTCAAATAAATCAGCGTCCAGGCAGCCATAAACCAAACTGAGTTAGATCATAAATATCCCAAATACAAGATCAGCAGTCAAAAGCATATTTCTTCAATTATAATGGCTTTCCTCAAATTCCGCTGGAATCAAACATCCATTTTTGTTTAAAAAGTGTTTATACTGACCTTCAATGGTGGCCAAGAGGACTTTAGGAACCTTTTAAAATTAATAATGGACAGTAAAATCAGTACTTTTAGTTTATTGTGATGTTTAATTCACAGATTCACCGCTGAGCTCACTGAAAATACACACACTGATATAACTGATTGTGACTGATTTATCCACTATAATTTCCCTGTTATTCATATAATAAAACCAAATTAACAGAAAATTCTCCAAAGTGCCGACCGGATAACAAACCCTTCTCTGTATCTCCCCGTGGCTAAAGAGACCTTAACTTGACTTTTCCACATCTGTCTCAGGAGTGCAGCTCAAGGACAGCGGCACTTTAGCCAGAATGCTGTGAAAAGTGAAATATGTCGAATGGCTTCATCCATTCCTCCACCGTCGGACAAGTTTTATCGCAACCTTTACAGAAAATGGATGACGCTCCTTCCTTATTGCATTTACCCAGAACACCATCTTGTCTGTGCTCTCGGGGGGAAGTGAAGAAGGAAATGAGGATGACAGTGTTTATTTTGGGGCAGTTTTTCTATATTGAGGCAGCAGCAGAGATGAATACAGAGAGGCTGATAAACAGGAAGGAGGAGGGCATGAAGGTACGCCGTCACATTTAACAGAAAACTGAGGAGGTAATACTCCGAATCTCAACATTCAGAAGTTTTACTGATGCTGTTATCAAAAGTGCAAACGAGGTTACCGCGACTGACTTCGACGCCTCTGAGCGGTGAACATCCGGAAAACAAAGTCTGGTGGACAAAATCCAGGAAAAGTAAAGTTTTTTAAAAAGAATCTGAAAACAAAGCAGAGAACATGTTGTGTTGTGTTTGTGTTTGTAAAGAAATACTTCAACATTTTGTCAAATGTACTTATTTGCTTTCTTTCCAGATTGATACAAATACCTGAGTGTTAAATATGGACATGGAGCCAGGAAACAATTAGCCTAGCTTAGCATAAAGAATGGAAACAGCTAAGCTGTCTTACTCCAGAGTCCACCTACAGTACCCAAACATCTAAAGCTCACTAATTAACACGTTTCATCTTGTCCATTTCATGTGCATCCAAACAGAAATGTGAAAATGAACATCTGTGGTCTTAGTGGGAGTTACCTACTGCTCCCTACAGCGTATTTAGTAGCTTCAGTTTGTTGTTCTACTGGCTAAACAAATGATATTTTACATTTGAGGAGAAAACTAAAAACCAGAGGAGCTACGGGCAGGAAAACAGCAAGAGTAAAACATTGACATACACTTATTTATTTTCATGTGTATAATATTGACATTAAAGGAAATCAGTAGCTGTCTGAAGGGATGTAATTCAGCTCAAATCTTTATACTGTAGCACAGCATTATACTACGTTATGCTCTGTATAGTGCAGTTAAAGGACGGCAGTAATGTAGAATATTTTCTTTTGTGTCGAATTTTCTACAACATTTTTATTGTAGCAAATTTGTCTCGGTAAACTGGTTTGTTTGTGTTGGTCACACATACATATGGAGGTTCTGCATGCATATTTATGAATATGTGAGTATTTATGTTTTTATATTCACATATATTCTGTCCTGTTTTTAAATTGCCAAAAATGATTTTTAGAATAATTTGGAATAATGTACAATTATTCCTGGATGTAGCTGTTGCACGTTATTTTCTCTGTTGTTGTTTTTTATGTTACCCATTAGCCCCTCTTCCCAGTCACCCTAACATGAACTGACAGCTATTTTGGGGGGAAAGACAGACACACTGACCTGCCGACGTTGCTTCCTTTGTTCCTGGCGATGTCACCTCCCCTCTGGGCCGAGCTGCCTCGCGTCGCACCGCGGCCCTCGAGGAGAAGAAAACACCCGGTCTGACCTCACGGCACGCAGCAGGAAGGAGCTTGATTACAAAATGATGAGGCACAAACAAGCCTGACCTTGAAAATACCTCAGCAAAGGAAGCAGAAATACATAAAGTGTGTACAGCTGCTGTTTCCATGTCACACTGAACAGGTAAATCCAGGACAAAGCCACAATTCCTTCATTATTTCGGGAAACTGTCGAAACACTTTCAACCCTGAGGTGGTTTTTGTGTTCACCGTGTTGCATTAGACTAAAAAGATTCTGCATGACATCTTTCTTTTGATTGTGAAACTCTCACCTCCTGTGGGCTTGAAAAAAAGTTCAGACTATGGTTGGAGCTCACTGTTACAACAGTGAAAAGTTTTAATAGCAGAAATATTGTCAGCTTCCGGCTGCTTCCTGGACAGGTCGTCGGTCCATCTCGGGGCTGAAACAGACACAGACAATGTTCACACATTAGCATTCACCTGCAGGCAACTGAGAGTCACCAATGAACCTCACCTGCATGTCTTTGGACTGTCAGAGGAAACCCGACCCAAGCCGGCATGCATGCAAGCTCAAAAGGCCGCAGCCGGACGGCAGATTCGAACCCAGAACCTTCTCGCTGTGAAGCGACAATTCTGATTGACAGCCTCAAGCTGGTGTTGTCCACATCGTTTTTATCTCTTCTTCTGTGAAATCTACCCTCTGAAGTCTAGTCGTCACTATGGAGCAGCCACTGACTCTTGACCTGCATGTGAAGTGTTTGGTCAGTTCCTGTTTTCAGCCACGCTGGCTGCAGACTGCTAATGATGGCAATGACACACTTTGGCCCAGACTGAAATATCTCAACAACTGATGGATGGACTGACATTAAATTCTGTGCAGACACACACAGTGCACACAGGAATTATCCTGGTGATTTATATGATGACGCTCCCTCTAGTGCCACCAGCAGGTCAATGTTTTACTTGACTTTACTTGGTTTTTACTGAAATGTCTCAGCAACTATTGGATCACTGGGTCAAAATTTTAATTTGTCCAGTACTTTGGTTTATGATGAAATACCTGCTAAAGTAATGACGTTCCTGTCAGCCTTAATGTTTAGCAAATCTTCAACATCTTCAACAACAGCTTCTAACGTCATCATGTTTGCATGATGACATTAACTCAAAACAAACAGCCTCACAGAGCTGCTAGCATGCCTGTAGACTCTTAGTCCTGTGAATATTATGAGCAGCGGTATTTTAAAATCAATGTAAAGTTAATAGAAAGCATTAGTGTAGCCCAACCTTGTATGTGATTCATTTCCTTACACAACAAACACTCCCTCTGCCACAGTGTGTTATTCCACCGTCAAGACATCACGACATCTCCGAAATCCAGCAAAGCAATTACGCAATAATGTCCGATTGTTTTATATGCAAACTACTTTACAGGGATCCATCCCAGCGTAGCACAGCGACAGCAGTTAACTTCACTGATTAGTCCCATGGAAAACAGGTAATTGAAGCTAAATGGCTAAATATAGCCCTAAGTGTGATTAGCACTGATAGCATGTGATGTATGGGGCTCATTAGTGAGCTAGCTAAGCCCCGCCCCCACCCCCACCCCCCCTTGATCCCCTAACCCCCACCCAGTCACCTACACACGAATGTGTTTTGGCTTAAAGGGATACTCCTCTGTTTTTTCTTATGTCTTTAATGGACTGATAATCAATACAAGGTGTCGAGCCTGTCGGTGCTTCCTCTGTAAGAACCTTTATGTTAAACTGGTTTATTATTAGTTAGTGTAATTAGTCTAATGCGAGTTATAGTGGTACAAAAACACTGTTATTAAGCTTGGAAAGGTAGTCGCTCTGTTGTCAGGATGATTCAAAGGTAAGAGCTGACAGCTGAGAGCTGCCAATCACTTCGTCAAACGACCCCCAGATTGACGCCGTCGTGGTTAATATTGTAGCGCGCTAACATTGGAGTGAGAGTAGTGCTTGTCTGTCAAATAAATGTACAACACATTCACCAGATACAGCATGTACCATAACAGAAAGTAGTGAGTAAACCGCTCTGCTCCTGTTTCGCTGCTTTCTTTAGTTTTACCTTTTTAGCCCGGAGCTCACCTGGCCGGTTAGCTGTCAGTGCAGCGAGCTGGAGCGGTTGAGGCCGATCCCAGGGTAGCACAACCCTGCAGCCTGCTTTGAAAACAGCGCTGTCGGTTTATTCTGCAGGTCAACCGAGGGAAAGCATGCAGACAAAGTGGAGCTTTCGCACCAAAAACACATCGATTTCAAGATGTAAAGGCCTCCAGTCCTCGACAGAGATCATAAAGGCTTTGTTCCCGGGAGATGTTCATTTAGATCAGGTTATAATCAACAGAATTCGTTTTGTAGCAGATTTCAGTGCCTTAGATGAGCATAGATGCTAAGCGTGGCTAATATAGAAGCTATTTAACTAAACTAATACGGGCAGTTTATCGCTTCAGTGCACATTTTGAGGACATGCTCATTTTCTAGCCAAATTATTCAACACTTGGACCAGCTGGGATACAGTGCCTTAATACTGACGTGATTAGAATGAATTTCATACTTAAAATAACAAAGTCAAAGTAGTTTTAGAAGTTTGTGTACGACAATGAATGCAATGCAAGTTCTTTACATACATAGCATAGCATGTATTGTATTACAATGAGGTTAAGTGCATAAATAAATCAATAACAACAGAAATAACGAGATGCAAGGAATTTCAAGACCACAAAAGGTTTTTGGGTCAAGAAGTTTGTGAAGATTAATTTGTTTGAAGCTGATTTGATGGATGTTTTGTTCGGTTACTTGAGTGCAGTTATTTTTAGTGTAGACGACCGCAGTGGGAAATGAACCTGCACCCGTGGCAGAGGTTGTACCTTGCTCTACCCATCAAGCCAGAGGACAATCTCCTCTTACAGAGGTTTCAGAAATGGGTTCACAGAGCAATATCAGGTGTTTGGCCATAGGAAATAGTCTCTCTCAGTATGTGTGTGTCTGTGGCTCTCCGGTGGATTTGTTCTGTGCTGTAGCCACATCTATCAGCTTTCAGCAGCTTGAATTAAACTCACTTTTCACTCAGCTGAAAGACTGTCAGCACTCCTCAGCTGTTTTGTTTAAAGCTCCAGTATCCAGAATCGTCACTTTAGCTGTCGCGGCTAAGTGAACGAGCACATGGGGCTAACTTGAGAACAAGGCTTTTCAGATTAGACAATGAAAGGTGAGGCCAAAACAGAAAAATGGAAATTTCAGGTTTAATTTCAAACTCGGGGAACCAGAAGTCCTCAGTGGGAGTGAGGGAAGACAGTGTTTTAGCCATTAACATTTGTGAGTCTCAAACAGCCAGTCAGCTTTTGACTTAAACTCAATTAAAAACAGCACAAAGACAGTATATTTACTGTCTGAGCTCATCAGCTTCATTGATTGTTGTAAATATCTGCTTATTCTGAATCTGATGCAGCAACACGTTTCAAA
>JAPZEA010000026.1:27607239-27618738 GCA_029783685.1 Heniochus monoceros
CGTGCTGGACATCAATGACAACAGTCCGCTGTGTGAACAGGTGAGGAAGGACGTGAGGAAGCATCACGTTGTCCTTATTTATCCATCAAAAGTTAACAGCAGCTTGTTAGACTCAGTCCCATCTGGGACACGCTTGATACAAGACAGTAGTCTTCTTGCCTGCAGGGAACAGTTAACGGAAATTACATTTTGTTTTTGTTGCTCATTTTCTTTACACCAGTAGTTGTACCAACAATGTTTTGCAGTAAATTAAATCTTCATTCACAAGTAATAAAACAAGCTGCCCGGCTCACAGTGTCTCCTAAAACTTCCACCAATAATCAGTCTTATTAGTCTGGCTTTCACTGGAGAGTTTTGGTGAAGAACAAATTAAGGACACTGAATATTTGTGCATGAAAATTATTTAATTTTAAGACTCTTATCAAGTATGGGTCAACCTCCACTAACATGTCCTGTGAAAACTTTACTATCTTCATGAAATTATTTGTTATTGGACGCAATCAGAAGAGAATTCCCTCCAAACTATAAAACCCCTGATGTGCTCACACACAGAACAGAGTGCATCCAAAGCCATTCATATTTAACTCTGCCGCCCACACACAACCAAAAACATGTCAGTATCAATCCCGAAGGGAAGGCCTCCACACTCCAAATGAAAAATGGAGCACTATGATGATTTTGTCAAGTATAGACAGAGTTTATACTCAAGCAGATATTTGGAGCATTTAGACATTTAGACAGACAGGCGCTGATTTAACGATTTTATAACGATTTGTGCTACCTTTCTCAGCTTCGTTCTCTTTTTACAAACACATGTACCTTTCCATGAATGAAAATGCACCAAAAATGTACTTACACTCATTTGGCTTTCACCTGAAATGAATGTCCCTCAATGTCTCAGGAGATATTCGGGGCTCATTGTCCTGATCAGGGACACTTTGACCCTGAGATTAGTGTCCCACTCTGCCTGCTGTGCTCCTGCAGCCTGACGATGTGGACTAACTTGTGGGAACAGTTTTTCAGATGGTGGCTCTATAACAACCATCTGAATTTAAAAATGTTGAAAGTAATTCTTGATGTGAAGTTCGATCGCTTCTAATTTAACTGTAATAATGAATTCTGACCAGTGCTAAAACGTTTAAATCAGTTTTTTTCTTGTCATTACTGGAGCCCAGTCGCTGTGTCATTTTGTTTATCCAGCACTCAGTAGCTTTACTGAGAAAAGAGCTATGCAAATGGAGGCCTGATTATTGTTATTATCCTCCAGCTGGTGTACACGGAGGCTGTGATGGAAAACTCGCCCTCCAGCATGTTTGTGCTGAAGGTTTCTGCTTCAGATCCAGACGTTGGAGCAAATGGCCAGATCTCGTACACCCTGCACGGTCCCAACGCAGACAAGTTCCATCTCGACCACAGGACAGGTATGACGGCGTCTGTTTGGGGTCAAAACACGGGAGCTCCCTCTAAGTGAGCTGTGCTGAGCGTTTGAGTCGACGATACCATCAACACTCTGCAGCTGTGCTGACAAGAGCCAAAAAACATTTCTGTTGTAGTTTTTTTTTTTTTTTTTATTTTCAGTGAGTGCCCCACTGACATCCATCACACTTCATTTCTGTCTCAACATCTTTCTCACATGTCTTCAATGCCACCTGATTTCCTGGAAGATGTCACACAGTTTTTAGCCACGCTAGCAGAGAGACTGTAGATTCTGCAGGGGAAGTCAGTTCAACACTTTGGTGCAGATTAAAATATCTTCAGAATCATCATAACTGTTAACATATTATACGAAATGCTAAATTTAGCCTTACCTATACTATGATAGTAATGCTAAGATAGCATGGTAGCATGCTAAATATAATGAGTGAGTTTACAGTAATTTAAGTGTGGTCACACCAGAAAGTAACACCACACAGTTTAACCTCATGTGCTCTGCATCATTCACAGGACTAGTTGAAAAACTGCTGTAGCTAGTGAGTTAACTGCTAACACGTGAGCCAGCTGGGCACATGCTAGCGCTAGTCAGTTATAATAGCTGTGGTGTGCAGGTGCTAAGCAGTCAACATGTTACCACAGTGTGTTTATTTAAGATGTTTTTATACTATCTGGTCTTGTCTGCTCTTGACTGCAAACCATGCCTTTCTGTAAGACAGTAATCGTCTTACAAACTGTAGTGTTTGTAGGACTTGTCCTGTTCTTTCATCCCCCTCATCCCTAACATGCTAAATCTGACACGCATGTTGACATGTAGCATGCTATCAAGCTAATATACTAAACATTTCATGGTAAAGGTAAGATGTTATGCAAACGTCATCATTTTAACATCCAGTAGTTAACAAGCCAAAATTAGCATGTAAGGATGCTAGCACAAATTAGCATTAGCACATTAGATGGATAGAAAAGTCTTTCGTGGCCATTTTGACATTAAAAAAAAATGAAATCTAGAAACTGCTGATAAACAGGCTTGTTGTCCATTCAATTAAACATAAAAATTAACATAGAATTTGTAGGTTTTCTGTAGAAGCAGGTGACAGACTTCATTTCATGATGACATCCATGTTTCCTCAGGTGAGCTGTTCACTCTGGCCGTGTTGGACCGGGAGCGGGAGGTTGAGTACAACCTGGTGGCGAAGGCGACGGACGGCGGGGGGCGGTCGTGTCAGGCAGACATCCTGCTGATGATCCAGGACATGAACGACAACCCGCCACGCTTCTCGTCCAGCCACTATGAGGTCACCGTGTTCGACAACACGACCGTCCGAACTCCCATCGCAGTCATATACGCCAAGGACCCAGACACCGGTAGGCTGAGTTTTTACCGTACGTTACGATGTGATATGATACGAAATACTTAACTGAGTGCCACCATACACACAGGACAGACTATAGGTAGGACAACAGGAAAAGGAATACATGACCACAGTCCTCAGTACAGCCACCATCTTCGTCATCAACATCAGATCACCATCGTCTTCTTCAACATGTTCTTGATGTCATTAGGGTTGCTGTGAACGTGCAAGTTGGAGTTTCAACACAATAAGACCCCAGAGATCTTCTTATTGTTTCTGTTAGGACGTGTTGTGACAGCCCGATCAGTCCTGGTGTCAGCGATGCTTAATACTATTAAAGCCTAATGCACAGGCGTCCCTTTGTGTGCATACAGTGCGTGTGTGTATAAATGTGGTACGACTAATTCTACACATAATAAAAGACTAAGCCATTCCCAACAGAGTTCTGCTCTCTGAAACGCCCACCCGATACTTCTCCACTGTGTCATTTCAGCTGAGTTGGCAATAATTTGCTGCACAGGGATTTTAACCCTTAACCGTGGCAGCGTCAGCATTTTGTTCTGCTCATTAGGTCACCGTAATTTCACATGTTAGTTAGTCGTGTTCGGCTCCATATTCTCATGTTGTGTTCAGTCACACTGGAGCAGTGACGGTCGGCCAGTCGCTCCACCACTTTGGTCCAAACTGAAATATCTCAACAGCTATTGGATGAACCATCATGAAACTTGGTTCAGACGTTCATGTTTCCCTCTGGGATGAATTGTAATGACCTTGATGATCCTCTGACTTTTCATCAGGTCACAATTTTCCCAATAACTGGTTCATGACCAAATACCTGCAAAACTAATTACAGTCACAGCTGTACTTTCCATCTAGAGCTAATTAGCAAATGTTAGTATGCTAACATGGTGAGCTAAGATAATGACCATGGTATTAAATTGTGTCATTTCATCTATTAAATACCCACAAAATCGCCATGTTTGTTGTCTTTGTTAGCATGCTGTTCAGTTGCAGGTTCGTACAGCTTCACAGGGCTGCTAGCATTTCTATAAACTCTTAGTCTTGTTTCAGACTTGCAAGTGAAACGCAAAATTTGATTGCTGGTGGTCGTAGAAGAGAGGCCATATGGTTGATAAATCAACAGTGTTCATCCAGCTTGGAAACATAAGAGTGGTATAAACGTGTTCACGTCTTGATTTAAGGTTGTTGTGTGTTGCTTCTAAAAAACTTGAAATTAACCAGTTGTCTTCTTCCCACCTTACTGCATTGCTGTATTTCTGTGGATGTTTCAGAGAACCAACTATTGATTGATGTCATTCCAGTTTAATGATCAGCCTCATGTTTGATTGCCTCTAGTGCTCCCTTCAGTTTCCATCACTCCTCCTACTCTGTGTGTCACACCTCTCTGAGTTTTATCACTTGTGTGCATGATATGTTTATATTACCTCCCTCTGCTGTCTGTATGAATGTGTCACATCAGCTGCATGCCCATATGTGTCAACCCTCATGAGTGTGCTGATAGAGCGAGTGGGAGCCGCTCATGAGCACAAATCCAGAGCTCCGTTACCGGTTTGAAACCTCAAAGAGCATGTAGACGATTTATTGCGGGTGATACAGCTAAAGTGGAAATGGTGGTGGTTTCTTCTCTGTGGAGCTAGAATGTTAATAGTAAATATATGGAAGAGCAGCCGTTACTGTACGATATTTGTTGTGTACAAGAGGACATTTGGGCCTGATCATGTGAGACAGTTCACTGGAAGTCTGTAAATTTGAATGTTGCTGTCTTTGTTGACTGTAAACAAACATAGAAATTATTGTGGTTAATTAAGCATTTGCGAGTGTGGGATCCTGGGACTCGAAAACCCAACTGTTGATGCCACAGTGAAAAAGCCCAAAGACACCTGCTGTCGTGGAAAAGTGAAGGAGTCAGAAAAATCTCTCAATCGTTGATGAAAATGATCATTGTCAGTCTGGGAATCTCTCTGCGAGATTTAGTGGAAATTTAGAGGTAAGTTTCAAGATACTCTAAGTGTCAAGAACAGAAGGTTTGGCTACTATAAGGAGGAAGAACGCCCTCACTTTAGGATTACTAGACAAACTGTGTCTGACTGTGTGTTTGATCAACACTGGTTTTTAAAAATAACTTCTATGTTTTAGCACCAAAGAAATTCAGAGCAATTCTGAACAATCTCCTCTGGTTTGATGCACTTTGGTACAAATTTCCACTGCGCTGCTCAATGTTTTATTCATTTGTTTCATTTGATGGTTGGTTGGTTTTTAGGTGTTGGAACAGCAAAGTCAGATTACAGTTAAACAGAAACCAGCTGTAGACCTCAGTCACTGTGGTGTTTCATGCTTCTTACACACACACACACACACACACACACACACACACACACACACAGAAATATCCTCATTTACACACAATCATATACATATTCACACTTGAACATGAGGATCGTAAAAATGCACAAAGACACCCACAAATACAAATTTTCTGCCTGTACAAACACACACATGCTTTTGTATACACAGATGCACACACACACACACACACACACACACACACAGAGCTGGGTAGGGAAGCAGGAGCCACTCCTTCAGATGTGCAGCAGCTTGTTCTCGTTCTCCACACTGGCAACTTTCTCACAGACAGCAATGACTAATGAATGCTGTTTTTATTGGATGTTTCTTCTGCCAGAGAAATGTCAAAGAAACGCATCAAAAACACTTAAAAGAGACATCAAGACAAAAGACAAAGACAAACTGCAGGTGTCACCGAGGGCAAAGACAGAAATCAAGATGCTGTTGATTCAGTAGACCAGTTAACAGCCCTGTTTGTGATTAAAACGCAGATTGTTTGATTTTGACTCGATCTGTGATATGATTGCAGTGATAAGTTCTCAGAATTAGAATTTGTCTCTAATGCACATTCAACAGAGAGCATTAGGAAACACGAGGAAAGAGAGAAAATAGTCAAACCACTCGTCCTCTCTAATGCAGGACTTGAAGTTATTGTCATTAGCTGCAGCAGCTTCTTTGGTTTGCTGAAACCTTTATCTTTTTCCCTCCAGGACTTGTCAAACCACCTGTTCGCTGAAGCTTTGTTTGAGTTAAAAATGTTGACCTTTAATCACGGCACTCCCATAATAGTCTGTGTAATTATCCTAAACAACAGTTCGCAAGCGTTTTAGCTTCAAACAAAACTGTGTGTTTACGACTCAAACCGCACAGGCTGCATGTTGGAGTGAGCTGCAGCTTCTTAATGAGCAGCAGGTAGAAGACGTGACTGACCTGTGAGGGTTGGTATCATGTCTCATAATAAGACAAATACTCACTTTTTGTGATCACTGAGGTTGCAGTATGAGCCTGTGCCACCACAACAGTCATTTTTCTTTGTCTGATTGTTTCGTCTGGATGATTTTATAGAGCTTATGAGGTAAAACTATCCAACCCCTCCGGTTTATGTTGAGCTCCAGGTTTAAAATGATTCTCCTAAAACAAACATCATTCCTCTAGTGTTACCAGTTGTGTGTACATTGGCCTCGAGTCTGCAGGGCCTCCAGATGGCATCGTTTGGTGGGTCCATCAGTCTACCTTTCCATCTGTCCAACACTTTGGTTTAGAGCAAGACATTTAATCATCATCGGGCCAGACTGCGATGAAGTAAGCTCTGGATATTCATCGTCCCGGGCAGATAATTCTTATGTACAACCGCGATTCCAAAAAGTTGTGACGATTAATGTCGCAGCTTGTCTGTCATTGACTGAAACAAACTAAAAAAATGACATGTTAGAGGTGTTACAGTGGTCAGGACAGTGTTGTTGACATGTCTCCCCGTGTGTCTCCTCCAGGTATAAACTCCGAGGTGAAGTACTCCCTCCTGGCAGGTGACAGCGGCTACTTCTCTCTGGACGAGTTTTCGGGGATCCTGCGGCTGGAGCGACCCCTGACCCCCGACACCCCGCCCACCTTTGAGCTGAAGGTGAAGGCCACCGATCGCGGCCTGCCTCGTCACCTCTACTCCGTTGCCACGGTGACGGTGGACGTGGTCTCCCTGGACGACTACCAGCCCGTCTTCCTGAGCTCGGAGTACACCGCTCAGCTCCCAGAATCCCTGGCGGTCGGGTCAGAGGTTGTGAGCGTCTCCGCCCTGACCAGAGATGGCGGAGGACCGGATCCTGTCTCCTACCGCATCGTGTCCGGCAACGAGGACGGACGCTTCCTGCTGGACTCACGGACAGGTTAGAAAAGTTTTTGCCCATCTTTCTCACACTTGGAATCAATATTTTATTCTCAGAAATAAATTTGGCCGGTTTTAATGGACCTAAACAAACGAGACCAAGTCACCAGATTCATCACTGTGTTCCTTTAAAGGGTCCCCGCCATGATTTTACACTCACAGTAAAGGTCAGTTTATTCATCATGAGGAGTACTCCTTACTCATCCTGGGAAAAGAGTTGACACAATGTCTGAACTCCACTCACAAAGACACCAGGAGTCACAAACTAGTGCCCAGGCTCCGTTTTAATGAATAAGAAGTGGAAAATCGATGCCTTCTGAGGGCTCAGACCAGAGGACTGCAGTGGATTATCTGTCCCTGTGTCACAGAATGCTACTCTGCCATGTGGTCCATAATTAGCCGCCTGCTAACTGTGTCTGTCTGCCATTTGGTGCTGAACAGGTCGCATACAGTGAGTTCACTGCTGCTGTGTTTCGGCCTTTTCAACTGTCTTTTAGTCCCTCCACTATTTGTCATTCTAAGAAACTCTCAGACCTTTTCAGTCATTCTTTACGGTCTTTGTTTTGTTCTGTAAAGCAACAAAAATCCAGCTTGATTCCTTTTCAACACAAGAAGAAATTTCTTCTTCTTCTCTTCAACAGTGAACACAACTGAAGCTTTGACGCTGTCATTTAATTTCTGTTTAAGGTGGCAAGAAGCTGGCGGTCCACCCAGCGTTTGTGTCACAGGTTTATAGTTATTGTCTTTAAATTGTTAATAGTGGTAATATTTTGTGCATGTTAACATGCAACACCTTTAACATAAAAGATGAAGGCCAGTTATATTCAACCACATAATTGACTGATTTTAGCAGACGATTAGAGGACAAACACCTTCCTGTCTTTTTCCCCATTTAAAGATTATCGTAATTCAGCGTTATGATTTCTGTCCTGTGCCTGAGCGAATCTCCTGACACAGAATGAATCTGTTGTTTGGAAAAATCAAAGTTTTATTATTGTTGCTAAAAGTTAGAGAGCTGGACTTGAAGTTAAGTACCCAGAGTTTTCATGAGCTCCATCTCCTGCTGGATTTAAAAACTTGCAGAGTTTTGGAGTGAACTGCAGTCTGCCCTTTGGATTGTGTGGGACCGTCTCACGGCTTGCTGCCAATAAATCGTTAAAGGGCAGCTGGTCAGAAGAACCGCACTCATTGATCACTGTCCACTGCATTAGGTTTCATTATTTGTGGAGAGCAAGGATTTTAAAAGTTTAAAAAGCAGAGACGTGGCGATCAGAATCTCAGACTGCAGCCTAAGAAAATTATGTTGAGCTGATAAACAGATATTGATAGGAATACATTAGACTTGGCAAGGTTGCTGAGATTATTTGAACATAGAAAATTCATATTTATTCATGTGACAAGTTGAACTAGAAGAATAAACTCGTATCTGAAGGGTCTGTCTGGTGGCATGAATAGCCAAGCTGAGAAAAGACCTCAGGCAGAGTTTGATGTTTGTCAGGAAATCAGTCGAGTCAGAAATTCAAGGTCCGTTCAGAAACTAACCCGAAATAAAAGTAATCACAGCAGACTCCGTCGGCCGTTAACGGGCTTTTGGGGTTGAGTCAGGAGGATGTATTAAAAGTGAGAGAGTCTTCATTTGCTTTGGAAAGCTGCTCTGATGCCGTTAAATGTGTAGTGAAGTGATCATAAGCCGAGGAGGACGATAACTTTACGATCTATCTCCTGCTGATCCGTCCTGTGTGGTCTCTCTCTGTGTGCCTCGTACTGATCAATAAATCCCCCAGTCAGCCCTGCACACATCACACACAGTTTAAACAGGACATGAACTTTTAATAGTCTACCGACCACTCGAAGAACTTTACAACACATGCACATTCACCCATTCTCACACACACACACACACACACACACAGCTGGTTCGGAACACTTTGACTGCAGGAGCCGGGAATCAAACCACCGACCTTCTGATGGACGGCCTGCTCTGCCTCTGGAGGTATTGAGACACAGCGACAGAGTTTACTCTCTCAGAACATAGTTAAACAACAAACTCAACCACCAACCAACCAAGGTGTGCACAAGTTTAAAGCTGCATTCTCTTAGTTTTTTTCATTTACACGTAAAAACTTCAGCCCAGTCTGCTTCACCGTCACTGTACATGGACACCGTCACACCAGCTGTGTGTTCGCTTCTTCACTTTCTTGCTGAGAGTTACTGTCTTTGCGTAAAGACTAGAAACACAGGCAAACAGCTAGCCTGGCTCTAATCTGGGCTCCAGCAAATAACTGCCTTTAAAATTCAGTTTTTCCATTTCTGTCTGTGTGCAGATTAGAGAAACAAGATATAATATGTTAATAAGTGAGCTTTAGAGGTGCTGGTAGGTCATTTTTTTAATTGAGATAGACCCAGGCTTCCAGTCTTTATGCTAAGTTGAGATAACCACGATAACCAAGAGAGTAATATCCTGTCCTATCATATCATATCATAGTATCATCTGAGTCTCATTAAAAAAGCAAATAAGCAAATTTTCCAAAGTGTTGAACTTTTGCTGTTCAGAGACTGTTTTGACTTGAGTTTAGGATGTTTTCCATCAAGTTATGAGAAGAAAGTTTGAACATGTTTAAGAATTATTTAGAAATTTATTGTCGGAGGGTTGGACAGAATTCTAAAATGTCACAAACGCTGCTGAGATTAGTTGAATTTGCATTAACTTAAATCTTCTGGTCGCAAAACGGATAAAGTGTAAATTCCTGAAGGAACTGCGTGATGTCGTGTAGTTATGAGAAGTGTTTTCAGAACAGTGTTAAGTGTTTTTGTAAGTTCATCTTTAATTGTTTTTTTTTCCACTGCATGAGAATGACTCTCTGGCTTGTTGATAATTTATGTGTGTTGTTTTATGATTCTCACAGAATGACTCAAAATTACATAAATAAATGACGGACGCTCTGCCTCAGGGATGCTGTGAAGGACACAGTTGTAAACAGTAAATCTCACACTGGCCCTGGATCAGAAGGTGTTTTGTTCAAACACTTGGAGTACCACAGTTTCTCATATCTCAGTGCAGGTGCCAGATGGACGGTGGTTTACCCAACGTGGTGGCGTGATGCGTCGGTGAATCACAGGAAGTGTTTGACAGTCCACATATTTCTGTGGTTGAAAGTTAAGTGTCAGCAAGAAGGATCACCTCAGAAAACACACATCTGACACACAGGCTGACAGAATGATAGGACAGTCTCAAACAGAGTGATTTATACAGTTTAGCCTCATAAAATGATAATAAAGCAGCAAAAGAGTGTCACTGTTTGGATGACAAATGGAACCAATGAAAACAGGTGCAGGTGAACGGAAATGTGTAGGAACTGGAGTGCATATGTTCCTTTTACTTTCTTTACTGCCAAGTTGATGTCAGTGTGTTCGATGGAATTATGGCGTTAATATACTCCAGCACACGTTTGTCGGCGTGTCTGTGGAGTCGTACGTTCTGGGAGGCATTTGTTCGGCCTGTGTGGACTCTTGCTGACATGGAAATCTGATGAAATGTGCGTCACACGGACGCTCACGGCCACATGAGTGCAGAAAGTGTACTCTGGTTTATAATCGTGTACAGACAGACTAAAACACTGCGTGAAAACTATGCAGCCTCCTCATTCATTTGACTGAGGATGACGATACAGAAAGCTCCAGCAAAAAAGGTGAATGATGCTCAACTTTTTCATCAGCTGACAGCCAAATACCATCACATGCCGGCTCCTCGTATGTTATTTTATAACATGGTATTTACCCGAGATCACCGTGATGGAGGATTTAGGTTATGAATATCAATTGCATGTCAAGACTTGGCTTTAAGGTTTAAAATGTACGACCACTACCCACTGTAGTCTACATGTAGGGGTTAGGAGGAAAGTGTGGCCTGATTACAGTCCGAGAAAAGCTTCTTCCTTCTAGTTTTAAATTAGGGTCAAATTAAATTACCTGTAGCATTTAAAACATAGTAAATCTTCAGTTTGACTCCCTGAAACCTGCACTTTGTTTACGTGTGTGTGTGTGTACGTGTACACAATGAGACATGTGGGAAGCAGAGTCATTTAGATTGACAATGACAAATGACCTTCACCCAGTTTCTTCTTTCTGAGAAGTCGTATCACGCTGTGCAGAATGAGCTCGGTCGGCTTTGAGCAAAACACAAAACACAGAGACGAACCCTTATTGACAGAAAGCTGGCAGCGGCCGTGCAGGAGCTGCTGTACAGAAACCATATCTTCATTTATATTAAAGACACAACATGCAGGATTTTAACAGCAATACGTCACTGCCACAATAAATCTCAGACATTAGCATAATTACCTTCACCAGCGTGACTGTTTCAAAGAGGAATGCCTGCCTCTGGTGGTTCCTGCACGGCCGTTACATTGAGTGAATGTGGAGGGACATCTGATGGATTGTGGGAATTATTTACACTTAATAGTAGAAAAA
>JAPZEA010000026.1:27630507-27642727 GCA_029783685.1 Heniochus monoceros
TACATCTGTCTAGATCTCTCTTGTGTTTTAAAGTAACGACCGGTGACACACGGATTCTGTGTCATGAGTCCTCATTGTTTTGATTTAGTCTCAGGGCGAAAGAGGCAAAAACACACTTGAAGTTTCCTTTTCAATGACAATATGGTAGAGCGGCAGGACAGACTCTCCAGCTTGATTAACTCCGTTCGGCAAATACATTTATGTGTGCTGCTTCAGGTGCGAGTGAAACACAATCCAGGAAGGTGGGTTTGAGTACCAGATCTCTGTGTTTCAAGGCTGAACAGATGCTGAAACACTGCACAGCAGCTTCTGATGAGACAAGATTTTCCAGCTCTGGAAAGTTTCATGGCAGCAATCATTTAATCCACCATCTCAACACTCAGCAGTTTCCATTCTCTGGATTTCAAAAATTAAGATTGCATAACTTGACTCTGTTTGCTTTTATATCTTCTTACAGGTAGGCTTTCTGCAGACAACTCAATACAGTGATCTGTGGTGAGTACATATAACAACATGTGCTTGTTTTGTTAATGAATGTATTTTGGCTAAATTCTTTCTCCTGATAAACATTTTCAGCTGGTCTTGGGTCTGTTTTATCTGGTCACAAAGTGATCTGAACTAAAACAGTAAAGATCTCTTCAGACACGCTTGGTGTGAATTTGGCCTCTGTCATTATCTCTCTGTCCAGCCACACTGACTTTTGACACTGGTCATGTCTTTGTCTGGGTAAATGCAGTTAATTGGTCAGAATGCACAGCACCTGTGCAGTGATCCAGCTGGTCTAACGCACAGGCAGGACGTCAAAAGCTTTACTTCTGAAGGGAGTGGGTGTTGTGTGAAAATTATAGTTGATTTTCTAAAACTTTAACATGGCAGACCTCCTGCTGTATATCTGGTTTGTTTTTCTAGACATGTCTGTGGAGCAAAGGGAGGCATAAATGCAGCTGTGGATACTAACTGATGGAAGCAGGAAAGCATTCAGGCAGACACATGAGGTACATGCAAAAAACTGCTAAATCTAATTACACTTGTAACTTAATGTTCAAATGTACTTATCGACCATTATTTGTTATTATTTACCATACCATTATTCCCCATTTTATGCTGACAATTGGAGACTAACTCAATACATTTTTTAAAATTCTGTTGTCACGGCCCAATCGGGAGTATAATTCAGACCTGTGCAGCACGACTGCGGTAAAATTACGGCGTCTGGTTTCACTCACATGACCGTGTTGATTCCTGAAAGCTGCTGGAACATCTGAAGGCCGCAGCCCACCAGGAGGGCTCGCCGAGTCGGGGGGTAGGTCAGCATCCGCCAGATCACCAGGCCATCTGGAGACACAAGCAAAGGCACAGCAGAAATTAATTTCAAGCTCAGCATGACTGAAATGACACAGGCATTAATAGACTTCCATTCCAAGATAAGCTGCGCACCATACGAACAAGACCCCTGATGCTACGAAAGTATGGCTGACGTAAATTGCTAATGAGAACTGGGGTTGCGACATAGCTCCCATGACGGAGGCCAACAGTGGGGCAGGATTACACTTGGCTTGACATCTTTGCAGCACTGAGGAGCACATTTGCCATTTGTGACTTCTTTTATGATTTAACCTGCTTCTGCATGAAATGACTTGATGAGAGGTTTGACTGAAGAGGGGTTGGTTACAGATGGCCATACATCCATGTTTTATTGGATGGTAAACTGATTTTTTATTGGCTGCATGTCTCTCAAATGTGGTTGAGTCTTGGGTCAATTTGACATTTCAGTGGAATTTTCATAAAAATAATTTTTGTTATAAAATGACATAATGCATTATTTCATTATTATTATTTGAACATTGAAGGAATAGTTTGACATTTTGGAAAATACGCTCATTCACTGTCTTGCTGAGGCGTACATATGAAGATAAATAAATACGTGCAATGCTACCACCAGAAGCTTCTTAGCTTAGCTTAGCACGAGAAACCAGGAAGTCACTGCCCCTGGCCTGGAAATATTCCAGCACACAAACTTCCATAAAACCACAACTTGTTGTTTTTACACTTTGGTTTTTGTACTGATTAAACAAATAAGATATAATGTGTTAATTAGTGAGCTTTAGAGTTGTTGGCAAGCGGATTTAGAGCCAGTCTACTGTAGCTGCTTCCCCTGTTTCCAGTCTTTATGCTAAGCTAAGCTAACAATCTGCTGGCAGTACCTTAATATTCAGTGTACAGGCATGAAAGTGACATCAATCTTCTTATAAAACTATTGGCAAGAATGTTTAAGTTCTATGTAATTTAATGGGATCATCAAGAACTTATATATTTCCAAAGTACACACCGAGAAATCACTCGGTCAGCTGATAAAGTCCCATACTCATAATATATTCATGATTTTGGCATGAAGTTGGCATAATGACTCATTATGTCCTCATGTTGGAATACCTGGGTTCAAGCCTCTGTGAGAGCAAACACCTCCACTACTGAAATTTCTTTGCGCAAGACATCGAGCTTTATTTTCTCCAGGGATGCCAGCCTGTTAGTTTGACCTCTGACCTCCCTACGGTGCTGGAAAAGTGGAAAAATAAAGGTCTCCCCTGAGGATCAGCATAGCGCAGCAGTTGCCTTTTGTTCTTTTTCAGATGAGTGTCTCAATTTGGGACGAAACAAGTATTTGACGGCCGGCTTCGGCCTTGGCGGAGCCCCGCTTGGCTCAGCGGCGGAGCCACGCTGCGATCTCCAACACAGACAAGCAGATCCTGTGGGAGGGGAAGTCTTAATAGCACGAGAGAGCGGATGGACAGGTATGGAGCTGTCGGATGAGGAGGGGGACACACACGGTGCAGGAAGATCAGATAAACAAGCCCGAACACACACACAAGGAAACACAGGTACGACTGTGTGCCAGCGACAAACACAAGTACACACACACATAATACACAAGGATGCATGAGCCTGCACATATGACATCACACACACACTCACAGGCTTTATTCACCAAGTCCATCACTGGTGTTAGTGTCAAGGCTGGTCTCAGTGTCTACCTGAGCTCCTATTGTGTTTTTTGTTGTTTTACTTAAACATTTTTAAAAGGTCTCACTGTTGATAAGAGTTTGTTACATCACTTAACTCTCTGCAGCAGCCTCCGTGTGTTGTTTTGTGCTTGTGTTAAGTGGATTTCCTTAGAGCCAAACAGGCCACAGTGTCGGTTCACAAGGTTTTACCCTGTATGGCAGTGAGTGGTGGAAACGTATCAGACATGAAGAAACTAGTGGACAACATCTATTTTCCATACTTGGTCTGTACAGCTGCAAAAGACCAAATCATTCCTTACTGGGAACTCTGGTATCACGGTGATACTGTGGCAGAGAAGCAGGCAGATGATCTGTGGGTCATCACTTCAGTCCCACACTGGATCCACCTGGAAAAGCCAGTGCAGGGAAGGTGAATCCCTTCCAGCATTAATGCCTTGCTCAAACCAAAAACCTGCTCAAGGAATCACACTCTTCAAGTACGACTGGTCAAAAAACTTTCTGTGCGTTCTCACACTCGGATGAAGCCATTCTTCACGGAAACAGGATCGTGATTTGTGCTCTAATTGAAATTTGAAAGATCACACTGGAGCTGTTACATGTGTTAGCCCATTAACTCCAAATTGTTTTTATTTCATTGCTGCCCTCGTCCTAAAGCTTGCTTTTAGATTGATAACCCACCTTCCAGGGAACCACTGCTTTCTATTAATTTCACTACACTACGGAAATCAGCAGACAGAGCCTTTCAAGATGGCTTTGCAGTAAGTGATCAGTCATGGTGAACAATTTAAGCATTTAATTATTTTGTAGTCAGTTACTGTCCTGTGGTCCTGAAGTTTCAAGTAGGGACAATGTTTAAAACTTTTCCTGGAGGCTCAGTACATTTAATACAGTAAAGCATTGAACATGGATATTTTATCAATGGCTTTCTGGAAGCTGATCTAAGAAGTTAATACAATGCTGTAGTAAATGGTCAGCTGTAATATGGCTGAATTACCTTCAGTTGCAGGTTTAGTTGGTACTCCAAGCTCAAACTAATGTTTATGTACTTCTCCTTTATGCTCTGTAGGATAAAAGGCCACAGTGATCTCCCAAAACAAATGCAGCCTCGCATAATATGTCTTTCTAATATTTGCTGTTTCATTCCAATATAACCACACAATTTATATCAAATATGCAGACTAAATATTCAGTATAGCTCAGTATAATGTGATATAATTCAACAGCAGCACAAACTAAAGGCTCCAAAATGACCATAAAGTTCAATCAACATCTCTAGAAAACCATTAAAACCAAAACTGAACACCTTAATTTCATAGATGTAGGATTTATTGAGGGGCTGTTGCATTAAACTGGACATGAAATAACAGGAATGATTAAAGCTGAAGAAAAAGGTGAATTAATCAACCTGGTCTCCTGCAGGAGGGCGAGTCGGTCGGCAGCAGCGTCCTCCAGCTCGTCGTGACCGACAAAGACACGCCCAGGAACGGCCCGCCTTTCTCCTTCCACATTGTCAGCGGCAACGAGGACCGCCGTTTCCACGTCGACCAGGGCGGCCTGCTGTCGCTCTCCGCTCCGCTCAGAAAGAAGGTCAAACCCCATCACCAGCTCAAGATTCAGGTAACAGTACAGGATGTGATCATAGGCTGTCGGTTGATTTTCAAACAGGATGGATGGTCCGATGTGAGCAGACCGTTGCCCTCAGGCCCCCAACCAACACACACATCTATGAACACCTCCCAGAGACATTGTTCTAGGACGCCTGAACCATAAGTTTTAGTAAAGTTGACACTACTCTATGAGTATATACAGTACCATATAGTACAAAAGTATTTCTAGTATGTAGTTTAGACAATTTTATAGATCCAAGACGAAACTGAGAGAAGGCTGACACTGAGAGAAAAAGGAGCAATTACAGATCCGTCTGTGAATTCAGCAGCACGGACAGCAGCATGGATTTATCGATGCACAGCACAGTCAGACTGCTGATATTTCAGATTCATGGTCGGGGACACAGACTCTAACCTGCACACACCTCTGTCAGATAAAGGATCAATGAGTCAGGCCGACTAGACTGAACAACCTCTCTGCTCCTGCTCTGCTACCAGGGGATGGAGGCGGGGTGGCAGGTTAACAAGGGGGATGATGTCCTCCATCATATCGCCTGCCAATTACAGGGCATGTTCACCTCAGAGGTCGATATGCATACAAGCTCTAAGTTTCCCCTCCTGAATCCCTGCACGCTCACCTGTTTTTCACTCATTTTAACACTTATTTAAAACTTTTGTTTTCTTCCCTTTGCTGTTTTCACCCAGTGGGAGGATAAAAATCTATCGTCATGTCTATCAAATCTCACATTTCACCCCTGAGATTCACATCTTCGTCTTTCTGCTGCAATCGCATGACCATAAAATGAAAATCTGCCAAATTGTCACACTAGGAAAGAAGCTCCAAAGTGTTTCTTGTAGTCCTGGTTCGGTGATGAAATGCTGATGTGCCGCAGTGTCCCTGGCGGCCTCGGCTGCTGTGTTGCTGACAGTGCTGTCAGGAGAGGTGGCAGTCACACTGGCAAACAGCACAGGAAGTGGTAACAGAGGAACTGTCATTGTCTGCTGTGCTTCAGGAGTGACCTCACAAACTGAGAGTCCGCTGATGCTTCAGGCTCACAGCGAGCTAAAAAAGTACAGATGCAACTTCAAATTGTTGATGATTGGCCTTTTAAGATAAGACTTTATTCATCCCATGCTGTGGAATTTCACCTGTTACAGCAGCAGAATAAAAAGAGAGAATAAGCAGAACATTTTTTTTTGTTTTGATTGGATGTGGGATCACACCTTCCACACATTGCCATCACAGTTATCTGGACAGGTATGTGTTGTCATGGAAATCAACAAGTCGTATTAGTCCGCTGCTGTGAATTTAATATTTTAAGGCATTAACTTACAGTTCAACTAGAATCCATGAGTTTAGTTTGAACAAAGTTTACCACGTTATGTCTTTCCATGAGAAATAAAAGGTTATTATGAGGTTACAGCTTTCAAAGCAATTCAGGATTATGAGCTGAAAGCATTTTTGAGTACAGCTGAATCTGCATATTAGTGGATTGCATTGCATGGGTTTTTGTAGGCTGGCACAAATGTTTTTGTGTGTTTAGAACTGCTGATAGATGATATTTTGAGCCAAAGAAATGCATTTTTTATTTTGACCATTTCCTTAGAAATATGTTTTACCAAGTTTCTCTGGTCAGAGTTAAAACACACAGCATTCAGAGTCTCATGGGACAAACACTGGTCAGTAAGGACAGACGTGTTAATAATCAATACTCAATTCAGCAATAAAAGTAATGAAACTAACTCATTCATTCGTTATGTTCTGCTTGTGACGCCTCATACGGGTGCATGTCTGTGAGTTCTGAGCCGTTCAATCAAAGACTCATTTTTCTTTTTCTGATGTTCAATCTTAATCATTTTCACGAGGGAGTAAAAACTACAAAGCATTGCACAACAGAAAAGCAAAGATTGCTGTAAGGTTTGAAAGGTAGACATAATTTTTATATGAATAACTATAAGATGCTGGAGCCAGCAAGATTTGAGCTCAGCTCAGACTGGACTGGAAATGGCTGACAAGTCTGAACGTTAAAGACTCTCTCCAATGAAAATCAGCTTTTAGGGCCGTTAAGGGTGGATCAGAAAGATAATGTATATATGAACAGATCGATGATGCTCAAGGACATCTTTCTGGATTGAGGGAGACCAAGCACAGAGTCTCACTGTGTAGCTTGACATGTTAACAAGGTCCATGGGATGGTTTTTATTTTCTAGCAAATATATCAGCAGCAAAATAAGCAGCCAGTGTCATGGCTGAGCATGTCCTGTTTGATGAGTTTTAGGGGTTTAATCAGTGTCAGGAGACAAAGTTTAACAAATTCAACCCTACCAGCTCCTCTAAAAGCTCGCTAATTAAAAGTTATATCTCATTTGTTTAATTCTATTCTTTGTCATGTGCTATCAATGTACCAATCAGGTGACAGACAGCGGCCACCCTCCCCTCTCCTCCATCTGTGTGGTCAACATCAATGTCACCGAGCAGAGCAAGTATCCTCCCTCTGTAGTGCCTTTGGAGGTCTTCATCACTACCTCCGGCAGGCTGTTTGCCAACCGGGTCATCGGCAGGCTCCATGCTTCAGACCAGGACCTGCAGGACGTCCTGAACTACAAGCTGGTATCAGAAAATCCAGACAATGGGAGATTCTCCGTCGACCTGACTGATGGCAAAATCTGGGCGGATGAAAACCTGGAGGAGGGCTCCTACTCCCTCAACGTGAGCGTGACTGACGGGAAGTTCAGCGTCTGGACTGGGGTCAGAGTTCACGTGTGGGCGGCCGACCAGAGGGCGCTGGACTCCGGCCTGACGCTGCAGCTGGTTGGGTTGTCACCGGAGGAGTTTCTGGGCGACCACTGGAGAGGCCTCCAGCGCAGCCTCGGACAAGCTCTGGGTTTACCCAGACAAGAGCTTCACCTGGCCAGCCTCCAGCAGCTACCTGAGACCAAGGTCCTGGAGGCCCTGCTGGTCTGGAGGCCTCAGAATGGACTCGTCCAGTCTCTGCCAACCAGCAGACTCGCAGGTGATCAATCAAGATACATACTGAGCCATTTCAACTGGCTGTCACAGTGAGGGCCTTGACTAACCCGAGTGTAATCAGTTCAGGGATTAATGTGTTAGCACTACATGATCTGTAGGAAATATGATATATGATACAATTTAAATTTAAAAAACACCCAGAAGGTACAAATCCAGATTCATGTTCTTCATATTCATCTGCTCAGATTTGGGACTGACACACATTAAAGTTCAGGAGCAGTTCAGTAGCTTCACCAATTGAGCCCTAAAACACATCATTAATTACCTTTTAGTAGAAAATAATTGCAATTCATTCCAAAGAAATACAGAGCAATGAATATCAGGTAACATTTCTTCAATAGCTCTTGAACTCTTTGAAAAAAACATTGGCAGCCATTAATTTGGACACAGTGTAAGTCAGGTAATCCTGTGAGATGAAGAGTCTCTTCGATTGTGCAGTCTGAAAGCTGAACTCTTTGATGTAGGTATAATTTCGGACATCGAGGACTCTCTGGGCCTCAGTATCCTCAGGGTGAGCCACAACGGGTGTCTGGGTACCGGCTGTCCACCGCGAGGCTGCAGGAACGCCGTCCAGCTGACAGGAGAGAGGATGAGCCATTTCACCACCGCCAGAGCCGGTTACATCACCCCACAGCACACCTGGGAGAGCGTCTGCCCCTGTAACGGTACGTCTGTCCATCTGTCTGTACCTGCTGTGGACGGCTGGTAATGAGGGAGTGTGCATGTGGGTATTGACGTTAGCTTGTGTGAACCGGGAGGAGGTGGCTGCCTTTTATCAGCGGGAACAACGATTTTGAGGTAGACAGTCTACACAGCTCATCACCCTCGTCTCGTCTAACGAGCGGGACGAGTCTGCAGCCTCAGACGCAGCAGCATCTTCCTGCTGCTTTGACAGTTGATCCGACTCAAAACTACAGCGATGAATGAGAAAACGTGCTGGAGGTGCGCTCCAGCAGAGTCACTTCAGTCAACTCTCCACATCCACAGAGCAGAGAGAGCACCGCCGACATCTCATCCAACTGAGGACGGAGCTGTGCAGCAGAAAAAACTGATGAAAAACTGAGGTGGAGACAGGTTTACCTCCACCTCCTTTTCACCTTTTCTTTCTTTTGTCATAACGGAAACAGACATTTTCATCTTTTAGGTTTTTTATTTATTCTTTATTGCTACATAAAAGTAGAAGAATTATAAAAGACATTCACTAAATTTAAAGAAAAAGCTCATGCAGGAGCGGAGGCCCACTGAAAGGCTCAAAGCAAGATAAACTAATTATATAAATTATTTAAAAAAAGGACAGAAAAGCAATTAGGGGACAAAATATTAACCGAAATGGGGAGAAAAAGTCAATTGTTTCTCATTCATGCTGTAAACTAATGTTGTACCTGACGAGTAACCGCAATACACAACTACACACAGAGCATGGACTCTACTTTTGTAACACAGACGATTTTAGATGCAGCTCAAGATTTCTGGAGCTATCAACGACCATCTGGAACTCATGAATGTTTGGCTGCTGTGATTGCACGATCATGTCAGTCAAAAGCAAACCCAAAAATCTTCTTCAGTTGAAGCCAGTTGCTTTCAGAGAGTTTTGGTAACCTTTCATGCTGCCACACTCAGATTTCAGCTGTAGGTTTGAGGATGAGGTGAGTTTTTTTAGGAGAGGACTGAGACTTGTCTTTTCAGGCCACCCAACGAAGGTTTTTGTTGCTGCCTTCTTCTTCTTCTCTCTTGTTGAATCCACAGTAAACCCCCATGATTTCATATAAATCGCTCAGGACTCGTTGAGCATGAATGTGGGCCCTCAGTTAGCTTCTATTATAGCTGACAGAACATCTATATCATCGAGCAGCGGCGCCACCTCGTCGGATCGTCCTCTGTGATTTGTGTTGGCATTCCTGTGAGGATTAGTGGTGTGAGGACAGAATAAAAGTCAGCTAGGGGCTCTCCAGGATATATCCTCATTATCAGCTTATTTAGAGTCTTTTTCCCTCGGGAACATCTTCTGAATGTGTTATCGCCACCATATTTTGATACCTCTGTGCTCTTAAGAGACTCTGGGGTTCGGTGATAAGGAGGAGTCGTGTGAGGACGGAGAACAGGCAAGAAAAACAGAAGTATCTGAAAAGCAGCTGGGCTCGTGGTGTTAAACTACAGTCTGTGCTGTTGGAAACTGAATCTGAACCAGAAAAGCTTCATTAAACATCACAAGGTGAGGGAAGTTCAGCCTGCACTACACACATCAGTTAGTCCATCGACAGAAATGTTATCACCCACAATTCTGATGATCAGGTATGTTATTAGTTCCGCAAATATGCCAAAACTCTTCTGGTTGCAGCTTCTCAAACATGAGCATTTGTTGTCTTTTTCTGTTGAATCTCACTGTAATTTGAATATTGTTGTATTGGTCAAGACATTTGAAGGCACCACTTCCAGCTCTGGAATACCAAATGATATTTCCAAGAACATTATGGACTAAACTTTTATTCAATAAATTTTAAAAACAATAAACTGATTAATCTGTAACAACAGTAACTGTTAGCTGCAGCCCTGGAAAATCAACAATGATGAGAGTCACTATAAAGAAATGATAATACAATATAATACTAATTGGTAAGTCAATTTGACAGTGTAAATGAACAAACTGGCAAAAGTCATTATACAGATACTTTCTTTTACCTTTTCAATCATTCAGAGTTTGACTCTAAACTCTCTGTGTTTGTCATTAAATTGAAATGTTTATTAGTTGTTTGTCAGGTCTTTTTTAAACTTTTGTCCTCTGAGACTTGATCGACCTCTCGTTCAAACAGCGACACTTTGTTTCAAACTTCAAACATGTAGCAGCTAATGAAGAATTTCCCTCCACACGAAGTCAGTCTGTGACTTTCAGACACAAACTTCATCGAACAAACTGTGTTTTTTAGATTTCCTTCAGAGAGCAGGAGGACCACGAGGTCAAAATAAGAAGAAAAGTTACTGGATTCAAATCCCACTTCAGGAAAAGTTTTTTTTTTTGACCAGCAGCCTTTGGGAACGTGTTGTTACTGAACTTCCCCACAGGCATCATTAAAGTTTCATCTTAGAGGCACTAAAAAGGCTGAAGTTTGGTCTGTAGACTAATGCGCTCAGCTTTGCTGCTGGAGTCATCAGAGATCCATCCATCCATTCATGAATCCACTCCTCCATTCAGGCCTTCCTCCTCCTTCCTGTTGTCGATGCTTCAGCTTCACTCTGCTGCTGTTAGTTTTTGGCTTTTTGGCGTTTTGGTGTTTCAGCTTTTGGCGATTTTTCAGAAGAGAAGATCAAACACGTTAGAAAAACGTTTTTTTTTTTCTTTCTTTCTTTGCGGTCTTGTCTGTCAGATCTGAGATCACACATTTCATTCAGTTAAACCACGTTTCAGACTCAGCAGCCACGTTTGGTGGAAAGTGAAGGTGGAAGAACAGCGATGCCCTGAGGACTGAGAGAGATTAGCCAAAGGCTTTTTTTTTGGCTGTTTTTCTCTGTTTGAGTTGAGTTGGAATGTGGAAAAGGATCATTTGGTTTAATTATTCTGCAGGATTCTGCAGAAGCTCAGTTAACAAGAACTTCAAGACTTAAATGGAAAATATTGTGGAAAGTTTTTCACCCATCTTCACTCAGTAAGAAGATAGTAATCTCAAGTTTTCCAAAAATGTAAATACATCAAACTTTGCGTGAAAACAGGAGGAATGCCCATCGCTATTTTCCAAAGCCCAAGTTGACAGCAGGTCTGTCGGGTTACTTGATCAACACTCAAAACCAAATTATATTCAATTTACTATCATGCAACACAAATAAAACCATCAATTCAGGTTAAGACACTGGAACCAGTCAAGTTACCAGTGAACTGGATTTATCTAGAACTCGTTCAGTGTTCGTGTGTTTGTTGTTTGACCCGTTGTTTCACCTGTCTGTGAAAAAATTTGGCGGGATGAAAGCTGTTCTGCACTTTGCTCCTCTGGTCATAACAAGCCCGGCTCACAGCTGATGCATGTCTTCCCTTCTTAATGTTACTTTTGGCTGCAGGTGTGATCGGTGTTGTACTTATCGGATCAGAATGACTGATGAACTTCATCATCAGGCTGCTGTTTGCTCACTGTCGGCTGTGTTCGTCTTTCAGAATCGGCGGTGAGGTTCGATGGTAAATCCTACCTGAAGTACCTTCACAGGATGGACGAGGACAACCAGGATTTCAAACTGTCGCTGAGGTTCAAGACTTTCCAGGAGCAGGGCCTGCTCATCTCCATCAACAGCACCAAGGACTGGGGAACTTTACAGGTATTTGTCTCTGCGAGGCTGCCTTTAAAGAGCAACAGATTGAACAGTTTGTGGTGGATATTTTCTCTCTCTAAGGGTGCACTCACACTAGGGCCAGTTATTCCTTACCGTGCTGAAGCACGAATGCCCCCCCTGCCCTGTACCCCGCTGGCCCGCACTCACATTACCCCAAGCCCAAGTGTACTCAAGCATTGTTGCCCCAGCGCATACATCATCACGTTGATATACGACATATGCATATACGCGTATATTCGGTTGCA
>JAPZEA010000026.1:28672794-28682835 GCA_029783685.1 Heniochus monoceros
AAATATAATACATGGCTAATTTCGGCTTATCGGCCCCCTAACACCTCATTATTACAAACAGAAGCTACATATCTGCAAGAACATGTCTGCGTCACTCATCAGCAGCTTGTCTGTGATTGGCTGTGGAGCTGACGAGAAGCTAATATCAGCGCAGTAGCTGATATTGTGTAATTAGCCATGTATTATATTTGTGGGTCATAGTTGTTCCTGTTGTTGTACAAACAAAACAACAGAGGGGGTGAAGGAGGAAAATCTATAGAAATACACTCAGTAAAATAAAAAAAAACACACGGTTATAATGGTTTAACTAAATCAAATTTGTGAATTAAGCTTATGAACACAGGGCGCCACCTACAGGCAAAGATGCAGAAAGCACTGCACAAAATGATACATGACATAATGAGCGTCTGAATAAAATTGGAATCAAATCGGAACGGAAATTGGGAATTTATAAGAACTGGACTCAATAAGCAGAATCGATAACATTGCTAAAGTCCTCCTCCACCCTCCAGTATCTGGTTCTGCTTCTCAGTCAGACAGACCTCCACCACGTGATGTTGTTGTCGGCTGCAATGAGTCTGATCCTCTTTCTGGTCATTCTGCAGTTTTCCAGCAGCATCCGGACTCCCCTGGTGGATCCTCGTCCCTGATCTAATAACTCTGATAAAAAGACTCTTCACTGAGAGACAAAGAGCCGCTCTGCAGCAGGTGAACTGATGCTTCCATTAAAGATGGATGGAGGCTCGAGTGTTTCTGATTCAACCTGCCGCACCGAATTTACTTCCTCCACTTTTTCTGCAGAAAAAAGGGGTTTTTATTTTCCTCGGGCCGCCATCAGTGGCTTTTCTCTGCTGCCAATCTGACGCCTCCTTTGAGAGGTCGGCCATAAATGTCTGCCACGAAAAGAACAAGTTCCTCTCAGAGATAAATATCAAATATCTCACAAACTGTAGAACAAACTCCTCCATTACGCACTAAACAGCAGACTCTCAGCATAACGTTAATAACTGTTTAGATTATAGCAGATATTCTTAATGTAATGACAAACACTGACATAATGCAAACAATAACCAACTTAACACTGATACAAAGCGTGACTGTAAACAACTAGAGTACATTCATCATGAAGTAAACAATCAGCACAATCTAAAGAGGAAGAAGCCGCTGAGGGTTTTATCTGAAGGAGGAATTCTCTGTTGCTTTAAAGGAAGTTTTTAGAAAAAAACTGTAAAACCAGCCTTCGTAAATGACCACAGGTTCACTGGAAAAACTGCTTAGAGTGAAAAACAATCAGAAAAATGCAAAAACAAACAAACAAGTCTGGTGAAGCAACACCTCAGAAAACAAGCTTAAAAGGCCTCTGAGCTGGGAGTGCAGAGCCGGATGTGTTCACACTTCAGTGGGCAGATGAGGCTTTATGAATGACACCATTGCTTGCAGCTTCGTGGAAAGCAGAATTTCGGTTTAATGTCGACCGCCATGCTGGCAGCTAGCGCTTTGAGCTAAATGCTAGCATCATCATGCTAACATGCTAGTGTTTAGGAGGTGTAATCTATACCTTGTCAGGAGAAGTCAGAGGGATTTGTCCTCTGAGGATCATGAATATCTGCACAAAGACAAACATTAATGACAGGACTTCATTATGTTAGTTATTAGTCTGTACTGCACTTTGCAGACTCTGATGCTACCAGTCACATCTCTATGTTTCTCTGTAATGTTAAGCTAAATTTCTCCTGCATACTTCTTATTTTTTACTTCTGTTTAATTTTTACTTTCTCCATTGATCTGTACTTTGTGTCCTTGCTGCTGCTGCTGAGTTTCTCCTCTGACGATCAATCATCTGATTTTGTCTTCTCTCTGCGTCTGACTCTCTCTGTTGCCTGAAAGATTTCATGACATTATATTATTATTCATAGGACTCGTCTCAGTTTGTTGCCATTTTATATAAATCTCTGATGTTCCTTTAATTTCACATCAAAACAAGACAAAACTAAAATAAAAATTTCACACTAATTATTCAGCATTCAGATAATAACTGTACCAAATGAGCCTGCTCAGAAGCTAATTATCTTCCAAACACAAAGAAGTATTGTACTGCTGGATTTCTACTCTAAATGCACTCATAAATCATGAGCAATGATAAAGAAAAAGCTAATATACTTACTATACTATACTAATATACTTTTTTATGTGTTATTTTTTCTGTCCATTCCAATGAATGGAGACTCTGAAGGCAAGAAACCAGCTGATAGTTAAAATGACTTCATCTTCAGATGCCTGTTTTCAACCAGTAACATGAGCTTATTCATTTTTCATGAATGATTAACTCATATTAATGAATAAAGTGATGCGTTCACACATTGCATACATGTTGTGTTATTTTAACAGAAATATTGATTATAAAACGAGACGTCAGACGGTTCATTCAGTTCACTGGCATCAGTGATGCTTTAAAACAATCAGATATTTATGCATAACTTTAATATCACAACAGTAACAAGTATATATAAATAAAATGTATTGAGTGTATTAATTATGTGTGTGTGATGATCCTATAATCCGTGCTGCTTCCTCCTCTTCATCATCTCTCAGAATATCCTCCATTTAAGAAGCATCTGCAGAACCAGTCTCCTCAGTCCAATATAATAATAATCAGAATAATCAATAGAACAATCAGAATAAATCAAAACAGCATTTTCCTTTCCGTTTGAGTAAAAGCTATAAATCCATCATATGATATTTGACATGTTCATGTAATACAACGTCTCATTTTTTCTTTAAACACAGTTTAAACACAAATTACAGACTTGAACAGTGTGATTAATAGATTACAACGTGCCTCACGCTTCCTTTTTCCCTCAGGGTCGGCTTGCTGAAACAGAGGGCGTGGCTCTACTGCGTCCACTTCAGATGACGTGGTCCACTGTGATTGGCTTACAGACGACCGGTCACATAAGTCTGTGCATTTGGGTGGAGTCAGACGACAGTAATCTTGATTGGTCGGCGGATTCGAACAGGTTGAAATGTGTTGAGGAGACGAAAGCAGATGTGATGTTTTAAAACGCCGTGGACCCGTGTGGATCTTCACGCCGGCCAGTCGCGTCCGCGGCGTTACGTTCCAGCCAGCAGATAATGACAGTGGTGCTGAAGAGGAAATTAAATGTCAAGCTCCTGCCTTTGATTTCTGCTAAATGGAGTGCTAATTACACAGAAAAGCTGAAAATCCAGCCACCGTCTGTGTCTGTCACTTTCTCCTCTCAGTGTGGCCCATGAAGATAAAAGAAGAGACTCATCTAGAAAGACTTGTTCTTCCCATCACCCCCTCCTCTTCCTCCTCCTCCTCCTCCTCCCCGCAGATCTGTCCCACGGTCTGAAAGTGGAAGCTCGTCTGATGAGTAATCGTCGCCATTCTGTGACACCGTGCCGCCGCCGTGGCTGAAAACAGACGATTTACACCTGGAATGAGTCAACAAAGCTCTGAAAATAGTTTCTTTAAGAGCGAGTGAATAAAAAAATCCAGCACGTGTCTGTGACTCATCCCCAACAGGAGCCATCTTCACTCCAAAAAAAGCCCCCTCTGTTACTGTAACACACCGAAGTGCATTTCATTTCCTCAGATAATGTTGATCTACGTGAATCTGCATTTCAGAAAGCAACAGGTGGGCAGCAGCAAGTTATATCCGCTCTGTTGAATCTCATACATCAGATAATATACATATAATTATACTGAATAGTTTATTCAGCACAACAGCTGAGCAAAAACCCTCAGTGGAATAATGGGGAATTTTTCTAAATTACTTATAATCCTAAATTGGTTAAAAGACTTATTTTATCTCATTTCTACTTTGAATCACTACATTGAATGCGTATTTTTTAGGGTGAACATGTATATTTATTCAATTTTCTTCAAATATATATTCTGTATATACTTGCCTATGACTGTATTATTTATTGCATTTTTAAGAGGTCGGACTGTGTGATTCTCATTCTGCTGAAGTACACAAAAACATAAGACGTAAAGGTTGTGATCTCAGTGCTCTAAGTTATACCTGTAAGCCTATTTAGCACACACACAACATGCTGCTTGCTTTTCAAGTCCTAAATAATAAATACCAAGAGTTTGACTGATTTCTTACTGAATTATACTCGTAAGCCGATCACTTCACCTAAAATGTGGCCTGAACAGTTTTTATGCCGTCCGTTCCGTCTCATTCTCATGATATCTCAGGAAGAAAGAATTTCTCTCAAGGATGAGCTGATTAAATTTTGGTGGGTAAAGGTCAAAGGTCACTGTGACCTCACAAAACACACGTTTGGCCATAACTCAAGAATTCATATAAAACGATGAAGTGGTTTTATATCCAAATGGTCAAAGGTCAACAGGAACAGAAGAGCAGATTGTGGTCAGACGATGGCCATGACAGATCATTAAATTATAGATCAGGTTATTAGAATGTTATATTATAAATTATATATGTTAATTAGATTCAGAGAGATCAGTAATTACGTCAATGCGAACTTCCTTTAAGGGTTTAAATAGCTGATCTGAAACCAGTTTTTATGCACTATTCTCGAGGAGCCAAAGTAAAGTCACAGTAAAGTTTCTCACAGATTCAGTTTTGGGGAACATGAAGTCTTGGCTGTGCTGCAGCCTTTTGCAAAAAGCCAGAGAGTCAGAAATGGAGGACGCTATGACGTTAGCTGTATCTCATCATCCAGTTTTAAACAACTCTTCTCCATATGTGAGGCACGGCCTGTAATCTGTGCTGACTAAACTGAGCTAGCTTATTTTTTGGTTAGCAACTAAATGAAGTAGCTTTCTACACAGGTAGGTTACTGCTGTGAACTGCTAGCATGCTAGCTAGCATGCTCCATTTACGCCAGCCTCACAGTCACACCATTTAACCAGCCTACATCAAAATCAATCCAGTAAGTCAAAAAAGGAGATAATATTGGATTGTACCTCGACGTTCTGCCAGTTGTGGAGGCTTTGCAGCCGTTTTGCATCCGATCACAGCCTGAATGACGTGACAACAACATGGCGTTAGCTACGTCAAGCTGCCTGCACCTCTCTGCTGTGACTGGACACTAAATCGAACGGACACCACCGTGCTGGTTGTCATAAGGTTTTGTGAGGAAGCAGCTGAAACAGATCAACAGCCTCTAAGTGGTGCGCAGCGATGCATCAGAGGTTTTTTACGCCCTCAGTTTTGATTAAACAGACAAACTCTCTTCAGGTCACAGGGAGCGGAGACGTGGAGGAAACGCTCATACGTTACACTGATGGTGTGTAACTGT
Organism: Heniochus monoceros; assembly: GCA_029783685.1. Classification (NCBI taxonomy): domain Eukaryota; kingdom Metazoa; phylum Chordata; class Actinopteri; order Chaetodontiformes; family Chaetodontidae; genus Heniochus; species Heniochus monoceros. Next base: position 28,678,093 of record JAPZEA010000026.1, read on the forward strand.
AATTTTACTGTTGAATCTGATGACACTCAGCGGCAGAGGAATGATTGAAAGCGCTCTCCAAAGGAAACTCTGAAAATTCCTTCAATATTAGACCAATAATTCATGGCGGAGCCTGTACGACTGCACCAACACCGAGCTTTAAAACAGCCATAAAACTGTAACTAACACACAGAGAGCGCCTCTGTAATTGACAATAAAAACAATAAAAACAACTTGTGAATGGAGATGTGGAGACGGCAGTAAGTGCTAATATCCCACATCCTTAAAAGTTGAGGCTGCTTGAGTTTTTAATGTACTGTAGAGAGCCGCGGCAGCTGTAATGAAATGTAATGAAGCTCTGTAATCAAAGGCAATTTCACAAACACACACAGAGAGGAAGAGAGCTGCAGAAAACACACAGCTAATAACACTGCAAGTATAACACAAAGAATCACAGTCTGGTAGCAGCAGCACAGGGCAGCAGGAGAGCGAGTAGTAGCAGTGACTGTAGTTAATATTGATTTTAATGTTTAGTCAAACACTTTCAGTGCAGGACCTCACTCATACCTACCTGGACCTAAACCCTCACCTGTTCCACAGCAGACGGCAGGCGGGTTGGTACTGGGTGGTAAGAGTCCATCAACCAGCTAAATAGCATGAAATCACATTGAATGTAACACTGAATGTTTCGTGTTCTCTCTTCTCCGTATGTGGATGTTTATTACAACACGGAGGCTTTGAGAAAAAGCTGCAGGCAGCAAGAAAATACAGCAATCAATGCAGTATTTAAAAATGGAGGTTGGTGCATTGAGTCCAGGAAGTGACAGTTCTGTTGACCAATCAATCAAGGCCTGGATTAGCGTGCTACGTACCTCAACAAAGGGGTGACGAAAAAACTGGATGGATTGGTTCCATCCACAACTTCACAAGCCTTCTGACGTGTAACAGACTGCAGAGAACTGAGCTGGTTCTTCACAGATCTGCTTGGTTTCAGTGACCAAACCATTGTCTGTTAGCTCTGATCATACGGTGCATCTTGATAATTAACTGGGTCATAAATTGGCATAAAGAACAACTTTTTGGATCTAGTTACTGACTTTGTTTTGGTCTCAGGGCACCAGCTGCTGCTCTTTTTCACACCACCTTCTTATTCGTTGGTGATCACTTATGTAAAAGTAGAAATACCACATTTAAAAATACTGAGGAGGATTTTAGAACATAAACACAATCCTATACATTAAAGTATTACTGGTTTCCATTGGCACCATTTCATGTTGATGTTGTGAGGTGGATCTGATTAAGGCTAATTAATGTTCTGTTTAATCTATAATGATGCATCACATTCTATAAACTGATCATTTGTTTTGATGTGAAATCTGTAAATCAACAATTAACTGGCAAATAGATGTAGTGGAGAATAAAGGAGTCAACTAAAGTACCTCAAAACTGCGTTAACACTGTACTACAAATGTGTTAAATTATTTTCTACTATTATCTCAAAACACTGAACTAACACACACTGACTGATGTTTACAGAGCAGAATAAAATCAAGCCCTGCGTATCTCCAAATTTTTATATTCATGGTCCCAGAAAATGAAACCTAATGATTCTGTTGACCTCCTGATCTTTCCTCCAGCACCCTCAGGCCAAAAATTCAACAAGAAATATCCAAATCGAGCCGTCAGATTTCAGGACAAACACATTATTCTTAGCTCCGCTGCTGGTGCCTCGTCGTCAGTTTGTTGTTTGTTCTGTCCGGCACTTGTATGTTTTGGCATTTTCACATTTACTGGATAGTTCACAGTACAAATACAGGGAGGACAGATGGAGAGAGAGGAGCATGGCATGCAACAAAGATCCAGTTTTATGTGCTGGGTTCAGACCACACGGGCCGATGATAGCCCGACTGACGCCACATCGGGGTCGCCTCCAGCCTTTCACGCCAACTCCCACAACGTTTAACCCTTAACCTGACAGCATGACCTGCTGAGGAGACGATTAGTTACGAGCGGTACAATGGTAACAACAATTCCAAAATGTCACTTAAAGCAATATCCAAAGGAAGTGCAATAAGTACTGTTGGGAGTAACATGTTATGAAGTAAATTATCTTCGTTTTCCAGCACTCCTGGATAATTTCATGCAGGATGATGGCCACCAGCATGCAGAGGACAATTACAAAGAAATGAGGCCCTGCTGGTGCACTACTTTTGGAGGTAACTAGAAACGTAACAAATTACTTCTTCAAATTAAATGATGTAATTACAATGATTGAAATTTAAATTGGCCTGACACATGTTACATTTTTCTTATGAGAAAATGGTGGACAACTGCAGACGGTAGCAGGCAAACAGAGCCTTTCCCCCAGATTTCAGGTTTATGATCTAACGTCACCCGACCTTACGGAGGAGTAAGACAGTTCAGGCAGTGTCAGCATGCTATTCATTGTAGTGATTGTAATGTCTCTCATATAAACTGAAGAAACTTACATCAAATGTAATTATTTATTACCTACTGTAGAAAAGCTCAGTTACAGTCTACTAAATCCTGCTGTCTAACAAGACAATAGAGGTGTAGCTTACAGGTAAAATGCTAGTCATTTGCTGTCCCCTGGTGGCCAGGAGTATTTAAAAAGTCCTATTACTACAGTGATATGGGTAGAATGATGTTGTCTTGTCCCACAGCAACACAAAAATAAAACTGACATGTGTGCATTAAGACGAGAATTGAAGCAGACATTGAAATTGAAGTAAGTAAATTAAGTAAATTGAGTAACTAATTACTTTTATATGCAGTAATTGGTAGTAATTAGTAATTGGGACTAATTACTAATTTTCAGTAACACACAACTCTGCACAACACTGGCAATAAGGAGCTGTGAGCATGAACGGTGGCACATATGGTGGCAATATGAGGTCTGGGAAAAGCTAATTTGACACTTGAGACTTGAAAAGTGAGCCACCACAGAAGGGTTTAACTTCACGTTTACATGTAGAAAGTGGTAGACTGCAGGAACAGTGTTTGGGACAGTAAAGCACCAGTGCATCTGAAATTTGTTAGCAAAGATTCGGTTGTGGACATCAGCCTTCATTTTGGCTATGGATGAGTAACAGCAGATCAGTACATGATATTAACCCAGTGTTTGAATTCAGTGACGTTGTTCACAAGGCACGTCTCCTGTCCAATTATCTGTGACTGTCATGTCTTTTACAGACCTGCTGCAAAAACAAATAACATCGCTACTGCTACACAACAACACACACATACTGTACGTCCACATCAAGTTTTTTAAGACTCTGGAAAATGTATATTTTCTGCTAAATTCAAAACTATCAATGAACTCACGCATAAACAATTATGTTAGACACAAGGAGACAGTGGTTGAGAGGGACTTACTGCCTGACATGAGATAAAGTCCATTAGGATCTACAGCTAAGCTTGTGACAGCATCCAGGTGAGCCACCATTGAGTGAATCAGCTTCCCGCTGTTGTTGTCAAATAACTTGATGTGTCTGTCCTCCTGTGCAGTGATGGTGATGGGAAGAGTCGGGTGGCTGAGGACCTTGTTGATCTGACAGGGAGTGCCTGGTTAAAAACAGAGACGCATCATTAGACATCACAGCGAAGAAGACCAGCTGATCTGTGTGAATGAAATCATTTGCAACAAAAATCTGATCTTGGGAACGATTATAGTCTCTGTGTGGATGTTAAGCATGTCAACTTTAGCTTTTTAAACATTTCAGCAACACCTCACCTGCACCAGTTTGTACTTGATGGAGATACCAGTACTAGATGGTAAACACCTTAGTAACACTGGACAGATTCGCACACTAAACATTATTAGGAACCATTAGGTCTTCTGTAACTGAAGTGTTGTATCAGTGACCAAAGCGGCATTACATTTGGAATTTGTAAATAAACTGCCAATATAGACGTAATAAAGCAGAAAACATTGGGAATTGTGGGTGAGAATATGCTAATCCTTTTTGACATATGTTCAACTAAATGTTTTACCTCATCAATTTCATTGATTTTTGTAAATATATACTTATTACAGCACCACAACTCTTTTGGACTCAGGGTTGTGTTATCAGCCTTGAAATCACTGAAGTATTTTACTGATAGGAGGTCTAAATGCTATTTTTTAGTTCCTACCTGGCTCCAAATTGGACTCCAGACTGAGGACCAGCTGGCGGGTCTCCATATTGAAGAGGCCAATCTGCCCGTTTGTGAAGGATGTGACCAGGTGGGCCGGTTCACTGCACACCAGGTCTACTGAGGAGGGAACTCCTAGCTCTTGTACACAGAAAGACAGATACATGCATGTCATATCATCTATTCAGTAAAGCAAGTATTTATTTAAAGTCATAGTGGGAGTTTGAAGTCAGTACTTTTGTCTTCGTTGAATACTGCGAGGGCTGGGGAGGTGGTGTTGGCGTCCCACAGTCTCACGGTCCCATCCGCAGAGCAGGAGAGGAGGCGCTGGTGTGCGCTGCTGTACACCAAACCCCAAACCGAGTCAGTGTGTCCACACAATGCTCCGCGCAGCATTGATTGGTCTGCCACAGAAAAACACAGGACGACACGTGTCAGTTACGATGATTCGATAAGCCTCAGGTTTAAAGGAGACACATCCCGCTGCTTACCGTAGGAGTCGTAGGGGTCGATGTTGGGATTGGGGGTGTTCCAGCACTGTATAGTCCCGTCAACCCCTCCGCTGAAACACTGCTCCCCTGTACTGCTCATCACCACGCTCAGCACTGC
>JAPZEA010000026.1:28945376-28956960 GCA_029783685.1 Heniochus monoceros
CATGCAACTGGGTGGGGTTTTGTTGTAGAAGTTTTGTTGTTTGTTAACTTAAGTTTACATGGTTAACGTAACGCTTTAATGTTTGACGCTGAATCCGAGGGATGCCACATGTTTCTCAGTGTATGACTGTCACAACTGAACTTCCACCAGAGCTGAACCCTTGTTTAAAGATGGTAATCACGCAGAGCTCCTCTCCGATTTTATTCTTTTATAAAATAAAAACATAATGCATTTGTCCCAATGTTCCCAAACAGAAAAAATCACCTATTCAATCCCACATGGACGTGGGGGAAGTAAATGGGGGAATAAAAGTGCAATAAATGTGTTATTCTCAAAACTGAAGCATGACAGGAAACAAACATTACACAACATACACATTTATTGTTTTATTATTTTTATGGGAAAAAAAACTTAAAGCATTTAATACTAGAATAAAATCCAAAGCAACTCTATTTATGTATTTATTATAGATAATATTAAAAAAAAAAAAAAAAGTGTTTGTATATTTAAATTGATTCAGTGTGGAGTTTCTCTTTAATCATGGTGAGTCCTGGCTCGTCCAAACGCTGCTGTACCTTCAGCTTCATTACAGACTTAAGAAGAAAGAATGCAACATTAAGATGTGAGAACATTACAGAGTGTGCAACAATATTTAAATGTTATTGATCTGTAATCCATGGGGGGATCCCCATCAAAAGGATCAGTTAATGACTGGGAAGACAAGCAAAAGATAAAGTGAAATAAGAAAGAAATAAGATAATAAAACTGCAGTTTCATGTTCAAACTTCAGTGATTTTTTTTAGAAATTTTATCAAATATTAATGCATTTTGATTCATTTTCCAACTGCTTTTATAGGTGGATCATCCACATATATACAGTCATATAATCTGGACTTAATCCGGATATAGCCTGGATGCTCACATATGACACACTGGGGTCAACTGTTGTTCCATTTACCGCGCTGCACTGTAACGTACCACAGCTGGAAGGAATTTACATGAAGAGGTCACGTTTTGGTTAGAAAAGGTTTAAAACCAGATCTTCAGCGTGGTGGTGAACGGCACTGGTCTGGATGATCTAGTTCATCTTCACATGTTGTTTTGTTCTTTCCTGGAGTCCTTAAGAAATGTCCCAGCAACAACTTATCACTGTGCCATCACGTTCGGTGGTTTTGAGATAAGAAAGCAGGAATGTTGGCAAACTTACTGCCACAGTAAACACAGGTAGCTGACATGTTGCTGAACTTCAGAATAGTTTCTAGAAGACGCCATACCAAGACGCCATTTAGTAGATGAGGATGTAATTTAACGCTGAATATTTAAATGTCTTAAACTTCAAAATAAAAGCAGTTTGATCTTGTACATAGCAGTAGATTCAGTTGCACCTTCAACAACTAATTTTGCTTCTTATAGCAGAAATTTTAGAAATAGAAGAAACAAAAAATAAGGTAAACTGTAATAACCTCCTGTTTCAGTCATGTTTGCCAAAAGCTACAGTGAGCAGCTGTTTTGGGAAATTACTGAGCCCTTTTTAAAGAGAGGAAACAATAAATCTGTGGGATGTTTTTAAAGATTTTCGGTAGTTATCAATGCGCTTGAAGCTGAGAGCTTCAGACAGGAAGTCAGAAAGTGCTGAGACTAAAACATCGTTGGTTTTGGTCTTTTCAGTCAATTTGTTAACAATAACAATATAGAAAAACACAAGCTGTAACCTTTAAAAGGGGGTGTGTGTTGCCACATTTGGCAGGTGTCTGTGCCAGTCACGCTCAGCTCGGGTGTTTACTGTTTGTGAAGCTAACCAAACTGCCCACACAGACAACACAAACATATTTTCTGTGGTTTGTTCTGCAGAGCTGAAAGCACAGGCGAAGCTCGATGTGGTGAGATCTCTATCATTTCACTCCTGCTCCTCCTCCCTGTTTCATCCTGCTCCCTGCTCTGTAAATGGTCAGATAATGGACGTTAATTCCATCAGCCTGTCTTCGCTCGGCTAATGCACCCACTTCCTGTCTGTGATGGACGGATGGAAAGAGGAGTGAAACCAACCCGAGAGTGAAGACCAGTGGGAGGGGAGGAGGATGTAGTTTGTGGGATTTGATTGCATGTGTGTGTTTGTGGTGAGAGACGGAGAGATCAAGTGGTGGAAAGAGAGAGGAAGTTAGAGAGAGGAAGGGAAGGAAGGAGTGAAGAGAAAGGTAGAAAGAGGGAGGGAGACATAAAGATGATGTAGAGAGCGAGGGAGAGAAGGAGAGAGAGAGAGACTGCCTGACACTGATGGTTGCTAGATAACAAGCTGATTTATGAAGCACGTGTGTGTGTGTGTGTGTGTGTGAGATGTACTCACCTCCCTAGATAAAACTACATGCAAACATACTGTATTTGGGTGTATACACACACACACACACACACACACACACACACACTCTCAACCTCTTTATCTGCTGATTGCATCAGTCTGAGAGCTGTCGTAATCGCTGCACAACACACACACACACACACACACACACACACACACACACACACACACACACACGCGAGAGGCAAAGCATCCATGAGGTTTTTCTATCTCAACTCTTAATCAGCCACCGGTTTGATTTCCAGATAAAATTGTAAAAACATGAATGTTCAGCATGCAGGATGACGTCTGATGCTGCACTTGAACGCCTGTTAACATGCGTGTTGTGTGTTACAACGAGCCCGATCTCATACGGAGATAATTGTGTCATGTTTTCGTGATTGCGTGTTACAGAAATATGCGGACTGGAACATGTCAGATGCAGAAACTGTGCATGGGCATGGTTTTGTTTCATGAATCTAAATCGTGAAATTGTGCACAAACCTGATTTCCTCTCCTGCAGTTAGCCGTGTGCGGACGTAAGGTGTTTTCAAACCTGTAGTTAGTTTGCTCTGTTTGTTTGGCTTCTTATCACACAGACAACAATTCAAGGGAAACAAAAGGCATCAATAAAAGCCATGTGAAAGCTTTCCTCTCATTGGTTGGATGTGTCAAGAAAGTAAGAACAGGAAGAAGGTCCTGAAGAAGCTACTCTCTACCCAAAGAGGGCATGTACTTTGTTGTTAATCCAGATCAGACTTGAATTCATTCTCCGGCTAGCTGCTAGCAACTGTTGACTTTGCTCATCTGAATCCCAGCATGCAAAGCACACCTGGCTATTTTAGCTCAGACTTGTACACCTTGTTTTTGGGTCGGAACATGGTCGGATCATGTTCCCATCACAAACAAACTTCAGAACTAGTTTGCGATTGCTTTGGTCCTCACTCGAATTCGACTGTTGTATTCAGAGCTGAAACTAATCGGACAAACAGGGAAAACGAACAAGAATCTGGTTCAGCTGCACTAAACAATGCAGGTCTGAAAACGCCCAGAGACTCGTCCTTAATCTACAACTTACATACAACACCCGTGTTTACTCACTCAGTGTCTCAGTGAAAAGAATGACAACAAAGAAGTTCAGTTACAGCACACCCAGTCAAATAGGTGAGGTTTGGCGTTCTGTACTTCAGTCGTTGTTATCAAATGTCACAAAGAAAGATTTAGTTTGGCACTTTTACAGTAACAGACCTCTAATGAAACATTTCAAAATAAAGTATAAAATGAAAAGTATGTAGACACAGGAAATGATTGCAACACAGTAAAACACCTAATAGAGTAAATCAAGAAGAAGAAATTAAAAGAATTAAACAGCACACAACAGCCATTAAAATAACATTCATCATCAAGCTTTGATTAGCATAATACAGCATTGTTGGGTGTGAAGACACAGTCTGTCAGTTTGATTGACTGCTCGAGAGCATAATGTTTCAAATTAGGTATAATGCTCTCAACTTATTTTTCCACTTTCTGCTTTACCGTCTAAGATTCGACTCACTCTAGAAAGTTTTGTGTATAACTGAAGTATGAGTAAACACACACATTATGACTGTACCATCTTCTTTCATAAATGCTAGTTTTTGTGAAGGAAAAGTGTGTAAAAATCTGAATAACTGAGATCTAACTTAACATGTGGGGTGTAAATTCAAGTTATTTAATGAAAATAGAAAGTCATGAGTCAGCGTGATATAAAAGTTTGGGATTTTTTTTTTTAGGATGTGTGCAGATCAGGCTTGAGGTTGTGAGAATATGTCCAAAAAAATGAGAATGTCGAGTGAAGAGAAAACTTTTCTTTTGATGTAAAATTGATGAGGTAGTTTTACTTTAAAGATGGAGGGAGAAAAAGAAAGATAAGATACACTGAAAGAAAGAGAGAGAGAGCAGGAGAGGAGGTCATGTGTTCTCCTCAGTGAAGCGCATCGCCTCCATCTGTCTCCTCCTCCCTCCTCCTGCTCCCCTACAAGAGGTCTCCGCTCCCTGACTCCTCTCTCTCCTCTCCAGGGATCCGCACTCCCTTCTTTTCTCACCCCTCTCTCTCTTCCTCCATCATCCCCTCTTCCTCTCCTCCTCCTCCTCTCTCCGGTGGGTGATGATGGGGGCCAGCAGTTCTCCTCCAGGCTGTCAGAAGCTCCCAGGACAGAACTGTATTCTCTGGAAACTCTCACACATTATTTTTAGGATTTCTCAAACTTGTGAAGCCTTCATGTCCAAAGATTCTCCAGCAGCACTCAGTGTTCAGCAGCTTCCAGTTGTTCCCCAGCAAAAATAAACTCTTCATGTTCCACATTAATGAAGCACTGGGCCAACAGAAATTACAGTAAGAGATGCTGAATTACATTGAGAAAGTTCCACTGAGCAAGTTCCTTGACGGGTTCCTGATGTTTTCTTGAGCAAGTACCTGAGTGTTTGAAGAGTTCCTGTGGGTCAAAGGGTCAGTGTGAGTTTAAGGAGTGCATCTGAGGTTTTAGGAGTCACTGAGTAGGTTCTATGGTTCCTTGAGGAGTTCCAAGTGGTCACGAGGGAGGTTCTAGGAGTCAGTGAGGGAGTTAAAGGGTCATTTAAGAGGCTTTAGGGGTGGGTTCCACGGCTCACTGAGAGGTTTCCAGGGGTTATTGAGGTTTGATTATATGAAATAATAGTATGGGGTCCCTAAGGCGAAATCCTTGAGGAGGTACCAGGGTTCAGTAAGCAGGATGTAGGAGTCACTGAGGATGATCCAGAAACTTCATTGTGCCATGGGCTCCTGAGGTGGTTATAGAGTCCACAGGGTCGGTTTGAGGAGGTGCCAGCGTTTCTTGGATTGAGGCCACTGTTTAATAGGCAGAGTCAGAGGGTCACTGAGGATGTGCTGAATGCTGCTGATGGAGTTTTCAGGACTTCTCGAGAAGGTCCAAGGATTCCTTCAAGAACTCACAGGGTTCCTTGAGGAACTTCCAAGAAAGATCATTTAGAAGGCTCTATGAGTCATTGAGCAGGTCCCAGTTAATGCAATCTAGAGATCACCAAGAAGGTTTCAGAAGTAGCTGAGGAGGTTCTGTTAGTCATAGAGGAGGTTCCGGTTCTTTAAAGATGTTCCAATAATCCAGATCTCAATTAGTTGGTTCCAGTGGTCACCAAGAAGCTTCCACGTGTCACTGGGAAGGTTGGAGTGATCTTAAGGACGGGTCCACATGTCATTGAGGAGGATCCAGGGGTCATTGATAAAGTTATTGGGCTTGATGAAGAGGTTCCAGGGTTTAATAATCAGTGGTTTATACTTCCAGTATATAAGTGATGATTCCACAGATCACTAAGAAAGTTCTGTGGTGGTTCCAGGGGACGCTGAAGTGATTCTTAGATGACACTCAAAGTCATTTAAGCAGTTAATTGGTTAGGTTAATTGACAGGATTTCATGAGTTTCTAGATATCACAAATTATGTTTGAAGGTGCCACAAAGAGTTCTTACAGAGTTTACAGGTGTAATTCAGGTGCTCTCAGGGTTGGTGATGAGGTTCACAGGCTGTGTGTGACTGACCCGTGTGTGTTTACAGTGTCAACAAACAACACACAACAGGCAGTTCATTTCCCGCGTTGTTACTGCTTAGTTTGCAAAAGCCCAATTTACTGACTAATCATAGAGAAATGCATGCGATGGAGACACACACACACACACACACACACACACACACACACACACCCACAGTGTTTCCATCACTTTTGGGAACATTTCATAGGCTAATTTCCCGGAGACTTTCTCTAACCGTAACCACTTCTTGCCTAACCCGAACTTTAACCTAAGTCCTCACCCTAACACTGAGTGATTTATGTTATGGGGACTTGTGTTTTGTCCCCATAAGGAGGTGATTTCCACACAATGTGACTGTGTAAACAGATTTATGTCCCCAGAACATAAGTAATGCACATCCACACACACACACACACACACACACACACACACACACACACACACACACACACACACACACACTCTCTCACACACACACTCACACAGGTAAATGTGGCTTTATATTGTGTCATTAGGTTTTACTCAGTCGATCTGTTGTCGACCTTTAGGACAAACTGGCAGATTTAAAGTGACAGACGTCTGACAGCGATTTAAGTGTCAGTGTGTCTGATTCTGGTGGATGAGACTGAACGAACCAGCTCACTATGGAGACTGCATCCAGGGGTTGATCCAGACTTCCCATCAGACTCCAGCTGGTCTGCTGGTCCCTCATGTCCTTGGACTGGTCACTGGTTTGGTTCCATCAGCAAATCAGCCACCACAGGACTGAATGATGTGGGTAGATTGTAATGGTGGGCAATGTGAGCAAACACCTATATCACAGTATGGGGGGGGGCTCTAGCCACCCCATCGGTCCAGTCCAGGGCCTGTGTGACCACCCACTAAGGATGGAATCCAAACTGGCGCCCAGTTTCACCAGGACCTACCACTATTAAAGAAACTGTCTGACTTTTTCTTCTCTGTTAAAGGAAATTAGAGTTTTATTGCAGGTTTTGGGACAAACTGGAAGTTCAGGATTTGATTGGTGTGTCGAATGTTGAATGTATCACAATCCATTTTAATTTCGAGCCTCCATCATTAAACAGTGATGGTGTAAATCTGCAGTTTGGATATCACACACACACATACACACACACACACACACACACACACACACACACACACACACACACAGTCAGCAGTGGATCAGAGTCAGCATTAGAGGGAATATGTGATATTTCCCAGGATGCTTCAGGGCACTCTCGTCCTCTAAACTCTGAGCTCTCTGATAGATCTGAACAGCTTCCAATCATCAATCACCTCTCACACACACACACACACACACACACAGACACACACACACGAGGGAATCTTCACTTCATTTTTAGCGCACACCCGTCAGAGCACTTCCTCTGTCTTCACAGACGAGTGACACGCAGCGGTCAGAGACAATGACAGACTAATCAATACGCGTCTGAGAGCTGAACAGGGGGAAATCCATACAAGTGAATTGGGCTCTCACATTTACCTTCCCTGCAGACACGACCACTAAACAAGAACAACATCACTAAACTAGAAAGACGATCTTGAGATATTCAGCGGAGACACTGCTGCTGTCGAGTGAATGGTTGTAGATGTTTGGAGGGAGAGCTTTGAGTGTGAGTTTGCTGGAGTGACTGGGGGTTGTGCACGTTGCGTAACAACCTTTTGCCCGAAGACATTATTATGTGGTGGACTTTGATAAGAAAGCACCCACAGAAGTCCTCCCTCTCCTCCTATCACATTGACTTTGTGGTCACCAATTTCCCCTCGGAGGCTTCAACCCACAGCAGCCTAACAGCTCATTATCTGTTGAGTAGCACACTCGTCTTGGATGCATATACTATACTTGGAAAGCAGCTTTTGTGTGCAGATCATACCAACCTGTGATTAGCATCTCTGTATCTTAAAAATGAGAGGTGCATCCCATTTTGTTTGTAAAACTACATGTTGATACGGACGAAAACATTGCCTCTCATCTGAAAATGAGTGTTTTACGTTCCCGACGGCAGCATCGACTGGACATTTTTATTGCTGCTTTTTAAACGCTCTCTTCAAACACTCATTGTGCGACACATCACTTAGATGAATGGCGTGGGTGTTGGGTCACAGCGCTGCCCGCCATGTGCTGTGCATCACAGCAGATATAGCTTACTCTGCCGCTCGCAGACACAATGACTACAAATATAGAAGCTCAGTGTTGTCTCACTCTGTTGTGTACTTTCTACTATCTTGCCAGCAAGCAGGCACCATCTGTGTGGAAATCATGCCAGAGGGGAATGGATATACAGTATAACCAGATGTTAATCCATCGCCTTCTGTTTACCTGCAGCAGTATCTCTTCTTTGGCACAGTTGCTACAGTGACAGTGTCTGTCCTGCTACCAGTTACTGCCAGCTGCTCATAATAGAAATTAAAGGATAAGTTGTAATATTGTATATTTTTCTTTCTGTCAACAAATCTCATGAAAATACCAAAACCAAGATTGGAGTTATCCTCCTTTCTGTGTAGCCAAAAGCCTGATATACCTCACTCTTCTACTCCAGACCTCCAGTGAAACCCAAAAACAAGCCAACATCAACAAGTCGCTGCAAATCCCACACACACCATCCTGCTAGTGTTAAAATTTTAAATCTGCTGCTGAAAAGAGCCCCCAACGAATACATTTATCCCCCATTTAAGAAAACTGCAGCACCCAGCTGTTTTAGGAAATTATTCAGCCTTTTTTTAAAACGAAAGCAACTTGTTAACAGTAGGAACTAACAGGCTTTGGGCTGAAAGCCACAGGGGGAATAGTTAAATCAGAAAGTATTGAGAATGATGTCTTTGGTTTTGGTCTTTTTGTGGGAGTTAGAGTAAGAAAAATATAGAACATCCCTCAGGCTTATGCTACAAAATCAAAGTGCTAACAAACTGATTTACTCTTGAAGAATATCATCCATTTCTCTGGGAATGACTTGACCTGCAATAACTATCATGTTTGGGGTAGTTCACAAAATGTTTTGGATGGTAGCAAACTACGAAACACCGTGAGTCAACACTACATTATCACACAATTGAAAGCTGAATTGAAAATAGCAGTTAAAATGGAGGGCTGATTGTTGATAGTCAGGCACAGCAGGACGATTGTTATCGCCAAGGCTTGTAACCCATTGTTCAATGTTTTTGTGTGAATAATATGTCATAGTCATTCATTCACAGGTCCAGTGTTAGAAAATACATATTATGAAGAAGAAATCTACAGATATGAGCAATTTCTGGTGGATGACTGCCCAGATTTAAACCATATTACTGAAATAAGAGAACAACAATATCTCAGCCCGTTATGTCAAAGCCTTTGTAGAATTTGCCATAAAACACACAGACATACATGCATACTTCTTCCCATTATCAAACCTCTCTGTGATATAGCTATTGTCACAATAAAGTAGTGTCAATATCCCATTTCAAGTGGATCATTTGATTTCATTTGAGCCCCAAATTGTAGGTGCAGAACTACAGAGATAACCAACTCTAAATTGACTTGACTCCACCTGACTGTCTCTCCCTGGCCTCATACAGTATGTGTTTTCAACTGCTGGTTCAAGTAATCTGATTACATTCTCCTGTAGTAACTCCAGTCCATCTAAGACATTTATTCCAGTTGTCTTTGCTCTTTTAGACTCTCAGCCTGAATCTAATAAATGTTTCATCCTTAATGATCTAATTACATTCCATAAACTAGACTTCCTCTTCCTTGCTGAGACCAGGATTAAACCTGGGGAGTGCTCCCCTGTAGTGGAGCTGTGCCCACCCAGTTTCAGTTTTCTGAATACACCTAAGTTAACTGGCTGTGGTGGGGTTGTAGCAGCTGTGTTTAACAGTCATCTCACTCGTCTTCCTTTTAGTTTTGCTTCTTTTCTTCTTGACATTTTAACTTTGAAAATTTTGTGTGACAACCAAATTTCATATAAATCGACTCCCCAACTCAAATACGAGTTTTACGAACCCTCCTAGTTCCTGTCCTCTCTTGTGCTCAAAGTTGACAAGGCCATTATTCTTGGTGACTTTAACATTCACATTGACAAGCCCTCTAGTTTTTTTTAAACATCTGACAAAAAGATATTTTAATGTATCAAGAAGCGTGTCCTCCTCAGCTCCACTGCTGTGTGGTGTCCCTCAGGGGTCAATCCTTGGACCAATCCATTTTTCATTGTACATTCTTCCTCTGGGTCATGTTTAGCTGCTTTCAGGACATGTCATATCACTGTTATGCCGATGATACACAGATCTATTTCTCTGATCAACCCAATAACCTGAATCGACTGTCCTCTCTCCATGATTGCTTAGCTGCCACCAAAGAATGGATGTCTCTTAATTTCCTCCACCTAAACCCTGATAAAACAGAAATGATTTTCATTGATAACTTTTGACCAGCATGTTACTGATTGTTCAGTCCTGTTTTCTTCAGATAAGAAATATCACAAAAATCTGCTGTTTGTCGTCTTCTACAGATCTTGAACTATTAATCCACACTTTCATTTTCTCCCACCTTGATTACTGTAATTCCCTCTACATGTGTCTCAGTCAAGCTGCTGTCAACCATTTACAGGTAGTTCAGAATGCAGCTGCCAGGCTGTTAACTAGAAGTAGCAACATTAGCCATGCTCTTGCCTCCCCATGGAAAAACAAACAAACAAACAAAAAAAAAACTGTTTCATTGACCTGAGACTAAACCAAACAATTTTAAACCTCTTTAAAACCATAATAAAATCAAGCAGGTTCTATGAGTTTGTTTGTCTGTTTCTGAGCATTTGTATAAGTGGAGATAGAAGGATTTTGCAGAACAATTACAGTATGCAAGTAGCGGTGTGCACTGTGAATAATGACTCAAATTTTCACAACACCAAATCAAAACAAGTAACTGCAGAGAGTGTGACTGGCATTTACATGGAAAAGCTACATTACCACTGGAGAATGTGTCGGTTGTTCTGTCTTGGTAGAAATATTGAAATATAAAAAGCAATACAGCCTTCGCTGGGAAATCAAACACAGAAACTAAATGTGCTTCTTATCTTAACATTGACTCTCCATATAAGGCATGAGTTTGTTTTGTTATAAACATTTTTTTGGTCTTTGCACTCGGTTATCTAAAAAGCAATGTGCACTTGTCCACACCTGGGGTTAGATGGAGCATTATTTACAGCGCTATATCCGCAGACCTTTTTGTTACCACATCAGAAGATTTCTTTATGATTTTCAGCTCAAAAAAATAACATTTAAGATATTTTGCCATTCAGTTTGCCGATGTGTTCACCTTCTTTTGGTATAGACACACCACCAAGGACAGAACATCACTAACAGGCTTCTCACTCAGATGTTAAGCATAGATACTTACAAGTTTTCAAATGCCAGATAAAATGGAAGGCGGGGATTAAAAAGAAATATTCAAAGACAGTAACAGGGTTCAGGATTATCAAATTTTAAACTGTTAAGCATAACATAACAACTCATTCACCACATATATAATATTATCCCATTTCCCCTTCCCACGAGATTGTTCTGTAGCCAAAGAAAATAGGGTTAGAAAAGGGGAAATCCTCTTCCATTAACTCATTTTTCAAGACCCCTTTAGAGTTCCTCTTTACATATCAAACTCGCCTCTATCTTTGCAAGGAAGAGGTCTTAG
>JAPZEA010000026.1:28957060-28970332 GCA_029783685.1 Heniochus monoceros
CAACTGATTCCTTCATCAAATTAATCATTTTTGTTCTTCTTGCAGCTTGTAAGAAGAGAAGAGCAACATTACCTTTCCCATTCCAGAGTGGGCATGTCCGATCTTCACCACTACTGGGAAACTTGGTGTAGTAATCTGAAAAGCAATAGAATAATAATCAGCAATACAGAATGAGTTACAGCTGCAACATATCAGCGCACTGGCGAGACCCTGCTGTTACCATTCACAGATCTATGTAGAGAGGTGGGCCTTTAAGGTCTAGCACTGACAAGTGATTTATAGTAACTTTAATTCTTCGAGTTCTATTTTACAGTAAAACAAATTGTATAGAGTTGAATGTATAGAGTTGATGGCACTGATGTTAGTGTATCTGCCATATTTGACCATGTTTCACTAAATTGACACTTATTTCTACTAGAACAAAAACTGCATGAGAACGAGGTGGAATTATTATGCGTGATTATGAACAGTTTGACTTTTATTATTATTATCAAACATAAGGTTTAAACCTTGTGATATTTATTTTTGACCACTTGGGGGCAGCACAAGGTGTAAACGAAACATACGATCACATATGATCCTTATATGCTGTATATATATCATCATACATATTCAACCAATGAAGTTCATATGAAAAACTTGTTAGTGCCTATTTACACATCCAGCAGACACGGAGCAGCGTTAGCATGAATTTGGAGTTGTGCTTCTGTCCAAATTTGGCTCTTCAGCTGCTAAATGCTCCACCATGT
Organism: Heniochus monoceros; assembly: GCA_029783685.1. NCBI lineage: Eukaryota > Metazoa > Chordata > Actinopteri > Chaetodontiformes > Chaetodontidae > Heniochus > Heniochus monoceros. The sequence continues at coordinate 28,957,810 of JAPZEA010000026.1, forward strand.
TCACCAGCTGCTTGCTAACTCGGTCCATCTGCCATTTGGTGCTGTGCAGGTAGTGTGCAGTGGGCTTATCAGAGCATTTTCACTGATGTCAACAGATGTCTGATGATGTTCACAGCAACGCTATGAGAGCGAACCAAAACCATAAAGTTGAGGGCCATAAAACCAAGACAATGAGCTGAAAGTCGCTAAAACGTTCCACAGAGCTGAAGGGAACTTAAGAGTCGGGTGATAATTCACCACGAGCAACACCTTTCATATTACATGTTGTTGTTTGATCCATTGTTGATATAAAAATACTGATTAGCGCTGCTTTAAAAAATGAGACACAAAATGAAGAACGTTTCTGCAGCAGGTGCACTGACACAGTAAAACAAATATGAATTTCCAACATGGACGCGGCTGCAGCTGAAGGACATTTATTGAGAAATTTAATACATAATGACACTTTGCTCTTGGTACAGATTCACAAATTAACACAATCTACATAATTTCTGATAAAAATGAGTATGTAACTCCATATTCTTTCATTTGTCATTCTATAAAGGTTTTCTTTCAGTCTTCACTGTTGCTTCTTTCCAGCTGCACTGACACGCGCCCAGATGTCTTTTTTAGTCAAAAATAGCCATGGAGTGCTGTTTTGACATGAAAATGCTCCATTTCCCACCAATACAGCAGCAATACTCTACAGCTGAGCACTAATCAACAGTCATTTTCATACTTTGCATTCATGACTCAGTTGCTGCACTGATGATCACACAAGCTGCATCTGAAAAGTACACTGATCTTGCACTTTACAAAAAACTTGCACAAAAAATTGGTTGGTGTAAAAAAGCATTGTTTGCGTGGGTAGAGGTCATTTCAAGTCTATGCCTCACAAACCTGTCCAACAATACTTTAATCAGTCATTGTTTCCATGACTGACTGCATGAATACACTTACAGCAGCCAATGGGAGAAGAGGGAGGACATCAAAAGAGGGTACAAGAGGAGGCGAAGCATGGTAGTTTTTTTTTCCTGCGTTTGAGGAGGCTGTCCCTAAATTGTTGAGTACATAAGAGGCTCCCTGTGTGCGACCCTCTCAGCATTCAAGACCAGAGTGTGAGGGGATCCAACTATTGTAAGTTTCTCTGTGTGTTGTCTACAGAGAGGGAGAGAGGGAGAGAGAGAGCAGTGGCAGCAGCAGCAGCCTTCCCTCCAACTCAAGTTATTTGCTCCAGCTTGAATTCAGAGGTGCACTTTAAATTTATGAAAACATTTCTATCCACAGCTGCCTTTCAGCTCAGCAGAGCTCATCTTACTACTCCAACTCTACTGTCTCATCCATCCCCCCACTGCAGACCGCCGGCCTGATTTGCTTTCCCGCGGAACTTAACAGGATCAGAAGAGGTTGCCGAGTGTTTATCAAGTGGTGGAGCGGTCAGAGTCATCATGGCCACGTCCCAGGAGCGGAGTGCCTTTCTGGGGCTCTGGGTGCTCCTTCTGCTTGGTGCAGGCATGGAGGAAGTTGTGGAGGGATGTAGCTGCCACCCAGCACACCCACAGCAGCTATTCTGCAGCGCTGAGATCGGTAAGTTAATAACTGGGGACCTGTTCAGCTTCTGTTCACTCAGATAAAATTTAGGAAGACAAAAGCTGGAGCATTTAATAATATTAAAACACTGATTTTAAGTTCTTCAGACTGCGAGTGCAATAATCTAAAGGGGGGTATGATGTTAAAATGGAAGCAATGGCCCTCCTTCTGAAGTGACTAATGTTTTGCCATATTAGGTTTCCTGAGAGGGAAAAGATTTCAATCTACAGCATAAATCTGCTGTGACAAGAACTAATCAATAGAGCTTCATGACTGAGCTTTTCATGGTAGTTAATTGGAAAATTGTTTATTTATTATTGTGGATTATTCCAGTTATATTAATAGAAATATCTGATTAATGCAGAGAAAACAGTCCAAGTTATTAAAGCACTATATAGGAAGGCTATATAGAATATTAGTGTGGTGGACTGTATGTGGATTAATTATTGATTAATATCATATATGTGCATACATGGTTGTTTTTCTGACTGGCCTTTCTTTCTCTTATATGAAGACTAACCAGCCCTTGTAATATTATTTGAAAGCAGGGCAGCCTGCTATCTGTTTTTTTGTTGTTACATAATTGAGTCTTCTTGCTCTCACAGAAAAACAAACTCTCTAAAACAGTCAGCGCCAAGTGCCCCCGGCCTACTTTCTATCTGTCTGTCTGTCTGTCTGTCGGGCTGTCTGCCTGTCTGTCTGTCTGTCTGCCTGCCTGACACCCCCCATCATCCAGTTCTTTCTTGTCTAAGCACAGGCCAAAACCAACACTCTGCTCTGACTTTGAGTACTTGGCTCCAGACTGTGGAAAGCTGGAGTATGTGCTTGTGTCAAAGGTTACACTCCAGCAGAGGAGAGAGACGGGCAGAAAGAGAAAGTCGGTGAAGAAATTGCTTTTTAACTGTATTTTAGTCTTGTTTTCTAATTGGTCCGTATCTGCCTTCAGGTTTAGAGAGGGTCATCTCCTTCGAAGTACTCTGAAAATGTGGCTCAAAAAATAGTCGGTATGAAATGGAGGCTGAGACCTGTTTTTGAAACCGCCATAAAGCCAAATTAGATCTGGGTTATGAGAACACAATGAGAGTATTTGGGGCAATATTTTTAGGACAGAGTTTTACATATGAAGTGTGTCATCAAAGAGTGAGATGGAGGTCCTGCAAGAATGATTATTCTGTTTTCTCCAAGTGAGCAATTTGAGGTTTTCATACAGGCCTGGAATCGGACTGAACCAGGTCTCAGTCTAGACTTTCTGGTCTACGTTGGTGCAGCATTGGGTCCAGTTTCATAACCATCTTTTGGTCTTTTGTTATGTCATTTTCATTGGTCACATAAGGCACAAAAGCAGTGCATGTTGCATCTTATTCTCATGTAAATTGTGCATCCAACATTCAAAAAGCTGAAACTAAGAGTCTTTGAAACAAGCATGTTACAAAGAAATGGAGCTCCTTAGCAAACATTACATGTTGAACCACGTTTTCTCAGTGTCCATTTGAACCACTGGACCCAAACAAATGGATTCCATTTGACTGTTTGCGAAACTGTCCCCCAGACAGTGACTGCCCAATCGTAGCTTAGCAACTTGCTGCTTGTAAGATAAACTAGTTCACTAGTAACTAGTTCCAGCTTGTTATCTGCTGTAACTAGTTACAGCAGGTCTGTCAATCCTTGGATTTCCCCACATGTTGAAGTGGCGTGCACACAAATGTGATGATACTCTGTGTGTCCTAAGAGTTTGGACAGTTTTGTCTTTTCCAAAACCAAAAACTTAAATGCAAAAGTTTAAAGAACAGATTCAGCTGTGTGTTTCTGTTCTGAAGTAAGCTGCAACAAACATTAGCACGTTTGGCCAACTAATTTACCATCAACTTTAGTAACACTAACGCAGCATTACTTCCAAAGCCAGGCAGCATATCATTAATGAACTACATCATTTTGTGAGATTATAGTTTACTTCAGAAAAAGCACCCTTCAGGGCCGGGGCAGTTCTGGGTGCCACTATCAGAGTTTAGTGTAATGTTGGCGCCTCTGTCCTGATTTAAAGAAGTAAACACTCCTGAGATAGCATGAGGTTACACACATACCCATCATCCTCAAAGCTGTTTCTCTTGTAATGTTTAAAGAGAAACATACAGTTACATACAAAAATGAGGAGTAAAGAATAAATCTCCTAACCATAATAACATCATAACTTTGATGTTAAATTTTTTAGCATGATATCATGTATGTAGCCACAAAGTGCATATTTAAGACCCGTTCACAGGGCTCTTGTTTTAGAACATGTCAGCTGGAGGAGGAGTTTCAACCAAATCATGGGGCTAATGATGATTAGTTAGCTGCTTTGCAATGATGAAATATGCCGTAGACCACTGTCATTTCGGCGGGCAAAATTAGTGGCAAGATTTGAGAAGCTGTTTTTGTCTGCCTCTGTGTGAAATTACAGGTTGTTTCTATTGTTTCAAGAAATTATGAAGAATTTCCAGTGGTAAATCTGCCATCATTATCAGTGACAATTGCATATGTGCAAACTGTGCAGGAAGGGAAGCTAGTAGCAGCTAGCAGTAGGGGGTGTGGGACTTTGCGAATAGTCAATTAACCTCCAGGTCTTTTTAAACTGGATCCCATTTCCCCAGAGTAGCTTCTCCGCTCAGCCTGTGAAACTACAACATTAGCTAAGTTTGGCTAACATAATGTTAGCTCAGCAGCCACTGTGGTGACTGACAGGATATCAGATATCAAATTTAACAACGGTGTGTCTTTATTGTGTGAAGCTACATGGCAGTCTCTGAATATAATGACACCTCTGAATGTAATGACCATTGAGTGTTTCCACATCAGAACTCCAAAATCTGTAATCTTTAAACTGACCTTTAACCCTCAAGACTTAAGTTTATGGTCAAGTCATCCATATACAAGCCGTGATTTGTTGTTGGGAGCTGAATGAATGGAATTCTCTTCATTTTCAGGGCAGCTATGATCACTGCACAAAATCAAAGATGGCGTCTGGAACCCGGCTACGACTGCTGAGGATCAAGGCTACCAGAAAGTATAGGAGTATTTGTCCAGTGAGCCCAGTGATTCATGTCTTCCTGTCCTCTGTGGTTCTAGTGTCTCTTCCTGTTGTGGTGCATGGCTCCGATGTCATGGAACGGCTCCCAGCTCATCTACAACAAAGTGGTTCGGCCCGTCTTCCTCCGCCACGAGGCCACGGTGGACAACATGGTGAGCAACCTCGGCGGGAAGGCCATGAGTGCCGCCGAGAACCTCACCAGAGAAGGTACAGACTGGTTCCGCAGCAGCTCGCTGTAGTATGAAGCATTGTTTGACTGAATATTCCTTCCTTCCCTCTCTTCAGTCCTGGCCACTCTGATTAAGAACAAAGCTCTGGTGACGCCGATGCCGCCGGTCGCTCAGCCTGAACCAAAAAGTTTACCGAGTACATCAGCGGAAACATCAGCAGCTAAAGTAGCTCCATCAGAGCCGAGCGAAGAACGACCGGTATGTAAACTACAGGTGTGTCCGTCTGCTTCCAGTCTTTATGCTAAGCTAAGCTAACCATGTCCTGACTGACCTGGTTTTTGAAACTTTTCGATTTTACAACAATGTTTCTAATTGGTGAGCTGCTGTAGCTGGTTAGCTAAGCTGTAACTGCTACTCAGCTGTGGACTTGCTAGCAGTAATCAGAAAAGCTCTCCCTAAGCTAGCTGCCTCTGCCTCTAACATTACATTAAAGTGTTTATTTTAGAGATGTTTTTGTACCATTGACTCATGACTTTTTGTTGTTTCAATTTCCTCAAAGGTTAGCGTTGTTCAGGCAGTTTTCTGTTGGTAAGTGGTGCTAAATAGTTCACCAAAATTTAGTGCAGATGCACGTCGCCCTGCCGGTCCACTGATCACAGTATGAATTTATTTCATTAGTTTTTTCCTTTTCCTTCACTTTCCTTCACCATCGGGGCTGAAGATGTCTCCAGATTTAACTGTGAACCCAAACTACCACTAACCAGTAAAACTGCACTCAGGCTAACACTGTAACTAGCATCCCCAACATGGAGTCATTACAGCCTCGATATGAAAGTGTCGGTTTATGCAGGAGAAAACATGAACTGTACATTCAGATTAGAGACGAGGACTAAACATGCTAACCCAGCTGTCTTGTTACCTGTTCCAGCCTTTCCTGGGTTAACCAGTATGGTAAGTCAACTGGTTTGTGTTAGGAGCATATTGTCCAGACAGTGACTGTGGTGTGAACAGTATTAGCATGAACCTCAGTGACCCCTGTAGAACATCAGTGCTGTAATGGTTTAACGGTAAAGCAGCTTTTTTCTCGGGTGGTGCTGCAGATTTGACTGTAGCAGCAGATGGAGCTGACAGTATCCTCCACAGAGAAGAAATATCTCCGTATGAAGAACAGGGACCGAAACTGAGTCCTGAGGGACGCCTTCATCAACGTGTTTTTGACTTGTGTCTGACTTTAAGCTGACAGAGTTAAACCAGCTGTGAGCAGAATTAACACATGCAGGGTTTGGTCCTTACTGCTAACAATGATTCCCTGAAAACATAAAGTGCTCCATCACTACGACTTCCATCCACCCACCTGTACAGGATCACAACTGTTAGCTGCATGTTATCATTAGTTAGGCTAACGTTAGCTTAAATTCATGAGTTACAGCTTAACCCAACAAAAGTGTTAGCTGTTACCTGCTAACCTGCGTTGAAAGTCAGTGTTTATCAACTGGACCAAAGACAGAAGAAACTCTGATGTAGTTTGATATTTTAAAAGTTAGAGAGTGGACTGATTGAGACTCTCTGAGAGTTGAGACCATTGGCAGCATGCTGTTAGCATATTAGCATGCTGTTAGCTGACTGTGCACATCAGTTTCCACTCTCGTGTGCTGTAGCTAGGTAACATACTGACCGACAGCTAAAACTAGTGGGTTATAAACAATAATCTTAATTTTTCAGTTGTAATTTTTAAACTCATCACATCAATAATTTAAGACAAAGAATCCAAAATGGCTTCTGAGATGATATCAGATGTCTTTGACTTCAGCTTGATGACAGTTCAGTCATTATAACCAGGTGTACAGTTCTCAGTACAGTACAGCCTAAGCTGCAGGTAAAGGCAGGACTGCAGCAGTCGTAGTGACGGCGCTGTTGTCTTTAACGTGAACGAGTCTTTTAACTGTTGGTTGTGTGTCTGTTGCATTCTGTCCGCCCGTCAGGACGAGCTCAGCGTCGACTGACGGTAAGTTACAGACGCTGACAGACAGAATCTCAGAGGTTATAACACATGAAAACAGCTTGTTAAGTCAAACTCCTTTACATGAATAACAGGAATGAATCCTGACATAACAAGCTTCTGTTTTTTAGTGATAATTATTATTAGGATATAGGATATAGGATAAAATCTTTGTAATGAGAGAGACACAAAGCTTGTTTTGTCGAAATGCCTTTTGGAGTTATTTTACAATTTTCCCCATAAAACTTTTAAAAAAGTATTCAGAATTATAGTGTTTAGGTACACTAATAATTAATTATGTCTCTTTTTAATTACAATCAGTAGTCTGTGCAGGAGACTTCTTGGGAAATCATAAACCAATAAAATAATCATTGCCTCATGTTTCCTGACTTCAGCAGCTTCTGTCTTTTCAGCCCTTCAGATAGCTGCAGAGGAAGAAGAGGAGCCTCAGTGAGGAAGAGGAGCAGAGAGCGAAGAGTTTCCTCTTCATCCTCACAGATCCCAAAGAGAAGATGACTTCCTGTCAAAGAGACTGATTTCCTTTTTCTATCAGATGTTATATTTATACATTCGTCTGTAACAGGATTTTATATGAAAATGTTATGGACTGAATCACAGTTTGGGCAAAACTCTGCAAACAGACTCTGGTTACACAACAACATTTCTAATCATTTTCATTTTATTTATTGATATTTATGAAGTTACATTTGGCACTTAATGGTTTAAGGGATCATTGAGAGTGTTACCGATTGCAGCTGGGTCTTTAAAAAGGTTCAGGGGTCACATGAGAGGTTCCAAGGATCACTGAAAGGGTTTTAGGGGTCCTTTAGACTGTTACAGGGCTTCTGGGAGTCACTTAGAGGTTTCAGAGCCTTTTCCAAATAAAATTAAGAGCTATTTCAGGAAGTACTACAAGTCCTTAAGAATACTGTACTTTCAAAGGCTCTGGGAGTCACTGAAAGGTTTTAGGGGTCAGTGAGGATGTTTCAGTGGTCCTTACATGGGCCGAGGTGCAGAGCAATGATTCATTGTTTTCTGAGAGGTATTAGGGGTCATTAAGAATATATCAGGTGTAATTTAAGAGGTTGTGAGAGTCATTCCAAGGCTTCATGAGCAATTGGTAATGATACAGGTGTTGTGGGGACATTCCTAGAGGTCCTCGGGAATGTTTTAGGTGTAGTATAAGATTTTCCAGGGGTACTGAGAATGTAGCATTAAGAGTCAGTGGTTTCAGTCCTTTTTCCAACCTTTCCAGGAGTCTTTCAGGAAGTACCAGAGGTCTTAATGTTTGCAGGATGTTACGGGGTTTCAAGGCTCAACAGGTTTTAGGGCTATTTTAAAGTTTAAAGTTTACAGGTACTTAAGGAATCACTTCAAAGATCCTGAGGTCAAGCGTTTCATGGGTCATTATAAAACATTGAGGGGTTTCCTGTGTTTTCGCAGACATCCCAGGGGTCTTTCAAGAGGTCCTGAGTGTCGTCAAGAATGTTCCAGGTGTTGTTTTCATGAGGCACTTGGGGTCCCTCAGGTTCCATTGTGGCAATTATGTTGATGAGGTCATTTTTATGCACAGTCATGTCATTTTCCTCTTCATCTCTCCTATTTTCTGTTTTTATTTTCCCCCTTCTATAAAGCTCTTTGCTAAGAGGTTTCAGGTGAAGTTGAAGTCGCAGAGAATGGATCGATTAGAGGATAAGTCCAGGAATAATTGAAGAGGTTTCCAGTCATTGAGGAAGGTCCATAAGTTACTGAGGAAGATTTGGGGTCTTTCACAAGACAGCACTCGGCATTACAGGGGTCATTCAGGAGGTCTCACAGGTGTTACAGGGGCTGATGAGGAGTTTCCAACCACCTTTCGGCAATCCAGGGTCCTTCGGGAAGTTCAAATGAGCCGACAGTAATTGGAAAGCTTCAGGGTCCGTTGTGAACCTTTTAGTATTTTGTATTTTAGTATACAAAAAAGGCTCTTGAGAAGGTTCAGGGGGTAATTTTTAGGCTGAAGAGGTTTTGTTACCTGTGATGCTAATACTTGTTATCATTTTCAGAGTTACCTGTACTGAGTAGTTTTTAATGGCTTTGCTTTTTCTTGAAAATACTTACTTATTCATCGTTTCAAATTAAATTAGATCACTTTATATCTTAAGTTATGCTTGTGAGCCAACAGTGTGGATATTAAGGCGAAAGGACTGCTACTTTATTCGTCGAGATATTCTTATTTATGAGCAACATAATAACTCTGTCCTTACCTCCCACATAACAATGAATACTGAGCCTTGACAGAATAATAGGCGTCTCTCTTGTGAAGGTGACCTGTTCACATTTTCTTCAAGTGTCTCTACCTCAATTTTGGTTTATTTGCTGACATAAAACCTTTAACAAATGGTAAGTTTAGAAGGCACGTGTATAACTATAATCATGAATATTTAGCATGGTGAGCTGCTCTGTATTCTCTTCAGAGGTTGAGTTTCTTGGCTCTTAAACTGCAGCTTGGATAAACTGTCAAACTGTCTTTTCTGTCAGCAATAGTTTTCTTTATTGGCACGAAATATAAAAGCTCTTGAAATATAAAAGGCCTTCCTTCAGAGAAAAAAACATAGAGGCATGGATCCAGTTTTCAGCTGTGAAACGATACACATCCTTTATCAGCCCTCCGAAATTGTTGATGTTCTTTACATTTAGTAATTAGGTCTATAGATCCTCGTGTGAATAACTGACATTTTGTTCATGCCGTGATGTATTGACCAGATGTTTTCCGGCAGCTCTAGTGCAATTTGGAAGCAGACTGACAGATTTTTTTATGCAAAGACATGAACAATCATTTTAAAGCATGTCTTGGAAAGTTTTCATATTTTATCGTAGTATGTGATCATGAAAATAATGTTTTCATAGCCAAATTACAACAGTTTCTTCCTAACAAATCTACAGTTAGTGTATTAATCAGTGGTCAGAAAGTCTACAGTTTGATGATGTCCATCTACTATGAACTATCAATAACTTGTTGTAGCTACTGTGGGGGTCTGGTTGACCAAGCGACCAGTCCCAGACCAGTAAAAGTCTTTATTTACTGGATTTTCCTTAAAGCTGTTCTAATCAATAATAATATAAGGTGTCATTGGTTAATTAGTTGGACTGGATTTACTTGAAATTGGCACCACTAAAGCGCTGTATCAACCACTATGGGTCCTGCCTAATCCCCTCATGTTGTGAACCCTAACAGGTTAATCTGGCCATGCTCTTGAGCGGTTTCTCCCGTTCTAATCATAGCGCTGCCTTAATCAACCCCCGCCTGGCGTCCTCTGGACTGGGTCAGGTGACGGTCGATACCTTCACCTCACAGCCTGAAGCTTTGCCATCAAATCCTCATTTCCCTCTTGTGATAACCTAGATATTATATGCGAGACTTCTAAATCAAATATTTTCTTCTCAATAGCTTTTTCTGCCATTTTCTACTCAATCATTCACTCTCCAGACTGCAGGATGTCCAGCTGTTACCTTTCAAGGTGTCTTGGTTTTCTGAAATTCAGTTCTTCAATAATCCACGGAGGTTATTAATTGTATAATTGACTTGCTTCTCCACCGTGTTTTGCATGCAGTCTATAAATTTGTGGAGACAATAGAGAGATAAGAGATGCTCATATGGTCATCCTGGATGTATCTCAGTTAATAATAAAGGTGTTTTATTACCTGTAGTCTGTGTTGTCAGATTAAGTTTGCAACATTTATGGTTTTGCTTTTTCATGTGGTGAAAACTTTGCAGCATCGCTTTGTCTTCGTGGTTTGACCTCTGACCTCAAAGAAAGAAGATTTCAAGTTCAATTTGAAATGAAAATTATTTTAAAATATTTCTGTCTTAACTTTGCTAATATTAGCTTTGTGTTAAATTTGAAGTTCATTTGGTTGTTTTGGGGAGAATCACCTTCGTCATCATCATCATCTTAACTTTATCGGTAGATTATAAAAAAATCAGCTGTGACATCACAGTTGTGAAAGGTTGACGTGTGTGATCATGTCTGAGACCAAAGTCACCGCTCGTCTGTCTGCTCCGAACAGGATGCGACTGCCCGCTTCAGCGCCGAGCGAGCTAAAAGCGGCTCGTCTAAAGCCACTTCCTGCCGGGCCCTGGCTCCGGTTAGCTGCCTCCGTTAGCTCCGGCAGCTGTTCCCGGTGAGCTCTGCCTGCGATGAGGCGGCGTCTCCAGGACAGATGGCTGGTCGGCGGGGGGGGCGGTGCGGGGCCGTGACCCCTGGGAACTTGTCCAATGAGAGCATGGAAGCAGCAGGGGAGTTAGCCACAGGTCTGGTTGCTAGGTTAGTGTTGCATCATGGGAACTAATGAACAGAGGCTGGCTGGAGTTGCGTACATGTGGCGAAGTGATGTCAGAGTGTTCATGGGGGAGAGTTTACATCAGGTAAACAGGTATGTACACACACACACACACACACACACACACACACACACACACACAGGCTCCCTGGTGTGTCTAACTTTGTTTTTCTGATGTCCTGCTGCGACCCTCAGTGGGGATGGATTGCCATGGAAACAGGGAGACAGTTAGGGGTATGGGGGGTTAGTCATCAGTGCAAAGTTACCGGATGCACACGCACACACACACACACACTAATGCAAAAACAACAATAAACTTCATACGTGAGTTTTCTAAAGAAAGTTTTTGAGTGCTTTACACCACAAAGACTTACTGCTGTGTCTAAAAGAAAAAAAAAACGAGTGAGAGGTAAACATACTGAAGGTAAACTACAGAGGAATATAGGAGAGAAGTAAATATGTAAACAGTCCATGAAGGCCTTTGTATTAAAGTAAATTTAAAGATGTGATTTCTTGGTTCCTGGTAAAATTCAGATCAGGTAAAAGCAGCTGAAACACATTGTAGAAATACTAATCGATCGATCGATAGTCAGATCCTGATCAAAGCTACGGCTGCTGTGTGTGAATGTGCGCATCAGTCTCTCAGTTTAAAGGTGGACGGATGCTCTCATGCTGCAGGTGTTTGATAAACTCAAAGAAAAGAATGGAAAGAACAAACACAACAATGGTCCTGATGTTTCTGCGACACCTGAACAACATTACTGTAAGATTCAGACATTAATCTAACACGTTTCACACCTGCCTGAGTCACATTTACAGCTGGATTTTGGTGGACGTTTCAGTAGATCACGTTATGGCTGCGATACTGTAGAAAAGTAAAAGAAGCCAAAAACATGACGGCTGGTTTGTGATGTCGGAGCTGTGTGCTCTCCTCTGCTGAGCCTCACAAACTGAGGCTTTGTTCATTATGAACCAGACTGTGCTGAAAGGTGGAGAAAAGCTCTCTGTAAAAATAACTTTACTGATCTTATAATAGCTACATCCATGGCCTGTGCTGCACGTCTTGTTATGTGCAGCACTATATTCCCTCTGACGCTCAGCATTAAGTTCAGCTCTGCGTTCTGAGGACCAGACACATGAAGGACGAGGCTCAGCACAGTCGGGCTGGAGTGGCGGCGGCCTGCAGGACCTGCAGGACGGACGCAAAGCTTCGACGCCGTGCTCACGGCGGCTGCTTCGCTGCTGCTGTTACATGAGCTGCAACGAGACGCTGGAGGTTTTCTGTGAATGAAACACATCCAGCATGTCTGGAGCTGATTTACAGTTTTTCTCAATTGCTAAAACACTAAACCCTATTGTCTGAACCAAATGCTCCATTGCCTGAACCCACTGATT
>JAPZEA010000026.1:28976501-28986583 GCA_029783685.1 Heniochus monoceros
GCTTCCATTTTCAGCAAATTTAACAGTCCACAAAGTCTCGTCTGTCGTTCATGATGCAACCTGAATATTTTTAATCCTTTCTAGCGATGTGAAATGTCCACTGGCAGCTGTTCAAATCACACAGATCCAACTGCAGAATGTCGGTAATGATGGGACGAGGTGATCCGGGTTAGTGTAGCAGACCAGCTCGTAAACCTGCTTCTATATTTGTGAAGACTTTAAGGTATTTAAAGGATTTCACTTTTGAAAGAGATTTGATCAGGAATCTGTCTGGGAGATCCTGTAGATCTGGTTTTATGTTGAGAACACAGTCGTGAACTGGTGTTAAAATAAAATAAAGGTTAAAATCTGCATAACTTTTCTTTTAAAAAGTCCAGTTATAAGCAAGTAGACATCTTCTCTGTTTCAGACTTTGGAAAAGAAAGAAAGTAAAAGCCACGTTGCTCCATGAAGTTAATTTCACTCATTATCAAAATGTCTTTTGCATTATGAGCAGCTTTTCCACAAAGGACCAACGAGCGATGCGCAGGCCGATGGAGTCACCTGCACACTGTCGGCTCAGTTCTCTGTTTACAGGCTGAAATATTTCCCCTTTCATTAAATTCAAAGCGAGGAGTCGCGGTGTTTGATGTTGTAAAACTTAATATAAGCCAGTCGTTCCTGCTGGGTTTTATTAGCCGCTGCAGCTCTTTCACATCCACAGTTTTTCTTCATGCGTCCGTGATTAACCCAAACACCTCTCCTTTCACCGTCAGAGTAAATAAATCAGCCGTGAATCAAAGAGTCAGTCAGAAGCAAACGTTTTTCTTCACGTGTGTTCGTCCAGACCGCTGCTGCTGTCCACTAAACGCTCCGCAGCAGCGGCACTTCGTCTGTGTGATTTGTATAAATGGAAACTTGAGTGGTGCTGATGTATTATATCTGAGCAACACTCAGACTTACTAACTCCCATCATTATTTTATGACTCTGCATAAATAAGCTGCTCATAATGACTTTGGAAATGGACTTCCATAGAAGTGTGATAGATAGAGAGGTGACGTCAGTGCCCGTCAGAGATAAAACACCACATGTTCACTCTGCTGCGTCAGAAAAACATCGTTCACTGGATGAAACCTGTTAATAATTTGTGACTTTAATAATTCCTCCCTCTCACAGTCCAAACATATGCAGACCGGATGGACTGAAGACTTGCTCATAGACGTCAGTGTGTGTGTTAATGGCTCTCTGTTGCCTGTGACAGCCTGGTTACCTGTCCAGGTATACCGCACCGCCCACCCAAAGTGACCTCTGATTGGCTCAAGCTCCTGACAACCCTGTCAACATCACATTACAAGGACAGCCAGATATCACAGGCTGTTACATTACTGTTTATTCATTTCCACCCCGTTCTTATCAGTAAGTTATGCTGTTTGATAGAATCTTGCACCTCCTCCCCTTTTCCTCCCTCCTCCTCCTCTCCCTCCTCCTCCTTGAAGCAGTTGGATATTGAATTTTGAAATGTTTCTGTGTTGTATTGATTTCTGCTTTCACTTCAGAGCAGCTCACATGGCTTCGACTCCTGTGTGTGTGTGTGTGTGTGTGTGTGTGTGTGTGTGTGTCAGCTCCTCTGTCTTTGCTGCTGGTTCACTTCTCTCCTTCATTTACGCTGTGTGAGGTTCATTGTAAACCAATCAGAGAGAGATCAGGAGGTCAAAGGTCATGACACATGTTACGTAATTCCCACATGACACCGTACAGGTATCTAGCTAGCGTTAGCTGGCTAGCCTGCGCTAACAAAGATGCAGTTTGCTCTGGTTTATTGTTGCATTCAACACTTCCACCTAGAAACAGCTAATTTAATGACTGTCTTTGTAAAATGGACACGTTTGAGTCTTGTTCTGCTGCCAGAAACATAAACTACAGCACCAAATGTGGGTTAATCCGCTGCTTAAAGTAGTCCTGAACTAATGCGCCGTGTCTTCATGTTTGAGTAACATTTGCTAAGAACCACAGTGACGAGCTGTTCTAGGAAATTATTGAAAATGAAAGGAAGGAACCAACAGGTGTGGAGCTGACAGCCACAGACAGGAAGTCAGACATTACTGAGAGACGGACTAACATGTTGTTGGTTTTGGTCCTCTCATGGTTGACCATGAGAAAAATGTAAAATATCACCTTCTTTATTTGTAAGATTGTGCCGACGCGTTGGGCTGATGGTGGATTCATTTAGAGAAAGAACACAGAGATGAGCTGAGCTCGCTAAAGTCTGTCAAACACAGAGTAGCGTCTGTCGGAGAAAATTATTGTGGCATTTCCAACAAAAATGTGCATTATATGTGACAATATTGTCAGTTTGACAGCGACAGTGGACATGATGTTCCCTGTGATGGATTATCTCTCTGAGAGAAGTTTCTCTGCAGGCTGGGCCCGTTTCACAGAAGTGTTTTGGGAGAATTGTTTACACGGATCACAAACGTTGGCAGCGTCATGTTGTCATCACAAATGATTGTCATTTGTAAATTGCACATAGATTTCTGAGCCCTGCAGTGTTCTCACATGCTTGTGCATGTTAACAAGAATGGCATTTCTTTTTGATTGGTGTCGAAATTATGTCATGTTGCAAATGTGGTGAAATGGGCTCCTGATTTCCACAGAAATGAATCAATCGCTGCTTGTAGAGGAGGAAATCAAAAACTGATGGGATGATTTTGTAAGTGCTTAGAAGTCATATAAAGTGGAGACTACAGGTAGCTACTGTGCTGAAACACTGACATTATAGGTACAGTGAGGAAGATGAGGCCTCAATTTAGTCTAAAAACATCATCAGCAGAATGTGAAGCAGCAACAGTTCTGACCTCAAGTCAAAGACGTCCATGTATTGTGTTGCAGAGATATCTGCTGAAGTTAGCATGCTAACCAGCTAGCTGCAGCCCGTCATGTCTCATAATACCACTTTGTACCTCAAGAGGCGATAGCCTGTTAGTTTAGTTTCAGCTGGCAGATGTTTGCGACTTTATGCTCAACAAGCGCCCTCAGCTTTCGTAGTCTAAAAAATAAACAAAATAAACTCACAAAATGTCAAGAAAGGAAATATTCTTACTACTATTTTCTTCATTAAACAGAAAAATACAACCGTACACCTTCTGAATTCAAGTTTCTCTCATTTATCACAATAAGACAAAGTTAACTCATCATAGAACACACTTCATTCAAACTCGACTGAAACAAAAAAGCTTTCCCATGCTGCCCGACTTTCCTCTCGCTGCTCTCCGGGTTCATGGCTCTCTAATCCCGGCCTGCCGTGCCTTCATGGCCCCCGGAGTCAGATCCTGGTCTGAGCCTCGGCACCTTTTCCCTGCCATCGAACCGGCCTCCGCTGGCTGTTTGGTCCTGATCCGGCCCTGTTCACTGGGAGGCTGCTGAGTCCAGTTCGCAGTCTCAAGGCAGCACAGGGCCACTGGCTGCACGGCTAACTGAGCTAACGAGCTAATAGCAGCTAGTGGCTGCAGCAGAGAGTCCGGTGAACGGAGGTTGCGGTATCTCTGGTGAAATGCTGCCCTCTATTTGTTTGGAACAACTTTCGACCGGTGGTCAGATATTTTGGCAGTGTACTTCAACCTTTATTGTGAAATGAAACATTTCTTTTTCCATCACTTCAGTTATTTATTTTATCAGATATCTGATATTTTTCCAGACGTTTGGAGACAAAATCCTTCAGCTTCCGTTCGCTTTGTAACCTGATTTCTTCTCCTCCACAGAGAGGAGTTTTCTGTACGGGCTGAATTAGAAACGTTCGGTTGTTTTCTCTGCTGTTTGCAGCTGAATTGGACTGAATGAGCCTGAGAGGTTTGGCTAAACTGATTTTAAAAATATCTTTAATCACGCTGCGAGCATGTGGGGACTGTCAGAAAAGACATTAAAGCGAGGGGAAATGTACTAAATGGAAAGTGGAATGCTGTAATTGTCCTTTAATGGACGTGTGCTAAAGTGTGAAATGCTTTTGAGTTGGTCTGCCATCATCACAGTCGTCCATAAATAGGCACAATGAGGCGTCCTGTTGAAGCCGCAGCAGCAGGAAGCTCTGACAGACAGATCCAGGTTCACCCGCCGAGGCCGGCCGGCCGGCCGGCAGCTATACGGTGAATCGGCTTCCTGTGATCCGCTCCCTGTGATTGGATTAAGCCATCATCCGCGGCAGATGATCTGCCCGTCCACCCACACAACAACAGCCAGATCCCTGCCGCTCCCCACGATCCCTAAGCAGATTTGACAGACAATAGCATTATGCCTCCACCACATGTCTTTCATTAATAGTTGGTGGTGGTGAGGTGGAGTGAGGATGTAGGAGGAGGCAGGTAGAGACCGCTGTGGCGCTCCAGCCTGGATGATTGACACGGTTCACATCAGAAACACAAGTTTTCCTTCAGCTGATACGTGCACCGATGAAAGGCAGCGTCAGATATAGAGCTGAGACAATGAGCCGATCAACAGAAAACGAGCATCCCTGGTTTTATGTGAGGATGTGCTGCTTCCTCTGGTGTACATCACCGAACGAGACATCTGAAGACGTCACGTTGAGCTCTGATGGGCTTTATTTACTTTTTTCAGACATCTTATAGACAAAAAGATTTGTCAAATATAATCGACAGACTCATCTAAAATAGAATAATAGAGAGCTGCAGCCACACAAATATTCTCAGTTTACAGCAGAGACAGTGTTTACTATGTGCAAAAGAGACGAGCAAACATGACGTTTGCCATCATCATACAGAACCACAAAACCTCCACAACCTCAGCTGTAACAGGCAGGTAACAGTGTCATCACATCAGGATCACTGTGCTGCTGTTTGGTCATGTTGCTGTCATTTGCAGACATTTTGAACACTGTTGTGTTCAGGTGTTTGCTCAGGTAATATAAATAGTATCTATGACTTTGTGGAAGGGGGCTCACCTGTCCAGGTACAGAGTTACCCCGTGATGGACTCTGGCTGCAGCCCTGCCTAAAATGTCTCCACTGATATTACACATCAGATTTAGTTTGCCTGTCTGGGGTTTTCTTGTCGGCTGGTTCGATGTTTTACTGCAGCTCTGGAGGAAATAACCCTGATGATGTCATTCAGGGGCTTAGAAGCTACAAACTGTGTTACAAACTGAGGATGTGGAGTTTAAAAGGTGTGGACGTCTTCTAATGATGCTATCAATGCATTATGGGAAATGTAGGATCCTTTTGGGGATTGACCCATTCCAGGGACTGTATGGAAGTAGAGCATCTTTACTTCAAATATCAGTATGCAGAGTAATATTACTGGATTTTTGAGAGTGGCTCCACAGAATTGGAGGAGCTGCTCACAGGTGGACGATAAGTGTCCACGTGCAGCGCTGTGCACATTTGTATCGTGAATAGTGAACACTTTAAGGTGTTATTCAGGAGTATTTGGGACACAGCTTGTTTGTGCCTCCTCCTGCTGCTCTGAGCATGCTCACATCCTTCCACACACACGTTTTGGGGCCACAGAGGTTTTCAGATTTTAGGATACAAAAAGAAAGAAATCATTCGGAGCAGAGACACTCAGCAGCAGCAGGAGAGCTGAGGCCACTTCGGCTTTGTAGCAGAGTCCAGACTCAGCTGCACTGATGGCCAAAAGTATGTGGACACGGGAATATTACACCTGAATATGACAGTTGATTCTGGCGTTAGTTGCTGCCTTTTAATGACTTTTAATTTGCGTGATGTCCTCAGTGTAGTTGTGTTTGTGAATGGCTGGTAAACAGGAGGAGTCCCAGCAGAGTTCACGTCCGGCTCCTGACTCCTGACCAACAGCAGGACTCCTGCAGTCAGACTGCAGATGCTGCATGTTAACAGCTCGACAACAGAGAGGTGTTTGGTGATTCTGAGCGCGCTCAGTGATCCTCCAGCCGAAGGCCGCTGCTTTCATGGCCTCGGCTCCAGAAAATCCCCCGAACCAGCGGAGAGCTTCAGGTGGTAGGACGGGAGGCCCCAGAGGAGAAGAGTGAGGGGAGGAGGGAGAGGAGAGGGAAAGGGAATCTGGGGGAATGAGAAGGAGAGGAAGTCAGAAAATGACCACAAGGAGGAAGAGAAGGAAATGGAAGAAGAGTCAGACGGGGAGGAAGGCAGACACTGGCTCACCAATCACAATATATTTGCATTTTTTGGAAATTTACCAGGAGGTTTCTGTTGTCCCCCTCTGAGGTCTTCGAATTTAGAAAAAAATGGGCTTTAGAGGCTGAAAAGTGACAGTGATTGATTTGTGGTTCTAGAAAGGCACTGAGCTACCTGGATCTTTATCTGCAACCAGTGGTCAGGCCCAGCAGGTAACCCTGGTTAGTGAGCGAGGAGTTAAATGGTCTGGGTGAAGCATGAATGAAGTGAGACGGGGTTGGAGCCTAAGAGTGAGATAAGATGAAGTAAAGGCAGAGAAGGGATCGAAAGGTGCCCCGAGCTGGATAATAGCGAGCTAGCTCTCCATTTTCAACAGCCGAATAATTCTGCACATCCAACGGGGCAGTTTTTAACACCCTGAGACTGATTTATGCTTTATGGATGGTGGTGAAATGTGGCAGCCAGTGAAAGGTGTAGAAGAGAGTCCCTAGGAGACAGATGGATGAAGTGAAAATGAATTTTCTTGGAGAAGCTGAGGGTGATGTGCAAGAGAGAGGGGTGAAAGAAAGTTTAGGCGAGGGTTTGCATAGATGAGGCAGATTATACAGGAAAGTCCAAAAAATGGAGTCTGAGTGAAGGGAGAGAATGGGGCTAACATCTGTGTCACTCTGAGTAATTTCTGGGTGTGAAGGCTTATAAGTGTGTGCTCAGCAATCCTCTCCTGAATGAGTGAAGGTTAAAAGTACTTGAAAATCACAGGACACAGCTTTTAGGTAAGAGAGAAGACTTAAGGTGTTTTGGTGCAGAAAAGATGTAGCTTTGAGGTCTGAAAGAGGACAAAACATCATTTTAGAAAGGCTAAAGGAAGGTTTTGAGGTAAACAGAAAAAAAGCTTGAGACAGTAAGATGTAACTCTGAGGTCAGAAAGTAGATAGGATGTGTTTTAGAAAGCGTAATGGAAAGCTATTAGGTAAGACAGCTGTCAACAGTTTCATGGAGAAGGGTGACAGGGAGAGCTTTGAAATGTCTAAAACGTGGAATTTATTTCAGCACCACTTCATGACCGCTCCAGATCAGTTTCAGGTGTTCTGGGTCCTTGTCAGTGTAGACAGAGGTTACTGTAGTCGGTGTAATCATAATCCTGAAACACGAGAGGAAATTTTGCAGCTGCAGTCTGAGTTGAGTCCACAATGAACAGACTGCTGTCAGCTCTGAGACTCTGGCCTGGTACAGCAGGGAGATTGAGTGAAACATTATGTCCTGTGTTTATTTCCATGACATCTGAATTAAACTTCTCCAGATGGGACCAGCGAAAAATTAAATAAATTATATATTCAAAAATCAATTCCAATTATATGGCTCTGGGAATAACTTCGATTCTATTTTCTCCTTCTCCTGCAGCGATTCGTCTCACACCGTGACTAAACATTCAAACATCTTCCCCAGTAAGGTCAGCTTAAATGTAAAATTCAATTATAGCTTCACCCCCCCTGTTGTTTTGTGAAGGCTGAGGACTTTACCTGTGCTTTCCACCTGACAGGACTTTTCGAGCACACTCTTGTCAGATATCATATGTATTATTCACTGCAGTAAAGTGTGCCAGGCCAAGGCTGAAGTGAGTTGCGAGTTGGACATGGTGATGGGGGTCTGTGGGTGTGCATGTCGCAGTTACCTGTCCTCTTAGAAGCTCGTAGGCTGTGATGCCCAGCGACCACCAGTCGACAGAGAAGGAGTAGCCAGGGTGGGACCCCTCGAAGGTCTGAAACAGCTCAGGAGCTGATGGACAGAACATATTGTACAGAAAAATTAAATGGAAGTATGCTGTGTGATGCCACTTGTGTCTTTCCTAGGTTAGAAATTCTTTGACATTTTGGTGTGTGTTTGTGTATTTTTGGTCCATTTCTCTTGTTTTTACGTACGTTTTGGTCAAGGACAGTTTATTTTAACTACACCCTCTTTCAGACATGGAATAGATAACATACCTTCATCTATCTGTGTTTTTGTAATTCAGACATAGGCCCTCGATACATAAATACTCCATAAGGGCTGTATTCAGATGTAGCAGGATTGTGGTAAACAGAGGTTGCACAATATTCGGCACTGAATTGTGATTGATTTTAAAAACTCATTTTGCCATTAAAACCGTAATTAATGACCGTCATCAGCGCATGTGACACTCGCTCCCTCTTGCCCTCATGAATTTACTCATCAATTTTTATCCCTAATTGGATTTCGGCTGCTTATTTTCCTCGCAACTGACATGGATGAAAACTGAAATAACAGCAAGAGAGACTGGATGTTGGAAGTGTTGCCCAGTCAGACTGTCACAACTGATATGTAAAAAGTGACTTTGGTGGTTATTCAGCCATGAGGCGGACTTAGGTTGCAAGTTGCATGTCTGAATGGGGCTTGTGCAACAGCGTGGCACATGCTGTATGAGTTGCTTATACACATAAGATTTGTTGTCAGCAGATTTTACAGAAGAACTCATAACCAGCCAGTTTTCACACTTGAACTTTTGAGCTTTTGTTCTTGTTCTGTGATGAAAAACATAAATTCCCCTTTTTTGTCCAGAGGCAAATATAATATATAAAGTATTGTGATCTAATTTTGAGCCAGTATAGCATCACAGAGTGTCTTTGTAATAAATAACTTACTAAACAAGTTTTGTGGGTGGAATGAGCTATTTAAACCCTTAAATTGGTTAGTTAGATTTTGATCCCTCCTGTGGAAGAGAATAATCTATTCTAGGGAAACGGTTGTTCAGCTGTAATCTTGTTTCAAATGGTCAAGATGAATTTCCATCACTCATCTCTTACCCTTCCCACTCTGATTCTTTATCTGTATTACACTCTCAAAATTAGGTCTGAGAGAAACATACTGTACACTCAGGAGCACACACACACACACACACACACACTCTTCCTCCTCTTCGTCACGGCAGGTTTGCTCTGCTCTCTTGCTGAGGAGGAAAACGTGTAGTTTATCTACTGAAGCCTCTGAAAGCGAGGGTGTTTTCTTCCTCCCAGAGTACCCATGAATTATCTATTACACCACAGAGTATTCGCCTGAAATCTAGTCACACGTGGTTACAAGATCATCCTCCATCATGAGCGCACACTTCATATGGATAAAAGCAGGCACACACACTGAGACATGTGCTGCCTCGTCATTCATATCCCCCTGAAATCCTGTTAGCTACTATCTGATCTCCCAGGAGCTGAATATACATCGATCAGATCACTACTGTACTTAAGAGTCACGGGGAGGACGACTGCAGCGGCACTGAAAAGGATAAACTTTGGTTTCTGCAGGCAGTATTACTTTCTTTTAAATGGTACTCTCAGGTGTTGAGCTCATGCATCAAAATCAAACAAGATGCAAAAGTGGAGGGAATGTTTCTGTGTTATGTTTATCCAAGCTAATTCTTTGTAACCTAAAATGCTTCCTAAACAGAATATATGCATTAAGCTCCCTAAGCTTTCAACCTTCACTATGCACCTTGCAACAAAGTACTACCATGACACTCTTGGTCAATAAGTGCACACCTATTCTTAGCTGTATCTTGTTCTTAGCCGTGGGGCAGCTAATATTGACAAAAGTCAAACTGTGAACTTGGCTTCAGGGGCTTAAATGATGAAATATTTTATGCTCAATTGTTGCATTGTACAGGAGCATTTTTTACTTCTCTTCTCAGATCTCAAAATTACAGTACTTTTTTTCTGCATGTTCTGCACGTGTCCCTCAATCCATCTATCCATAATTCATTCCTTACTCCTCCCTTTCTCTTAAATCAATCATGGAGTTTTTTTTTTAAGCCTACCAACCTAGATTTGCTCTATTTGTTCCCTGTGCTGGGTCTTGGCACATGCCTTCTCACATCGAGCGATTAATCAACAAAAGCGCAACAGAATGTGGGAACATGCCAATAATCATACTGGTAATAATGGGAGGGTTTTTCAACAGTATGTCCAGAGCAAT
>JAPZEA010000026.1:29078944-29089386 GCA_029783685.1 Heniochus monoceros
GTGTGTGTGTGTGTGTGTGTGTGTGTGTGTGTGTGTGTGTGTGTGTGTGTGTGTGTGTGTGTGTGTGTGTGTTGTTCATTTTGCTGCTTGTACATCTGCAGGTATGTGTTGTATTTCTTTTCAATTGCACATGTTTTGTGGGTTTTTTTTATCAGTTTTAGTGAGACTACGCTGATGAAGGCTGTTGTGTATCTATGTAATTTGTCGTCTTTTGTAGATCCAGGCTGCAAAGTGCTTGGCTCCAGAAAAAGAATGAATATTTGGTTTGGACCAAAGTCTCCGTGTGCTGGTGTTGACATACAGGATGCGTTCACTAGCAAAGATGTTGTTGCTTGTTTTGATTAGAAGCTTCCCATTCCAAAAGATTTGACTGATTTGTTGATATTGCTGAGTAAATTCCATAAAACCCACACACATCAGGTTTAGACTCTTCTCCAGATTTTTTGGTATGAATAATAACAGTATAAGGATTCCGTATACCAGTAAAGCAGTTTTGGTTTATTTATTTAAAATAAAATAGAAAATTGGATTTGTATTGTGTTTTTCGGTGTATTCAAAGATGCTTTATAACATCAAAAATACAAGATAAGATTATTTAGAGCAGCAGATGTGGTTTTAGGCAAAATGATCTTGTTATATCTATTTTGAATATTAGTTTTTTCTTTTCCTGCTTTTAATTAAGCCGTGACTTCCTGTTTAACATTCAGTTTCAGGTGTTTCCTGAGTGCATCATTATGCTGGTAAACCGTGAATTCACAGAGTGATTAAGTGAGATTGGACGAAGAGGCTTATCAGTTGTGTTTTTACTTTTACAAGAATTCACCCAAACATCTCCGCCTTTTTAAAAATCAATAAAAGAGGGTCGGTTGGTTTTTGGCTGGATTTTGGCGTCCTGCTGTCAGAGGACACTGAACTGCTCTCTCTCTCTCTAAAGCATGTCCTCTCTTCCCTCTAAATGTTGCATGTGCATGTGTGAATTAAACCAGGACCTTATCAGAGCGCTCGCAGCCACAAGTGTTCCCATTGAAATGCAAGGCGTGATGTTTAATCATTATAAGCGAGATCTACAGCGGCTGGGCTAATCTCCATTTTAACATTTCACACAGCGCCTGCAGTTATGTGCCTTCTTCCCTTCCTTCCTTCCTTCCGCTGAAATGACGAACAATAGCTGCTTTTTTCACAGCTGTGAAGTGGCGGCGGAGAGAAGGCAGAGCGCTGGTCGGCAGCGTTAACAGCAGCTAACAAACTTGACCTCGGCGGGTTCGTGCAAATGCACAGTTAGAGGGAATAATGGCTGCTGCTAAAACACGACCCTCACTTGAACCAGCTTCATCCTGCAGAGGAAGAGGAGCCACCAGTCACTCTCAGAGCTGTTCAAAGAAATGAAGATCAGCCCCGGGATCATTATGCATTACAAACTGCTATTTACATTAATGCATAAATTATGGCTTCATGCCGTCTACAGGAAATAAAAAGCACCAGACAGCAGAGCAGGAAGCGTTCCTCTCTTTCTACTGAGCGATCAGATTTTTGGTCACCTGAGAAAACTGTGGCTGCAGTTTCGTTTGCGTGGTCATATTCTCACTTTGTTCTTGTTTGGCTGCGGTGAGCTTTACATAATTCATAAATACACAGATGTCCAATCAAATGCACTGCTCTCTTTGAATGGTCTTTTTGTGATCTGATGCTTCAGAGTACATAAGTCAAGCTCCATAAGCAGAACGGGAAGAAGAGAAAAAGGTTTTCCTGTTATTTAATATTCCAGATACATATGAATAAAAATGTATCCTTAATTTGACCTTTTTTATCATTACGTTACATTACTCAGCTGCTAATATTTATGGCCTGTGCAGTTGACATAGACGAGTTACCGGAGGGCAAATTCTTTCTCTTCGAGGGCAGGGTGGCCTCGTCTCCCCACCTGCAGGCACCAAGCATCATCTGACCAGAAAATGACGCTGAAATTCATTCATGCATCCCTGCAAAATATTTGGACTGATGGACAGCAGGTGGACAGACAAAGAGAGAGACAGGAGCACAGGAGCTGAATGAAACACATGGGACAAATCTGCAGCCATGACAGCTAGCAGTAACTACCCAAATAACCCCTAAAGCTAGCTGGTTTGCTGAAAGTGAGCTACCTGTTAGCTCTGTCGCTAACCAAGCAATAAGTGAACACATTTATTCAGTCACTCGGGTTAAGATAGCTGTTAGTGGTCAGTTAAACTTCCTGTTTCATTTTTTTTAGGCTGTGTTACACGAAATAAGACGACTTTGGAGTTTTCTCCTCTTTTGGCAGAGGGAAGCTGCCGACTCACAAATCCAGCTTCAGCACCGAGCGAACGCCTCCCAAACCAGTTTGTCTGCACCTCAAAATGTCAAAGTAGGCTAATGATGCTTTTACTGGGATTAACAGCTGTAATGAAGGCTAATTATTACATTTCAAATTATAATCTCTGGAGCCCGGAAAGTGTCATGCAGAGAAATGTTTAATTTGTGCACACACTAATTTCATGTTCTGTTAACACAAAATAGTTTAGATACAAAAAATATGTTTGTTTTTTTTCTTTTTTGGTACATTGGAGCATACAAACATTAGCTGAACATACAGTAATGTTACACAATAGCAATTCAAACCATTTGAACTCAACACAAAAGAGCCAAATATCACAGAAAAGAAGTTTTCAGTACTTTCAGTCATATGTTGTGAAAATAAACACCTCAAAATTACCTGAATTTTGGCTCTACCAGCAGTAATTCTATGACACACTCTGTCCTCTGCAACGTCCTGATAGGTGGAAGGTTGGTGCCCGGAGGCGGGACTTAGCTCTGCAGTCTTGGACAGTACCAGACCCCCTCATCCACCTCCTCCTCCTCCTCCTCCTCCTCCTCCTCCCTGGTGTCTGTGATGTTTGCGGCCTCTCTCCATCACTGTCGGCCCCGGGGCAGGCCGCTGAGGAGCCCGCTGAGGAGAGAAAACAGTGGAGTGGGTGGATGGAGGGATAAGAAGCTGGAAGGAGGGATGGATGGATGGTGGGAAGGAGGGAGTGAGGGGGGAGGAGGAGGAGGTGGGGTTGTTTCCCCTCAGGGCCTCCAGAGGCAGCGCTTGTATCAATCACTCGACGGGAGGAGAGTGTGATTCTGACGGATGATATCCCCCAGCACAACGCCTCCTCCTTCACCTCCTCCCCTTCTCTCTCCCTCTGACCCTGCATGGATGAACTTCCCTCCTTCATTCCTGGCTCTGTCCATCCTTCCTCTTCATTTTTCTCTCCTCTGTGCCTGCATGAATGGACTTCAGATAATCTGCAGTTTTTCCTCCTTTACTTCCCTTGTTACTCCTCCTTCCTTCCTGGCTGCCCATTTCCTCTGTCACTTTTCCAACTTACATATAATTCATCACTTCCTCCTCTTCCCTCCTTTCTCCTTCTCCTTACTTGCTTTTCCCTCTCACTCCTCTTCATCTTTTCCTCCTTAATCCCTGCTTCCTTAATTCAATTCCTCCTTCTTGCTTTTTCCTTCCTACATGCCTCCTTCCTGCCTTCTTTAGTTGTTTTCTACCTCACTCGCAGTTCTCCTCCCTCCTTTGAACCTCATGTCTCTCTTTCTTGTTTCCTCTTGCCCTCCCTTTCCTTGTTCTTTACCATCCTTTTCTCCTTACTTCCTCCTTCCTTTACAATCCTCACCCCCTTCTGTCTCTACTACATTCTCCATACTTTTCTCCTCCCTAACTTCCTTGATTCCTTCTTGTTATTCGGCCCTCCTCCACCCACCTCCTCCTTCCATCCCACTCCTCGTCCTTCTTATATCCCTCTTTTTCCATATTTTGCGGCCTCCTCCTTCCTTCCCTGCTTCCTACTTTCCTCTCTACAGGACATCTCTCCTTTCCTCCTCAGTCTGTCCATCAACTCTTGCCTCCTCTGGCAGGACTGTCTCTCGCCACACTGTCACCTCCTCCTCCTCCTCCTCCTCTTCACTGGGCCCCCACACCTGTCAGGTGGCTTGGTGTTTCTGGCCAAAGCGGCCACTCGGTGTCACGGTTCAGCTCTGTGGAGGAAACTGCAGGAGGAGGAGACCTGTCAAGACCAGCTCAGGGGAGGCGCAAGGTGGGGCGAGGAGGTGCTAGGTGATGTGAGAAGGCACTCGCTGAGTGAGAAAGGATACAGCAGCGGAGCAAAAGGCAAAGGGAAGAAGCCGAGGTGCAATTTGGATGACAGCAAGGAGGAGGAGGAGGAGGAGGAGGAGGAGGAGGAGGTAGAGAGAAAGGAGAAAACAAAATAGGAAGGAGGGATGGAGGGTAGAAATCAAAATGTAGGAGGTGTAAAAGGTAAAACAGGAGAAGAAAGGGGCGGACAGGTGGAGTAAAAGAACATGAGAGCGAGGAGAACAAAGGACACAAACAAGAGGAGAACAGGAAGAGAGGAGGGAAAAGAAATGAGGAGAAGAAGCCAGAGGAGGAGTGATAAAGCCGAGAGATAGTAGCAGAGTAAAAGAAGAAGAGGGGAGGAGATAGAGGAGATCAGCAGGGAGGTGAAACAGCAGTAAAGTTCTAATCTCTCATCTCCCAACGGCATTTCAATGGTAATGATGACACCAGCAGGAAGCTTCCACTCAGCAGGCCTCCTCCCTCCTCCTCCTCCTCCTCCTCTTCGTCTCTACTCTTCCTTTCCTGTTCTGTCCTGTTTTTTCTCTCTTTCCTCTTCTCCACTCTAGTTTCTGCTCCTCTTGTCCTCTCATTTCCTCTCCACCCTTTCTCTGTCACCACTTTGCCTCCTCTTAACTCCTCTTGTTCCTCCCCAACCTACTCCTGTTCTGTTTGCTCCCCCTCTCTTTCTCATACCATTTCTCCCCTCATCTTCCTCCTTCTCCTCCTCCTCTTTCATCTCCACCAGCCCCCCCAATCTTTCTTTCACTATCTCTCTGTCAACAGTGCTCCCCTCCACCATTCTTTTCTTTTTTGTCCTCCTCCACTTCTCCTCACATCTATTTCCTCGCCGCTCCCTCTGTCTTCCTTGCTCCTTTTTATCTTCTCTCCTCCTTTCCAGTCATTACCTTCTATTATCCTTGTTGCTGCTCTTAACCCTGAATCTCTTTATCATCCTGCTCTCCTCTTTTTTCCTTCTCATTTTCCTTTTTTCACCTTCGCTTTCCTCCTCATTTCTTCTCCCCTTTCCTCTTCCTCTCTGTGCCTCAATTATTTTCTCTTTCCTCCTTTGCTCCTCTTCTCATTTAGCCTCCACTTCTCTCCTATACCACCTCTTGTCCTATTTCTTCTTCCCCTGTTACTTCTCCTCCTGTTTCCTTGTCCCCCTTCCTTGTGTCCTCTCCTCCTCTTCTGTTCACATTTCTGCTCCTCATTTTCTTCTCCCCTCCTCTCTTGTCTCCTTTGATCCTTCTCTCTTCCCTCTCCTTTCCTTGCTTATGTGGTTTCTCCTCCCTTGTTTCCTCTCTCCTCTCGTTTCCTTTCATCCTCCTCTCTTCCCTTTTCTCTCCCGTTTCCTTGTCCTAGTCTAGGAGTACCTTCCCCTCTCGTCCTCGTCGTTCATTTTCCTCCTCTTCATCTCCTGCTTCTTCTCCTTTTCTCCCCTCCTCTTCTCCTCTCCTCCCAGGCAGCATCACCTGATGAACAAAAGCAGGAGGAGTGTTGCACTCCTCTTTCGCCAGCCCAACGTTTCTCCTCTAACTCCATTTCCAAGGTAACCGGCATCATGATCATCAGCCTTTGTCATTATCATCGTCATCACCACAGCACTAATGATGCTAATTCATAACCAGCAGTGATCAGAGCCATACATCATCTGCAGCTTGACCTCGGCGGGTGAAGAGGCGTGAGGCGCGACCCCGGCCGCTCCGGCCCGCTCTGCTGACCTTCCAGACAGGCCGCCGCGGCGCTGAATGTCCGGCGCGATGGTGGGAGGCGGGCGGATGCTGGTCGGATGCCGGCGTGGCGTTGGGGGCGGCTGACCTTGGAGGACAGGGAGGTGGAGTCTGTTGCTTCTGAGGCTCTGCGCTCCGTCAGTCTGACAGACTAGTGTTTTAGCCAGGAGGAGATTGAATCATTCGCTTTTCATCGTTAATTTTATTGATCAGATTTGGCGTCTGAAACAGCTTTCTTTCAATCACAGCAAACAGCAGCTGCCCATGAGGAGATATACACCACATGATCTGATATCAGCTGAAATTTTCATGTAGAAGTTAATGTATTATTTTCATGCCTGTCAGGGAGTCATATCTCTCTCAGCGTGATGGTCTAAATACTGATTTCTCCATCATTTCAATTCTGCTGAGAAAAGGCTCATACTGAAAACACGTTAGCTCTCAGTACTTTCTGACTTCCTGTCTGTGACTCAGCTTTGAGCCCATTGGTTCCTACAGGAGACAAAAATCTTTAAAAACATCTTAAAAACGTTTAATAACTTTAACAGAAGGAATTAGTGCATTTGTTGGGGACTATTTTCAGCGGCGGATTAATCCACATTTGCTGCTCCAGTGAGTATTTTGGACAGCAGGACGACGTATGTGGGACTGAGTTAATGAACTACAGCGGCTAGGTTCGTGGAAACGAAGGGACGTGTGTTTTTAATAGTTTTGGACATCAGCGGAGGTCTCTGGCACAAAGCAATAAGCCACATCATGCTTTGGATAAACACACACTGATAAGATAAAAAAATAGCAGTTGTCAAATCACAGCTCAGCGAGTCAAGTTTTGGATTGAGAGAGATACTCAGTATAAAGAGTTTTTCTAAGGGTTTAACAAAACCAAAAACACTGGAGAAAAATCATAAGGAATGGATTATATAGTGTGGTTCTCTAGTGTAACAGAAACCACAAACGTTAGCATATCTGGCTAATTAGCTTACAACCAACAGCAGCAGCTAACGTTAGCAGCTCTGTCTGTGTTGGATTTGGACAAATCGACCGGCTGTGTATTTCTATGGGAAACGTGAAGGTCAGTATGGGTGTCTTCTTAAAATACAGTACTACAGTACCAGGGCTTACTCCTGTGTCGCAGTACAAAAATAATGCTGTGTAATACAGTCAGCTATGGATCATCAACCGACAAGAATGCTGACATTGTAGCTGACACCTATAGCTTCCTGCCTCAGTCTTTTCTGCATCATTACACATGGCTGAGTTAGAATTACATTATGTATGTAGTGATCAGATGCATATTTAAGACCTTTTTAAAGGTTTCTCATCTTTATACTCAGTTGATGACATTAAAAAGTCAGCCAGAGGTGAAGTTTTTAATGACTCGCAGTGTTAAAAGAGGACTCCCACGATTTAGCATTGCACTCCCATGACACTGTTAGACTCACAATGGACAAAGCATTCTTCCTACCAAAACCCAGCGCCTACATTACCCACAATGCCATAACTGCTGACGGTGTGGTTGGAGACTTTGGTGTGTTATGTTAGCAGCAGCTAATGTAGCCTGCAGCCTGCAGCAGAGATGAGCAGCAGCTAAAGGTCTGGACAGCTAACTCCCCACCAACAGATTTCAGCTTCAAATCTGTAGTTATCACACACTTCCCTCTGAGACACTGAAGGCTTTATTCTACTTGTTTCACATATGCAGTAGACGCTACCCAACACCTGCAAACAGACTTTGTTCTGCTAATGGTAATTAGCAAGTTAGCAGTTAGCCATAGGTAATACTGTAAAACTGGCAGTCAGTTGTTTGACAGTTGCTGACTAGAAATGAACAGCTGCTTCTGTCTACTTTAAAACCCACTGTACAAAAACTTGCTGTGAATTTTGAGCTACTGTTATCATCACAAACAGCCAAATGCAAAGGTTTACAGGTGCAGCAACACTAACTGAGCGGGGATACTAAACGAAGGGTCAGCTCATTGTCGGTCTGTCTGTGGGCTTTGTTGAGAGTTCGAAAAATTAAGTGCTGCATCAGTTTTACAACCTTTGAAGGCAAAATCTGTTAGACACGAGACACGAACTTAACTGAGTTAATGGATAAATCAGAAAGTTACAGGTCATCGAACATCCAGCTCAGAGGAGACTTTGGTGCTGATGCGTCTTCTGGTGTTTATTTATTCATTTATTTTTTTTCATGTTTTTTTCATCAAAATCTATTTCTGTGGCATCTTTAAGCGTTTATCGCCCATTACAATGATGAATCCCACCAGATTAAATGTGGACTCTGAAATCCAGTTTGACAAACACAAACCAAATCCATTTCATCATTACACATTCATCCTCCATGCCTTCGCTTTATTTTCATCGGAATCCAGAGGCTACCTCTGACTTTCAGCAGGAATGTGTGTGTGTATGCATGAGTGTGTTTGTGTGTGTGTGTGTGTGTGAGTGTAGGTATGTGTGAGTGTGTGTGTTGGTTGGTTGAATCATGCACAGAGACAGTGTTCATCTCCATCAAGGCCAGACTGTCTTTTCTTCCAGCGGAGACGATGAACTGTCATTACTCGCATCTCTTCGCTCTATTTCTCTTCAGTCCTTGAAACTGGAGAAAGAATCATATTTTTCTTGTCTGAACTAGAGTGTATATACAGGTATATATAGTTTTTAGTTTTTAGTCTGAATTCCAGCCTTCCACACAGCTACAGGTTACACTTCATCTTGCAGTTGCTGCAGAGATGATCGATCAATCACAGTCAACACTTGAGGCGGCAGCGACCTTGCTGCTGCTGACGAGATCTGGAGGTTGTGAGTGATGTGACGTAATGTGGATCCAGTTCAGTTATTCAGAGTTTTCATTATCAAACATGTTGGATATCAACCAACCAGTTACTGATGATTGTCCAATCAGAGCTGGAGAACGCACCAAAGCAGAGAAGATTAAACTGTCACGTCACACGTACAAGCAGCTCCGGTTTGTTTTGGCGTTGACGAGTGTGGAACCAAAGAACTCGAGCAGGTTTGGCAGCGACTCTTCACAGTCGGAAGGACTCTCAAGTTTTACAGGTTGAAAGAGCGAAGAACACCTCGCTCAGTCAGCTCAGACTGCGTCTACCTCCGCCTCGTTGTTGTGGGCGTGTCACTGCTCTGACTGGACGCCTTTCCACGGCGTACAAAGTTCGATCAGGTTCGGTGTTGAAGTGATGTGGAAGCTCAGTATTCACTTTGGGAACAATTTGTCTGAAGGTCCATTTGCAACTTGTTTCACAGCTTTCAACCACATCTCACTTTGTCATGTGATGACACTGAAAGCCAGGTGGACCTTTGAATTGAGATTATTGGTGGCCATTGTGTTACCTCATGCAGCAATAGTGACTGAACTGGTATTTACTTAAATGAAAATCTTTGAGGTTACTACTTAAATACAACAAGTACCCAAAATTTTACAGACTATCCATCTATCCATTTTCTTCCCCTTATCTGTGTCTAAGTCAAGGTGGCAGCATTGTAAGTAAGGACGTCCAGACGTCCCTCCAACATTTTTCAGTTCCTCCTGAGGGATCCAGGCGCTCCCAGGCCGATGCGATAAATTTGGGCCTACCCCGGGGTCTCCTGTCGGTTGGACAGGCCTGGAACACCTCCAAGGGGAGGCGCACAGGAGGCATCCCGATCAGACGCCTGAACCACCTCGACTGGCTCCTCTCGACGCGAAGGAGCAGCGGCTCGACGCTGCGCTCCCTGCAGGTGTTGGAGCTCCTTGCCATCGAGTGAGTCCCGACACTCGATGGAGGAAACTCATTTCAGCCGCTTCTTTCCGAAATCTCAAGCAGCCAAAATGAGTTTCCTCCAACCAGAAAGACAGATTTCCTCTGTGATATTCCTCAGACAGCTCAACGACAGCTGTTGTTCTCTCAGCTCAGAGCAGCTAATCAATAAATCTGTCAATCACACATCAAAGGTGACACGCAGAAGATGAACCAAGCCTTTGAATAAGAAATGTAGTTATTGATAACATTTCTGAAAGCTGATGGTGGAAAAAACAAAAAGAATAAAAATATTTTTGTGAGAAAGTCATGATGTTCAGTTTCCTGTAGTCGTCATGGAGTAAAATATGTAAAATCTGCAAAGTATCTGAGTAAACAGCGAAGGCCGACAGCAGTGCAGCCACGTGCAGACACAGAAACACTGAAAGCTCTGCTGATTTAGGAGGGAGAAGATTTACAATGCAAACCCCAGCAGCTGCATTTCTGCCCGTTTCATCTCTGCACTTCTTTCTCGCTTCTTCGGGAGGCGAAGGCAGCCGCCGCGGTTTGGAGCAGAAAGTTGTTGTGGTGGAGTTTAGGTAAAGAGAACATGCAGGAACCAAAGAAAACACAACACAGAGAGAAAACAAAAGAAGAAGAAAACAAAACCACAAACACAAAATACATGTGCAGCGCATTGATTTGTGTTTGAGTGCCTGCATTTCTTCAGCAGTGCAGTGTACACACACAGACACACACACACACACACACACACACACACACCCATTAATGTCTACATGTCAGAAACGACACAAAGACTCTGCTCTC
>JAPZEA010000026.1:29106166-29116898 GCA_029783685.1 Heniochus monoceros
TGTTCAGACAACTTTGACCATTATCTTCCTGTACAGCTTCAACCTGAACAACCTCCAATCAGAATGACTGAAAACACCTGAACTCAGCGACTGAAACTCACTGTGATCAAAACATCCAGCACATATAATCAGCAAATCTCTACATTCTACAACACATAAACAGAAGAGACGCAGTCAGATTTATCCAGTCGTGTTTGTGCTATAGCTGAAGGTCATCTGCTGTTTTCCCACATGAAAATCAACTTGAATATAATTTCTCTGAAACTCCTTCAAGGATGAAAGGATTCATGCTGAGGTGAAAATGACCATTTTCAAAATATCTTGTCTTTTACAAACTTTAGGTTTATGCAGACAGATGCATAATTGCTTGCCAGCTGTTGTTTTTCACTCGTGTATTATTCCATGGTGAGCATGTCTTCCAGATTAATCCTTTGTATGTGCACGTACTTGGCAGAAAACTGATTCTGACTGTGAATTTCTTGGCTGACAGACAAATAACGGCCCGCAGCTTCCTCACACTGTACTACCAGTCAGATTATTGACAGCAGCTCCTTCCTCTTTAGTCTCTGCTGTGCATCAAGTAAAAAGAAGCCACAGTGACGCTGTTGTAAGTTTACGCAGAAAAACAACAACTGCTCGCTTTCTCTGCTCTGAAATTAAAATCCTAAATTCAGTCCCTTTGACACAGAAAGCACAGAAAAAAAATAAAAACTGGAATGGCAAATTGTCTGTAAATTATCCTTTTCAATAACTGAAGAAAGTTTTCAACAAAAACACAGAAAAACTGAGTTTCATTTCATTTCAGTAAACTGTAAAAATCAACCTGCACAAATACGAAACACGCAACAACTCAAGGCCCATCTCAAGCTTTTTCCAGAGCTTTCAGTGGAACCTCAGTCTTCTTCAGACCTGACCTGACCTCCAGAAATGCTCCCAAATCGTTCAAACCACTACTCCGCTGAGGCACTGCACCGTCACACTCGTATATCTGATATTTGTAAAGTCTCTCTAACATCTAATCTTTAATTTTATTAAATTAGTTTAAGAAGTTGACCACACAAAGTCACGTTCAACAAGCAAAACTCAAAGTTTTGAAGATATGAAAGTGCCAAGGACGAATGGAAACTGTGACTGAACAGTGAAAATAAGTGTTCACAAAGACAAAACTAAAAAAAGAGTCAGCACCGACTTTAGATTCCACAGCAAACACCAGTCTGATGGGTCAAAGTCCAGCGTTTGATGCATTCATCCACCAAAACCTCCACCCAAAACAGACTTTATCACTTTATAAACAGGCCACAAAGACATCTAAAGTGACCCGAGAGGACATATACACTTTGCAGGTCAATCTTTTTCTTTACGTCTCTCTTCAGTTGTTTGCTGTGTGTAACAGTTTAATTTCCCCGCCGTGTGGTTAATAAAGTTTTATCTTATCTTTTTAAAATCTCTCTTCCAACAGGCCGCCAGCAGTGGGAAGGAGAATTCATTTTTCTTCCGTCTATTCACACAAACTCTATGTTCACCTCGTATTTTACACTGTTAGAAAGCCGAGATTCTCATAAACAGATTGACGCAAACTGCTTCGAGATGCAGTCACAACAGGAGGCAGATAAAAGGCGACAACAGATGAACAAGCGTCTTTAAAACACTGAGGCAACTCACCGACGATTCTCTCAGTGCTCCACAGATCCACAACACTCGCACAGAAACAGTATGGAAACATACACGACGGTCCAGAAGATCCACTGCAGTAAAGATATTTAGTCCAGAACATGAAAATAATCCACAGACACATGTCCTCTCCTTGTCTTCTGTGGTTTCTCTCTCACAACTTCCTGTACAGACGGCCGCCATCTTGTCTGCAGTTACTAAGATTTCAAATAATACCTCATTGACCAATCACGATCTGCCATGTGAAGCCTAGCAACCAGACAAGCCAATAGCAGTCTGAGTTGAACAAAAGGGCCTCCTTCTCTTCTTCCATGTGAAGACTGAGCCAATCACAACCGAGTCTGCAGATTGACACTTTGAATAGCCAGTGAGATTGTGAACACGCAGATCTGCCACTGCAGTGGATTATTTAGACTCCAGCCACTTCAAGTCAATGAATTCAGAGCAAATAAAGAAAAACACACGGTTTGAAGTGATAATTATAGCAAATGGCCTCAATATAAAGATATACAGCCAATGTGTGGGTATAAATACCTTAAATACAAATATAGATGGACAAAATTTAGATTTCATGAATGTAAATAGAGATGAATAAACTATAATAAATTGCCTACATATACCATTAGAGAAAACACATGAAAATATTCAGATCCTGTGGTATTGTTAGCAGTTTTTATTGAACTATTGATGCTGTGGTCCTGTTGTGTTTCCCAGCTAATAAGTCCCAGATATAATCATCTGCAAGCATCTATTTGCAATGAATGAATAAATAAAATAAAATAAATAAAAATAAAACAAAATATAAAATATTCCGATGAAAAAAACAAACAAATTTATACTTCAGTGTGCTCAAACTTTTATTCCTCAATGCCAGCAGCACTTACAGCGAGCTGCTGTGAGTGTTTCCTTTCAGAGGAGACCAAAGCCGAGCAGGTGCTCCACATGGTTGAAGAACAGCTCTCAGTTTACTTTGGGTCTGTCTGTTGTCTGACGGCTGTTTTAGGCTCATTTTTAATGGACTGCTTTGGGGTTTTAAGCACTCTTCCCTGGTGGGTGTTTGTCAGGTTGCTAATTCAGCAGGTCTGGTCCATCCCTGCTTCTCATATCAGTATAGTTTATTAGACAGAATCCAGAATTATGTTGCCTGTTTTGTACGATCCAACAGTTCCCAGGAACACCTAAACCTGAGCCGTTATGTTGATTTAATTTGTCTATAATGTATGATGTAAGCAGCATGGATGGAGGCTGAATATGATGAGAGGCTGATGGATATGAGAGGATGGTTGTGCTTTTAGACGTTTTTCTTTTCCATTTCTTTCTTTAAATTGACTCATTAGCAGTATTGATTGATTTTATTCTCTTTATGCATAAGGAATTAAAATGTAAAAAAGTTCTCTGTGTTAAATGACGTTACAAATCACTGAAGATGTTTCATGATGTGATGATGAAGATGTTGTTGCTCAGCTGTGTGATGCTGTAGCTTTCGGTGAGGACCACAGGGAGCACATGCATGCATCACATCCCATACAACATGAATTTTACCGAACAAACAGCTT
Organism: Heniochus monoceros; assembly: GCA_029783685.1. Taxonomy (NCBI): domain Eukaryota; kingdom Metazoa; phylum Chordata; class Actinopteri; order Chaetodontiformes; family Chaetodontidae; genus Heniochus; species Heniochus monoceros. The sequence continues at coordinate 29,109,394 of JAPZEA010000026.1, forward strand.
CGTGCTGCACAGAATGTAGCATCTCGTGTTGGAGGCAGGCTAATATCTCACAGAAATGCTACTGAGAGTCTCAGAAGTCAGAGATATAAGAGCTGGCAGAGACCAGAGCTACGTTTGAGGATCTCTGTTGATGGAGAGTCAAATCCAAGAGTGTAAAGGAAATATAATTTCCCAATGACATTAAAACATGCCCCCTTAATTACAAGTAAATTGGTCTGAATGAATCTAGATTAAAAGCACATTTACATCCTTCCATTAGTCTCCAGCAGCCGTAGCAACTCGTCGTCCGTCTGTTCACGTCGTCCAAAACGCGGCGGCCCGACGGACGTTGGCAGGACGATGGACGGCATCGCTCCAAGTAGCTCAGAAACAAAAGAGGAAAAAAGTTAATTAAAACCAGTTCAGCGAGCTTAAAGGTGAACGTTAAAGAAGAAGGGGGGGTTGGGGATGTGGGGGCGGTGTAGGGGGGAGGCGGGGGAGGGGGGGCTGGGGGCTCAGATAATGAAAATAGTCCCTGAACTTGATTTCCTTAATCACTGCATGTCCCTCTTTCTGTTAATTGAAGATAATTATAGGATTTTAATTTTCTTATGTAGGTTAAAGAGGAGAGTGAGAAGTCAGAGCAGATGAAATAACTGAGGCAGATGAAGACGAAGAGGCCGACAGAGTCTATTAGTGATGTACACAAGCTGAGCAACGGCCTCACGGCTCATAAAGGCGTTTAAAATTTCAACGTGTAGTTTAAAATAGCTTTTTATTGTATTGTGTTACATGATGATCGCTGGAGGGGAAACTCAATGATTAACCTGCAGAGTTAGACAGAACAGAAGGCATCAGGTTCACGTTGCTTCTTTTATCACACCAACAGTCTTATTTTACTTCTATGTTATTAATCTTTTATCAACAAAATTAAAAAAAAACAGATCAATATGAAACAAAAACAATATACACAACATAAAGAAAATAAAAATAAAAGTGAAGAAATAATTCATACGCTTGTTCTGTCCCTGAGAACACTGCAGATTCATTATTTAGTTCACCCCATACCATACACACATTTGCCATTAAATAAAAAGAGCCATGTTCGTGCTTCCTGCTGACGTTTCTGTGCAGAGACAAATAAATAAATACATTAATAAATCTGACGAGACGCCTCTGATGCAGCCGCTTTTATTTTCAGGTTTGACTTTAAAACAGAAGATTTGGTTCATGACGTTAATGTTAAAAATAATAGATAATAAAAACTGGGAAGTTAATTAAAACAACAATCACCTCATTGATGACACTGTGTACATTCTAACTTATTTAAAATTAGACAAAGAATGAACAAACAAAAGTCAGTTAAATGAAATATATATGTATAATTACATTAAAAAAACAAAACAAAACATGAAGAGGTTTAAATCGTTCTTGAACTCTTGTTTGCAGACATGATCCAGGTCCAGTTTCCAGTTCATCAATTAGTGATCATCTCTCATTTATGGACGCCCAAACACTCTGCTTGACTGTGTTTGCTTTCTGCTGTTCTGGTTTGTTGCAACAGTTTTTGGTTCTTAAAGCTGTAAAGTCATGAGGTTTTATGCTTTAAACAAAATGTTGTTTGTCAGGGTTCAATGACGATTCAACCACGTCGTCCCAATAAGCCAACGAACCCCCTCCTCGCCCATAACTCAGCTGCTGTACTCGATGAAGGTTCAGAACTTTATATGTGGGATTTCAGTAGGAGGACAACATGTAGGAGAGACGTCAGACATTAAGCTTTAAGTCTTTCCTGTCAGCCTCCGAAACTGTTCGAGCGATTTCCTCAACTTGACATTCGCTCTTTGATTCGATTGCTCCTCTTCCCCCGCGAGGTGGATGACTGCCACTTGTTGTTGTTGTATTTTGATCCTTGACTGAGATCCACGAGTGTGTTTCAGGTTTTGGCCGTTAAACCACGATGTTGATTCATTCAGCGCTCTCTGGCTGGGGCGCAGGGCTGGCAAATACTTTGAGGGCACAAAATTAGAAACTAGAAGGTACAAATTGTCAAATAGAGACGATGAGATGTGAGAAGCGCGGAAATGACTAATGTGAGGGAAGGATTTATCTCGACAGAAAAGCTAGTTTGTGCCACAGATGCTGAAGAGTTCAGACGTTCACCGTGGACCAAGCCGTCGAGAAGAGAACACTGTGCTCGCACTTTCTGTGTACAGGTGTTGACTTCCCCGCTTTGAAAGCTTTATTTTCCACTTTCAGGGCCGCTGACTGAACTAATGGCACAAAGCACAACAGTCTACAGAAGCTAAATGTTTGAAATGGCTTTCTGATATGTGTAATATCTGAGTGGTTTGGGACAAAGTGGATGTGTGAAAGAGGTAAAAAGAAAAGGCTGGAGCTTTAATATGACTGTATACAGGCTGTGAGCTGCAGCTAATGCTTTGTGTTGCCTCTCTATTACCTCAGAAATATGAAGAAAACACGAGTATTTGTCTTGGAAATGGATGGCGATGTTTGGCGGCGCGAAGCCCTTTGTGTCGTAGAAAATGCTGCGAGCTCGGTCAAATGGAGCGATTATGAAACACTTACCACCTTTTCCCACCGTCCCCGCTGGAAAGAATACAAGCCAGCAAACGGACATCGCGTCCAGTAATTTGAGTTTATTTATGTGATGCGTGTCGGCGGCGAGATAGCAGAGCGGCACGGCGAAGCGCTGATTGATCTTTCAGAGGCAATCACGACGGGCAGCGAGCAGAAAATAGGCTGCCGGCGTCTGACGGTCTCATCTGTGAGCAGGATTACGCGACACCGGCAGACCTTCACCTGACAGAAACCCCGACCTGCTTCTGAAGGTAAAATCACAGCGTCGCAGGTCGGCAGCAGCCGCGATGTCAACGAGTAATGACGACCTACAGATACAACGACAGCACAGAGTCTTTACCACCAGTCTGAGATGACCTCTTTCTTTAAGGGACGTCCGTCGCTCCAGAAAGACATTTAAAAGTGTGATTTGATTTTTCTAAAAGCTGCATTTCCTGTCACTGAAGGTGTTTTCAGACCTGCGCTTCATTTACTTTGTTCTGATTCAGTGACTACGTTGATGCAGAAGTTGCAAAAGTTGTAATGTCATGCACGAGCCAGCTGTTCCCTCATTGGCCAGAAATATTACCAGGAAGACTGCCTCCAAACTTCCTCTTTGAGCACCAGCAGTTTGTATTGCTAACTGTTTTCATTACGTTCATGTGGTTAACATCAGCATCTAGAATCTTGTGTGGAGACGTGTCAGAGATTGGTGAGTTCCACCTCACGCTCGCATGACGTTTGTTCTTCAGATGGTAAACTCGATTAGTCTTCATCATCTATCAATGCAGCAGCCGGTTGTTTGTGACTGCAGACATCTGCTCGAGTGGAGGCGAGCTGAGACCACCCCATCAGCCGGCTTCTCTTGACCCACATCCGAGTGCGATGACTGTGTTCAAATACAGCCAAATGAACTGAACCAGGGGCCAAACGCTCCAGGTTCCTGAACAAACCGCACTGACCTGATGAAACACAGGGTGTGTTCACATTTGTCTCGTTTGGAAAAGTTGAACAGCCGAAAAAGCATCAACTGAATTTTCGAACGGAGCACATCAGTCAGTCGAGGTTTCACGCCGGTAAAAAATGAATCGCAGACCTGAATTCAGAACGTATGAGCTCTGCGCTGGTAGTCGATGCTTTGTTGCGACTTTGTATGCTACTCTGGCAACGTTTAAATCCAATATTTTCACAGAGCCGAGCGTCGCAATCTCAGAAATACTTAAACATATTTAAGCTTTGCAAACATTTTATCATTCTGAGCAGACCACAGACGTCTGTGAGATCATGAAAATACATTTAAAGACATGAAGAAATGCTTTTTATTTTGAAAGATATGTGACTGAATCAGGGGTCTAATGAACTCAATTATTACCTGAAAAAGTGAAAGAAAATCACTCCAGTGCTGTGACAACTGACTGATGCAGGTCTTCATCACTGCCTGCTCAGATCGTTCAGTTCTACGAACCTGACTCTTCATCTCCTGCATAAACTGCTGCTGCGACACTTCCTGTTCGTGTCACACTGCAACCAGGACTCCTCACATTCATTCATGCACCACAGTCAGATGATGCACTCAGTATCTGCAGCCTCTGGATATGATCTCTGGCTGCATGTACGTACAGACCCGCTGCAGTAAAACTACTTATTGTGTGTATAATTGTTTCATTTAGCACTGATTTAAGTGCTTATATACTGTAATCATCTCCATTTATCTCTTATGCAACAGTAATTTCTTTTTAAGTTCAATTTATTTGTCGGGCACAATGCATAAAAACCATTAACCTCATTTAAAGAGGAGAAATGCTTCGCACCAGATTTAACTATGAGCTGCTTCCATGTGCAGATACAACATAAAAAATATGACTGGACTTCTGTTTATTTACTGAACACACAAGTCGCTGATTGTCATGTCATCCTCGTGGTCCAGTTTGAGTCACCATCCAGCACCTCCTCTCCCTCCGTTGAGCGTTTGCATCGTCATGTGGTCGCTGCGTGCGAAGATACAGACAGGCCGGTAAAACATAAATACTCGCCTGTACTGACCGCGGCCATGACTCACAGGACGGTTGGTGTTTGACGACCAGCGGCGAATGAAAATCCAGCTGTCGTGTTTTTAGCAGCTGCGATCAGACACACATTTCACTCCTCTTCATGCAAAAAAAAAAAAAAAAAGAATTGGTTTCCATCAGGCCCAGCAGGCCCAGCGTGGCGAGCCGAACATAAATAAATAAAGAAGTAAGTCTCCAAACTGTGGCGCCGAGGCCGACTGCTGCTGCCAGGAGACTCTTCAACTTCAACCCCATCACGCTGCTCTTTTTTAACTTGTCGTTTTCTTTAGCAGCGGAGCGCTGCGGAGCCTCAGAATCCACCGCCGGGCCCCGAGCGAGCTGCCGCAGCCTCTTTTTTTCCCCCCTTCCTTCCATTTTATCTTGTGCTCTTTAATTGACTCGCAGTGTGACGAAGGAACAGCGAGGGAGAGCGAGGATGGAGCTGAGAGGAAAGTGATGTTCCTAGATGTGGAAGACAGTTGTGGGAGGGCTGTGATGAAAAAATAATGATGCTAGTTACATTCTATTACACAAAATATGGAAGATGGCAATGGAGTCCTCCTGCAACAGTTCCTCGTTAATATCACTATCATCAAGCGCTGCTGCCGCTAGGAATTCTGGGAATGTGTGTGTGTGTGTGTGTGTGTGTGTGCACATCACACAGCGAGGAACTGCTCACACACACACACACACACACACACATATTTCCCTCTATGTGTTAATTTATGCTGCTTTTAATGTATTTTTTATATCATATTTCACCTCATTATGGGTTTTATTTCTTGGTTCTCGGGCTGTAGAGCTCGTTAACACTGTGATAATGTAGTTTTGTATGGTTTCTATATTATTATTGCTGTTATTATATATCACCATGTACACATGTATATTAACATGCATGCACTCGTATGTGCTGAAGGGTTTATTTGACAGAGATTAGCTTCATGAACTCTAAATACATCAAACTCCTTGAAATCGAGTTTGAATATTCACGCTCTCCAGAGGATGATTTTAATAATTCTGCAACCACCGGACCTTTCCTCAAGCGCCACCTTTAGGCCAAAATTCCCACTTAAACACCAGAACTATGTCAAATGATATTAATGACACTCTAGCACCATCCTCAGGGCAAACTTTATATGTTTAGCTCCACAGATAACAAAAATCTTCCTCCTCTGAGCACAGCCAGCATCACTGACAGGTGACAGGTGAGGTTGGGTGTGGTCAGAAGTCTGCTGTGTTGCACCTGTAACTCCGCCCACCATGATGTCACAGGATGCCAGACTACACCTGTACCTCATTTTGCAAGGTGAGAAGTGAAACCAGCTGAGGTCAGTAAAATCAGTACTTTCAGTTGTTAAAGTTACTCTAATTTTAAATTCTGGGGTGTAATGGAAACTGCAGCCTCTAGGGGGTGCTAGCAGGACCAATATTTCTGACTGGAAATAGACCCTAAAACCAGCATGCATAAATACACAACTTAAAAAATACGATTTCTGATCCAAAAGGGGCCAGAAGACAGGAACAATCAGTCCAAATAGACACAAAATGATTCTGAACCCAAATTTGGTTGTTGTGAACGAACCCAAATAAAGAGAGAACATCAACACTGGCAGCAGCACGATGTTCCACGTCAGCGTCTCATATCGAAGAATGTATTCTTCTCCTGTGATGATTATGACACCATGTGACTGGAGCTGAGCTCTGGGTCTAATCATTTATAAACACACAATCCAGAATCCAGATGCAACAGACCTGGACCCAGATAGACCGAGTGTCCACGCAGACTTTTAGCTTGTTTCCCTAAAATAAGATAAATAAATCACCTGTTTCTAACTCTTCGACCTTCTACTTACACAACATGTGATTTACTTAAAGCTGCTGGATGATTTCTGCTCACACTCCGAAATCCTCCGTCCACAAATTCTCTTTAAAGAGACACGTGTGTTAATATTTCATATTACAGATACTGAACGCTTTGCAGCCACAAATGAAAAATTCTGGCACATGACTGCTGCCTCCACACGTTTAACCTGCCTCTCTGCAGGCGCTGGAGTCTCATTTATCTCTATCCATTATTTAACCTGGTCAGTTCAACTGCAATAGAAAAGTCAGACGGTTTCAGACAGACAAGCATGTAACATGTAAAGTGAGAATTTAATGAAAACAGCTGCTGCAAAGGTGCAGCAGGAACAAATATTTTCCCTCCAAACACGGTGAAAAGCACATCTGAGACGAAGGAAAGTAAAAGTCCATCAGTCTTAATATCAAAGCAGCAGGATCGTAGCACCAAACTCAATTTAAAATCTGCACTAAATAAAGCAACGAGAGCTCCTCGCTGAGTCTGACACAGTTTCATCAGGTTCAGATTAGATGAAACTTTATTGATCCCCGCAGGGAGACGGTGTCACTGCAGTGGGAAAATAATAAAAGGATAAAATTGAATATAATTAGAAATATGGTAAATGAGGGGCAATACGCAAGACAATACGACCAGAGAATTCATTGTGTTCAGGACAAAGCAAGAAGAAATGAATAACAGAGAAGGACAAAAACACATGAAGTGTACAGAGAGAAGAGGTAATAATAAAGTCTCAGCGCTCATTCCAGCAGCAGGACAGAGTGGCTTTATTTCAACAACACATTTCATACATGAGTTATTTCACACTGCTGCACAAAACACATTGAGACTAAAACAATGAAATGTCAGAACGCAAAGAAAAAACGAATAAATAGAAGAAAAACATGAATATACAAAGAAGAAAGAATGAAATTACAGTGGAAATGTAAACAGTGGTGAAAAGATCTCATTATTTTACAAAAAAATCCACCGAGGGATCACAGTTAGAGAACCATGATATATATATTTTACCAGTATACAGTGTAATGTATATTCTTTTT
>JAPZEA010000026.1:29316947-29329975 GCA_029783685.1 Heniochus monoceros
TGGATGTGGACGGTGGCCCCATGAGGCTTATGGAGGGTCAGGGCATCCTGGAAAACAAAAAGGAAGAGTAGAGGTGTAAGAGCAAGTGAATGTTGTATGTATTGGAGACTTGTTTTATTGACAAGTTTTACCTATGAATACTTGATACTGAAGGGACAAATGACTGGAAAAAGACCTTGTTGGTCGATGTTATTTCTCTCTTAAAGTGAGACAGTCTAACTTTTGAAACAAGAAATAACACTTTCTTTTTCTTGCAAGAGAAAAACTGGATTCATAAGCAATACAACACACCTTTGCTCAATTCAACACACTCAGGGGTTTTCCTGCAACAGCCTTGATTGCTCTGGTATGACCAGCAGCTTATGGTAGCTAATGTTGGCAAACGTTTGCTGATATTGCAATCCAACAAACCTTATTGAGAAAGTTTTCTGACTTGATGATTTTTCTCCATTGTTACACTACTCAGCATGTTCTGTCATCCTATAATTACCACTTATGGCCGCAGTGGCCACAGTTCAGCAAAGTTAGCAAAGTTAGCTAAGTGTTTGTGCTCGACACCAGAATCCCACATGGGAAAATAAAGCAAAATGAATGTGTCTCAGTCAATGGAGACTGAGAAAAAATGACATTACAGTGTCTAATAACTACTATAGTAATCGTTGAACAGCAGGATTTTTCATCACAATCTCAGGAAAACCCAGAATCAAATATATTTGCCATGAGGGCTCTTCATCTCTTGCACCACAAAAATTTTTATTTTTATTTATTTTTTAGTTTTGTTTTTTTTTAGCTTTTCAGTACCTCTTTTCTAGTGGTATTTGAATTAGAGGCTATGATGCTGAAGTTTACTCTCACCAAGTTCAATATTTTCCATTATTTACATGGATCTGTTAAACATTTATCCTCACCCACTGAATTGCCAAACACATTATACCGAAAATATGCCCTTAAATCTTTCAGAATCTCTGGTAATCTGTTGTGAACCTCCCTTGCCAGTCACTCAGCCTGAGGTAAATCACTGTCCAGGTGTCCTCCGCTCTGCCTTACCATGGTAAGCCTCTCCTGGTCCCACAGTGAGCCGATGATGAAAGCCACCAGCCGTCCCTCCTCGAACCAGCCAAGGGACAGCTCAGGGCACAGGGTGAGGAAGTGACGCACCTCGTCCAGGTGGAGAGGGCACTCACCGGACACTGAGATGAAGGCTGTGAGGAGCAGGAGAACTAGTGTGATCAAGTTGTACATTAAGACTCTTGGATGACAGTGAAGTTGGCATAAGGTTCCCTGCGGGACTGACTGAGATGTTAAAGGTTCAAAGCACCTGGACTCATATCACATATACATTCAGGAAAAATTTAAAATCACCTTATTTTTTTTTTACTGGGCTACACATCATAGTAAGTCAATGTGAAGATATGGTCACTGGAAAAAACTTTTTTTTTTTTTTTTCTTTTTGTCTATGTGTAATTTATGTTAATAAAGGAGGTGATTTGGCCAATAGAGTTATCATCAGTTTCTTTTTTTTCGTCAGCTTGTGAATGAAAACATAAACTGAGGCTAACAGAGACTGGATGAATGTTTTCCCTGTAAGAGAGGAAATACCTGCGTGCGTAACTGTGCCAGGAAGAGCTGTTCTCAAGTTATTAAAACAGACGATAATATGGTATATAATTCGGTTAAACAGTCTGTTTACCTTCTCTCTCAATCTCGAACACGCTGATGGCGTCCTCTGGGCTGAGTGAGCGGAACTCGCTGGCCGGCAGCGTGTGGCGGCGGCCCCGCGGCACCGGAGAGCGCATGTGGAGCGGCCTCATGAATGGCACTGCGCTCATCACCGACATACTCTTATTTTATCCCCCTAAAGGTTTTAAGACAAAGAAAAGAAAGCTGCGCTGAGATTTCACTCTCTTCCTTTCTGCTGCTCCCTCCTTTAACGCGGATATTTCCTCGTCTGAGAGTCTGACTCGTGCGTAACGAGACTGAGCAGAGTGGCGCGCAGTCCGTATTTATACCCTCGGTGCGCAGGGCTGGCTCGTTATAATCCTGAGGCGAGCTGGTTGACTTTCCATTCCCCGTGAGTGAAATGAGCAATAAACATACTTAATCGGGGTCAGGAGGGATATTTGTGTGTTGAGAATTATCCTCGTCATGCCACCATCAGACCCGCAGCAGATTTGGATTTTACTGATCATGTGTTGGAGCCCTCGCGCCAACCTAGACCTACTAACAGGAGTGAGTTCAGGTGTAACAGTCAATAAAGTGACTCACCTGGGTTGCAGAGTGGGTGAATTGGAAAAGTGCGAGTTATTGTGATTAATCATCAATGTCAGTGTCATTTAATGCTGTCACACTGAGGTGACTGAGTGATCTCTGTTGGTGCTGCTTAACTGGGCCATTTTAAGGACTGGACTTACCACTCTTCATGTGATTCCTCTCAGGGAGACTTTCCATTGGCTGTCCATTTGTCCCTTTAAGTCGAGTCCACGATCTTTCCACGCTTAATTATTTTCCAGATCTGTAAGAGGATTACGGGATGTGTAGGAGTTTGTTTCTCACCTCTCACCTCTGTGTGCGCTATGTTAAGAATTTCAAGCAGCCGTTTGGTTTTACGGACAGTTGCTGTCTTCTCTAACCAAACTTCAGGAAACTTCATTATAAGATTTAACCCGCTTTTTTTAAAACCAGTGGCCGTCGCTGCAGAGCCCAATGCTTCGCTGCATTTGTGTGCTTTGTTGTATTTAGGAGGCAGCGGAGGGGTCTCATTAACGAAAACTGATACCATAAGTAGGTGAACCCGCTGGAAGGGTCACGAGCCTGGAAATAATCTCCGTCTTCGAATAAAAACTGATCTTAAATTGTGCAAAGTTTTTCCTGACACACTCGTTTTAGATATGAGGTTTCCAATATTCTTGGGATAAAGTGTCAGCAGGTTTCCTAACAAGCTGTCCTCATGTGAGTGCGATATGTTTTGTTGGTGTTGGGGTCTATAATAGTTTCACCTTTTGTTTGTTTTTTATTTACTTGTTTTGCTTTTATCTTTTTTCAGTGTGTATGATTGTAGCTATAATTATATGTTCAATAATGAAATGAATATTATAAGTCAGAGAAAAACACATTTTTTTTTGGAAGGGGTGGAATTTCCCTTTAAAACTCATTCAGTGACACACACGCACGCACGCACACACACTTGTTCAGTTGTTCTTTTTTCTTATTTTTAAAAATTATACAACTATTATATGATGACAATATGTATAACATATATGATAAAATATAGAAATTAACATATATATCATAACTTTTAACAATAACAACAACAACAATAATTGAATAATAAACTAAGAAGTTAAAATAATACATCAATAATTTACAGTTGTTTAGGTGTTTCATCTAACAACTTTTCATAATACATAAATGTCTATATGCTCTTTGTTTATGGTTTGTCTTAAGGAATCCAAGAATAAGTTGAATTTTATCTTTGAAGAGGCATTTATATTGGGGGATAACTTTGAAGACGTTCCTTTCTGTATGTGAAATTGAATTGCATTCAGATGTAGTTATAATGGCGTTCCTCGCATTTACAACAGGACAGCTTTAGTGAAAATACAGTTCTAGGTATCTTTCCAAAACTTTTCATTGAACAAGCGCATAATTGTTTGTGGCTCACACTGCCGCTCAGTGGTGATAGAGGGTATTGCGTGATGACGCTATCACACTGCGCTAGTTACGTTGCTCCCCGTACCGACGTAAACACGTGCGCTTCGCTGCTTCCAGGTTACAGTTTTTTTCATTCCACCGTCATCCTCGCGCTCAAGCATCACTCCCTGACAACAGCAGCGATGGCGGAGCCCGTAGCATCGGATGCGGCGGCCACAACGGACGCAGCAATAGCGGCAGCATCTCCGACCCCGGGCCTCTCTCCTGCAGCCAGCCCAGGCTCGGAGCCTCCATCCATGGCTCTGTCTCCCACGACTGACGGCTCCCAACGCCTACTCTTCTCCCACGACCTGGTCTCTGGGCGGTACCGCGGCTCAGTCCGGTTTGGTCTCGTACGGATGATCCACGGCGAGGAGGATTTTAACTCAGACTCGGACCTCGACGATGGCGGAGGGAGAGGCGGCGGCGGCGGTGGTGGAGGGGTTGGTGGTGGAGGAGGAGGACGAGTCCCGTGTGGTTCGGACACTGAGAGCGCCGTGGATACCCCGAGTCGGCCTCTCGTTAGGGGATTTGTCCGCGTCCAGTGGTACCCTGAAGGAGGAAAGCAGGACATCAGGGAGACAAAGGTAACGTTACCACATACCAGCTAGTGTTTACACAGAGACTGGGCTGTTCCTTAGCCTGCCGTGAGGGCTGCATCGTTTCTGAACGCCCGTTGTGTTTTTTGGAAGAGATGAGCCGACTAGCCAACCAGTCATGGATAAGGTTCACTTAATCCATCTGCCTAAAACGCATAACCTAGCCCGCTAACTGGCTAGCACTCGAGCACACTTGCTAGCTAGCGGTTTAGCTCGTAGCCTCATGTCACTCAGCTGGTGCTGGCAGGCTAAACGGGGTTGTTCCACCTGACTGCGTCCATGTTGCGCGGATACATCAGATATACATGACCGACCGGCCAGCAGGTAGCAGCTCGCTGTCTGGAGCTGTAACTACAGGTTTTGGCAGGTGCAGGTCCCTGCTAGCAACCTTACACCTATCGATTAGCTCATTCTTGACTCAGTGTAGCTCCTCAGCTGGGTGTGACTTGGCCTCAGACCAAGAATTGTCAATCACTTTATATGATGGAACAGCTATATTATTTACATAATGTCTCAGTTCCCCATCTCAAATGCACCTGCTTCCTATTTCAAACCAGTCTGACCCGTCCTCTTCAGACAGCTAACACACATAAATAACACAGAAGCTCTCAACAGATTCAGTGTTAGCTTGCGATGTCTTGTTTTAACAGTAATGTCTGCAGTTTTGCAGCTGAGATCAGCATCATCCACGTTTGAGCAGCAAAAGTTGAATTAATCGATTGGTTTGATCAGTAGAAAATTGGCAACTGTTCTGATAATTGTTGTAATTTTTCAAACAAAAATGTCAAACACTTGTTGGTTCCAGCTCATCAACTTTTCTGCTTTTCTCTGTTATATTTCATTGTAATTGATAATATTTGGGTTTTGGGCTGTTGGTCTGTTGGTCAGACAAAACAAGACATTTGAAGATGACATTTGAATAGTTGCAACCCTAATCCACATAATCTCTTCACTCTGTCCCAATTTTGTGTCATTCTTTAATACTGTTGAAGACCACAGCTAATTATCATCATCATTTGTAATTAATCTGCATCTTATCTTCCTGATTAATCATTTGGCCTATAAAATGTCAAAAGATTATCTAAGCCTAAAGTGACACATTCAGTTTCCAGTCCAACCCTCCCCACCCATTTCACTGTAATAGAAAACAAACAAAACCAGCAAATATTCACATTTAAGAAGCTTGAACAAGTGATTTTTTGGCATGTATTCTTAAACACTAACTTAAATTATTTAACAATGGGCAAATAGTTGTTAATTTTCTGTCAGTTGACAGATTGACTAACCAGTTTCTGCTCTAATATATCCAGATTTGTGTTGTTGCATGTGACTTGCTCCTTCGTCAATGCACTGTTCATTTTGCCACAAAGGCATCAAATAAATAACAGTTTTTGTTTTGCATGTAATTAATAATGATACTCTTCATTAGCAGGCACAGTAAATTACTTCATGCTGTCTGTATTCTGAGCAGCGTTCACACTTAAACCTGCCTTGAAGAGGTTCAGTTGTGAGGTTATAATTGGTAACTTCTTCAGGTGTTTCTTGTCATTTTAAAGATGTCGTGGTTGGTGTGATTACGCCAGCGTTTCAAAACTGCATCACTGACGAAGAACTTCATAACAAACACACGGCTTCCACTACTCATCTAATGATGAAGAAAATAAGTCATATGTTGTCTTTTACTGAGTCTTGTTTTCTTCAAACAGATTAAAAACAGTGAAGACTGGGAGAGTTGGATAATTGCAAATTAATTAGTTTTTTACTCAAAGGTCCAGTGTGTCGTTTAGTGGCATCTAGTGGTGAGGTTGGAGATTACAACCAAATACACCTCGCTGATCTACGGTTTGTCCGCTCTGGGCTACTGTAGAAACATGGCGGCTTCCTCCTTCTCTAGATATAAAGACTTGTTCTAAAGTAACAAAAACACAACCGTTCTTATTTTCAGATAATTACACATGATATTTTTCCACTAATGAAAACATAATTATAAATATTACATCACATTCCTGCCTAAAGATCCACTAAATGCTCCACACTGGACCTTCAGCAGCAGCCTGACAACCTGGTGATGAGTTCAGGACATAAACCCAAAAACACTTTCATCGTGAAATCCATGTGACCATTAAATCCTGAACAAAGCAGGATCAGACTCATCACCAGGACTCTGACATGTCACGGCTGCAGAGCCGAACAGGAACCATGACCTCAGCCTGAGGAGACCTCCATCTCTCTGCACGATCGAGCTTCTTACCTGTGATTGGTGGTCAGACAACGACAACACACGCCCGTTGTCATCCTCGCCGCTGATCAATGCTGCAATTCCACGCCGTGTGACCTCAGTGACGGCCGCCGTGTGAGGGCATAAGTCAGTCAGTCTTTGTTGAGTCGGCGGTCTAACGTTTTCACCTCGCCGCCATCGCTGCAGCCGCCGCCGCCGCTCTCCAGTGGTTCTGACACGGGCTGATTGGTGTGTCATTGAGCTCGCGGCTTTATTTGACTGTCCATCAAAGCTGAAAGCTGAAGGGTCCCTGTCTCCCTGGTTAAACCTGGCCCCCCAGGGGCCCCGAGCGCAAGGTCACCAGGCGAGCGGCGTGCCGGCGACCTTGGCGGGATGGGGTATAATATGAATACAATCATGCTGAGTGGCGAAATAATGGTGCCGTAAATTCAATAAACAACCCGGCGGAACTGACATCACCTTCCTTTCATGACATCTTTTTCTGACAGGACAAAGTAATACAGCGCTCCCCCGAGAGTCCCTGAAAACAGTCAATTTCTCTGTACTAAATGTCAAGGCGGCCATGCGTGGAAATATGAAAATGGAAGAGCAGAGGAGGAGGCACTTAACGCAGAGGAGAGGACAGCAGCACCTGCTATCAGCAGGAATCCACTCTATACCTGTCTGAGCATCTGAACAGTTCAGCAGATACAGAGAGGACGATTAGCTGCTGCTGCTGCTGCTGCTGCTGCTGCATTGTCGCATGGAAAACGCTCCGAAAACAAAACAAGCCGGCAGCCATGTTTGACCCTGGCCGTCATGTGAGCTGCAGCTGGAGGGAAGAGATTCATTAACGTTTCTGTCACCTGAGAAATACCTGTGAATAAGAATCTCCATGTGGTCCTTCACTGTCACCTCAAAGAGCTTCGGTGTCAGCGGCTGTTCTAAAACATCTCCTCCTCTTACGTCGCTGCAGCTCTCAGAGGCTCGGCCATTGTGGCAGATTTCTCACTTCTTCGTCCGCTTCATTTCAGTTCCTGAGCTCTTCGCTCCTCTGCCTCCATGTGACAGCTGCAGGTATCAGGTGTCACAACCAGACGTGTTAAAAATCACGAGGGGCTGCGTTAGCGGAGGCGTGTTGTTTCACGTGCTTCCTTTGAACTTTCCTGCATCCTTTATTGCTCCCGTTCACCGAGCTCTTGTATCGAGGCTGGATGTTATTATTACTGAACGATGGACAACACTATGGAGAAAAGAGTCGTACAGAACTGAAGCTTTGAAAAACAACCTTGTTTCAGCTTATGATGACTTTTAGAGAAGCCTCTTCAGCTGTTATCTTTAGACTTTCTATAATTAATCCAATATCACAACTCATCTGTTTTCTGCTGCACTTAACGCACTCTGACTCTGCTCGTTGCATTATAATGCAGGTAAATGTTATTATTGTCTGTTGTAAATGCAGCTCGCTGCTGTTCTTCGTCTCTCCGTCTGCACTGTGTTGCTGCTCTTCGTGCGTTCAGCCTCAGCTTGTCCTCCTGCAGGTGAGCAGGGTCTTCAGCTCAGCCATAAACCTCTCAGCAGCTGCTCACGGGAAGCCATTCAGCTTTGATGGACGTCGCCTCTGATGAAGGTAAAGCTGCGCTGACGCCTTTAAAGGACACTTCCATCATGATTACATTTACATTTAAAGGGTCAGTCCACCCAAAACACACATCTTCTTTTAACACAGTGGTGTCCACTCATGCAGAGCGTTCCAGTTTTATGAGGCTTTTAAATATCAGCTTCTCCAGAACAATGGAGGTGAAGGGGTTAATGGAATATTGCAGGGAAGCACTTAAACAGTTAACAGCAGTCTAGTTATTCAGAAACAATGTCAATCCAAATATTCATCTCAGAATCATGTTGAAATCCTTTGGCATAGGTCTTAAAAAATTTGGGCTATCTTTGCAGCAAAAACATTATCTGTTTCATATCATAAACCTACACTACGTCCACACTAATACGTCAAAACTGCATTTTTAAACCAACTCCAACACCAACTCCTGTGCATGCATGCAGTAGCAGCACGATAACATGCAGAATTTAACTGTTCAACAGCTGCAAGCATCGACAACAAGGTCAAAAACAGCTGCAATTCTTAATCCATGTTGAATTAGCTGCTGGAAGCCGAGGCTCATTGTTTTATAGAGGCTGATGACTCATTTTTACCAGTGCACCTTACAAATTCATATGGTTAATATTACATCATTGATGGTCTCAGACTCAGACTAAACTCAGCTATAACAGCCGACACGTCGTATCTCATGATTCACCTGTGATGCTTTTACTTACTCACAGGTGACCACCGTGTGTTTCCGCTGCAGTCAGATTTGTTTGTAACAGTCTGCAGCCTGTTCTGCTGCTGTTTCATCCTGCTACACTGCTCAGTGCACAGTGATGGAGTGAGAAAAAGGTTGATTCAATTCACAACATGAGGTTCGAGTTGGGGCTCATTGACTGCTGAATTGACTCATCAGCATTTAGGGGCCAACTCTATTTTTTTTTTTTAATCATTGAGCCTATGTGAGATGTATCATGTTATTTTCAGGTAGGTCCCATAAACAAAGAAGTCATATAACAGTTCAGCTTTGGTTCAAAAGGAGAAAATGTACAATATTTTAATAAGAATGCGTAATAAAATATTACTCCTGAATGAACTAAATGCTGTGATGGATGTAGAGGATTACAGGAATGTCTTTATGAAAACAAATCTATTTGACAGCATTAACTGCAGCCATAAGAAAGGTGCTCGAGTCTGACATCATCAAAGCCTCCTCGCAACCAAAACGGTAAAAAATGAAAGCTTGTGTTCATTATCATGTTACTAAGATAATGATCTCATGTGTAAAGGCTGGTGTGAGTCTGCTCTGCGGCTGTTCGGCTCTCTCTGTACGAGAGGCCTCGCAGTGACGGAGAGCCGGACAATAATATCTCAGCCTCAGAAGAGCAGCTGACCTCGTGCAGCTCGGCGAGCTCAGCTGGCGTCTCGCTGTATGTTTTGACATATCTGCTGTATGTTTGCATGTATCTGTGACTCGGGGAGATTTTTTATGGCCTCTCTCTGTTATCTCAGTGCTGCATTAATCCTCATGTTTTCTCCTGCAGAGCTGCAGGCCGGCTCTCTGCAGCCCCTCTGCCCTCCCTCCCTCCCCCGGGGGAGGCCTCCTCCGCTGCGTCCAGACTTGTCAGAGCAGATTCTCATCAAATTACCGATGTCCTGCATCGGGGTAATTGCTTGCCAAACCCACTCCACTGATGCAAATTTAAGGGGTCGCCTGTGATGGAGATAATGCCAAATTGGTTTGGAGATTTTGAGATGTCTACTCAGCATGGATAGATAGATATGTGGGGCCTTAAATGAAAAAAAAGAAGAAATGAAATAAGGTTCTGTGTGGAGAATGCTGATTTGGCATTACTCATCATGGGAGAAGACGGATGGATTCCTCCTCCCTGCAGCTTGCTTCTCACCCAACAAATAATTGTAAAGTATATCTGGAAGGCTGATAGTGCTATATAACAGACTCATACACCGCAGTCATAACACCTCCTTTTTCGTCCTGTAATGTTCAATTGCTTCAGCTAAGTAGCCATTAATCGCGGCCGGGCTAATGGCCGGAGTCCAGCTCGGCCGCGGTGTGACCTGACTGTTAATGAGGCTGAAGAAGCGGCTCAAACCGGCGTCCCGGGCTCGCCGGCGGGCTGGCCGCCGCGGGCCTCTCTGATGCTGATGTCACCTGATGTGAGGGGCTGGCCCGTGCCGTGCGAGGCACTCGATTGGCTCACCCGGGGGGAGATATCGGAGCTTGCAGCTCATTTCATGAGGATTAAACTCTGGAGGCTTTAAGGAGTTAAGCTGAGAGTCCTCTGGGGAGGAACCCTCAGTCTCTGGTGGTGGAGGGGTTTTAATTTCAGCGTGGCTGAGTTGGTGGTAGTGGTGGATTTGGTAATGAAGGGGGGGTGCGGGGGTGTTCATGGGTAAACTGGCAATGACAATTAAAGAGTGGTAATTAGTGGGGTTAGGAGGAGAGTGGCCTCCAGGGAGGAGGAGGAGGAGGAGGAGGAGGAGGAGGAGGAGCGGCAGGCTCAAGAGGAAACACAGAACCAAGTCCAGGCAACGTCAACAAGACTGAACACAACAACCTGCAGAGTTCAGACTTTAAAGAGCTTCTCTGTGCTTTTGGAGTGTGTTCACACGGTTTAATATAAGTTTCTACTCGTATTGTTTAGGTTTATACATGATCATGCTCTGTGCTCGACAATGGAAGCTCTGTTTCTCTTTCATTACACAGAAAGTGCAACGTTTGATCAGCTCATAATGAAACAACGGAGCCACTGAAGGGAAGCTGTTCGTCGGTGGGAATATTAGAGAAAGATGTTCACTTGCTAACAACTGTATCAACTAAATGTCAGCCGTTAATCTCTGAGGGGGACAAAATGTTCTGAGATGCATGAGATCGTACGCAGAGATTCAGCTGCAAAATTCATCGTGGCTCCTCTCTCGCAGCCGACAGCGAGAGACGGTCTGTTTGCAAATGAGCGAATATTGAAATAAACCTGTGAAAAAGCTGCTTTGTTGAGTTCACTTTGTTCCAGAGACTTCCACAACACATGGACGGAAGTGTCCCAGTTATGTGTTTGCCCGTGGAAGCAGCACATCCTGAGTGTGAGATGTCCTTCGAGGGCTGCCGTACAGAAGATAAACCCTTTAGGTCACAATATGAAGCTCACTTCAGGGCAAACCTCAAACTTTTTGTCCATTAGTGGTGAGAAAAGTAAAGCTGTATCTGATTTAATAAATCTGATTTGCTGAATTTTAAACCATTTTATAGAAATACTCTCTGTAGCTGCTACAGAAACACATTTTGGTCAGTTTCTAATCACATTTTGCATTTTAAGCGTTGCTTTTCAAACCAAAGTGAAAATGTTCCTTTGACAGAAAAACAGACTGGACCGTTGTCTGTGATGGACAACATGTCTGCAGAAGTCTGCAGGTGATTTTTATAGAAATGAACCGATAGTTTCTGGGAAGTCACTCTAAAAAGCTAAAGGTCAGCAGCACAGTAAAGGGAGATTTTTAGTTAATTAAACAAAGCACCGGTATGATCCTTTATTAACAGCTGGGATTCCCTCGTTATCTAAAGATTTGTCCTGCAAATGAAAGCAGAGCCGAGGTCCGCGGCCTCAGTCAAACCTCGCACACCGCCGCCAGCCGAAGGTTGATGAGCTCTGGATGTTTGAGTGAGCCAACATTTCAGAGGCTAATGAAATATTTTGTCATCCTGCGTCGTCCCCCTGGTCTTCCCTTCATACCTTTGTCACTTCACTTCCTTTTCCTTCACAGCGAATGCTCAACGCCACCGCTGCGGGACTTAACAAGCCTGGAAAATAATTAAAATTCAACCAAATGATGAAACACTTGCAGCAAAGCGTCCTTGAAGGGTCGGCAGGGCCCGTTCTGAAAGCAGCGAGGAGAGAGGGAAAAAAGAGAGCAGCGTTTTTTTCTCTTCACAGAGAATAATGTTAAGCTGCTGCTCCCAGCTTAAGGGCCTCTTAAATTGGAAAGGCACTGGCCTATAGAGACATGTACCTGTCAAACAAATACCACACGCCTCTGATTCTTTCTCTTCTCTTTCTCTCCGGCCTTGTTTTAAACTCTCAGATGGTATTCGAGTCAGACGCGGGGTGCCGTGGAGATTGTCGGGTTTGAGAACAGAGATGGGGATTCGCCTCTTAGAGGTATCACAGCGACGCTGCTGTCGGAGGAATTAAGAGGCGAGCTCAGCAGCCCTCCGGTGATCCGCTCAGAAGATGTTTCTCACGGCCCGGAGGAAGGCTGGCGGAGGTGGAACGTACGGTGGCGCCGCGGTTAGCGTGTGGAGATGAACATGTGAAAGACGGAACGGCGAGGAGAAGACCGAAACTTTGCCAGGAAGCAGGTTTGTTTTGGAGTTCATCCAAAAATGGACACATTAAACTCATGCAGCTTCAGTCTAAATCATAATTAAACTGATGTTATTCACATGAGGATTAGCCGCTATAAGGACCCTTTAATCAATTCAGTTAATATTGAAATGAAGTATTTAAATTAGCGCATGCCTGAGAAAGAACAGAAGGAAAAAGGTTTTGTATTCCTGGGGCTCGATGAACAATTTGTATAAATAAAAGCCATTTTCCAAACAGACCTCATGCATACTTCATGCGGCACAGCGAAGTGGAAATGAAGTGAGAGAGAGAATCTAATGTTTAGCAGTCGACACACCAGATCTTGAGCACACATTTACAGCAGACGCTCACTTTTACTTCAGTAATTTGTGGGTTGATGTCACTGTTTTTCTTTACTGTTGGCATCACTCTCTGTGTTTATGTGATCTTTTCATTCCCTCTCTGAAGCACTCTCCAGACTATGCTTCAGTACAAGCTCTGTAAACCAAATAATTAATAATCTTTCTGATGTGTGATAGTGATGACAACAGTAAAGAAAA
>JAPZEA010000026.1:29347683-29362620 GCA_029783685.1 Heniochus monoceros
ATGTGAGAATTTGCTGCTTTTCTTGGTCTGATATCAGTGAACTGAATCTGGTGACGTCCCCTGAACATTCTTCACTCATTTCTGCCGGTTTTTAGAAAAATAATGACTGATTATTAAAATAAATGTTAGTCGCAGCCCTGCTTCCTTCAAATTTACTTCATGTTTTTGCAGTTTAACCCTCGAAGGCAGATGTTGTCAGCAGGAGTTTGACCTTGAAATCAAACATCTGCACGACGACACTGAACTAAATATAAACTGTGAGACTTGCTGGATAAATTTTAACAGCACGTCTGGTGATCATCATTGATTTAGTGTCTCAGCTAAAGACTAAAGAGACTCGATATGGACTGACGCTCACAAATGAAACCTACCAGACGGAAGAGAGAAAAGCCACAGTTTCATCATTTCTTTAATCTGTGATATCTGTTTAGTTTAACACTCCTGCTGAGAATCAGTCAACACAACATCCAATAATATCCTAGAACCCGACTTCATCAAATGCCTTGTTTTGTCTGACCAACAGTCTGAAACCCGAAAACCTTCTTTTATAACTTCAGACAAAGAAAAACAGCAATTCTTGAACCTGAGAGGCTGAAACCATCAGAGGAAGCTGTGCAGGGACGGCTGCTGGTTCTATGTCTCTCTGGAGGTTAAATCAGCGTCGAGTTTTTACTGAAAGACACTCTGAGATGAGAGCTGACAGAGAGAGATCATGAAACTGTGGCTGTTTGGTTTTCTTCCTTTGTTCTGGTGCATTTCACTATCAGTTCTCAGCGTCGGGCTGCATCAAGTCTTCCTCAGGTTCTCGCTGATTCTGAGCTCAGTTCAGTGTCGTGATCCAGCTGTTTGATTTCAAGGTCAAACTCCTGCTGGTAACATCTGTATGAGCTCCACAGGATCTCTGCTGGAAACTGCAAAAACAGCTCAAATATGAAGGGAGTTTGGAGGCAGCGATGCAACTGACGCTGAAAGTTCAGTAATCGTGTAGTTTAGAAAACTAAAAAATGTCCATCAAACATCTGACCGGCACTCAAAGGAGAATTCAAGACTCAAGATTCAAGATTCAAAATTCAAGACTCAATTCACTAAGACAAAGAGAAGCAGCAAATTCTCACATCTGAACCGAACGATCGTCACAGTTTAGCAGATTTACCGAGAAGCTCTGCAGAGCAGATCGGTGCTGGCATCACTGCTTTAGACGGTTAAACCGCAGAAATGGCAAAAACATGAAGGGAGTTTGGAAGGACGGCTACAAAATGCCAAAAACACGACAATCAGAACGTCTCAGAACTTAAAGTCATGTCTTCAGATGTCTGAGCAACAGTCCAAGACTCAGAAATATTCAGTTTACAGTCGCTGCAGCTCTCATTTTATTCCTCTTTTCTATTCCAATAAGCCTCTCGCTGCTGCTGCTGGAATAAAAGAATGAAAGAACTTTTAATTTCTTTATTTTTGTGTCATGATGTTAAAATGGTTTGTCCCATCATGGGGTCACATGACACACAAAAATGCCACATATAAAAACCAACTCATGGCCGAAATTAAATCATTACTGCGAACCACAAACTGTTTCTCCCAAACTGAAGAGAGAAAAGAGAAAAGAAGCAGCACAGAGCGTCTGAACGACGAGGCCTCGACCGAACACTCGTTTTCTCCTCTTTCTGTTTTACTGAGAAAACTGACAAACTAACTGAATTTCATCTTCTACTTCACTGAGCTCACATATCAGATCCTGTTCTTCAGTGACAGCGTGACGCCCTGTTTCCAGACCACAGCTCACTGATCTTTGACTTTCAGCTGGAAATGTGCCGCAGAACGCATCACTTCCTGTGCAGCAGACGCGGTGCCCACTCAGAGCGGGAGCTTTATCTGGATGAGGCGCTGCTGGCAGGCAGCCTCACGCGGTGTGAGGAGGTGGAGGTGTGTTGGAGACACTCACCTCCTGCAGAAGATCCTCAGGCCGGTGAAGGTCCTGCTGGTGTGGTGGCAGCGGGGGGCGGGGGCCGCCGAAGGCAGCTCGGCGTTGGAGGCCGAGGAGGACGAGGTGGAGGTGGAGGTGGAGGAGGAGGAGGAGGAGGCCGCGGAGGTGAAGGGCCCCTCTCCTCCATCCTGCAGCGAGGCGCTGTGCTGAGCAGGCTGCTCCTCCTCTGGCTGCTGATCCATGGCCTGCCTGAGCGAGCTCCCTCTCTGCCTTCGTGCCGCTCGTCTCACAGGCTCAGCTGGTCTGAGGTCAGCGCAGAGCTCGCGGCGTCTGAGCAGCCGTCAGCCATTCTGACAGCAGCTGCTGAACTTCCACTCAGCTTCAGCGTGAGAGCAGCGACACAGGAAGTGCAGCTTCAGTTCACACCAGGAAGCAGCACATTCAACACTCAGTCAACTCTCCTGCGTTACAGCCCACGGTGGGAAGGAGAAGGAGGGAGGAGGTGGAGGAGAGGGGGTAGCGTGTCTCTAAACTGGCTTCCTTACTTCCTTCCTTCTAACCCTCCCAGCCTGAGGAAGCCTCTGTGCTCCTCATGCTCTCTGAACACAGCTCCTCTTTCTCCCCACAGCACACTCACCAGCAAATCCAGGAAGTTTCAGCCTCTGACAGGAAACACAAAGAGGAGTTTGTAGAAGGAGCAGCACTTCTTCTTCTTCTCCTCCTGCTCCTCCTCCTCCTCTCTGCCGACCTGTTGCTTCTCCTCTTCTTTTTCTTTGGCTTTCTCTGCTCGGAGTCGTGAGTCTCTGCTGCTCTCTTCACTCTTTACTTTTATCTCAGCTCTGTGGCTCTCCCTCTCTTTTTCCTAGGTCCCGCCCACCCCTGGCCCTCCCTGCTCTGATTGGCTGAGAGGCAGAGGTGAGCACTTTGCCACCTGCTGGAGCTTCTGAGACTGTGCAGCTGCTAAAAAAAGAGGAGGAAATGAACTAATTTTCTCCTCTCAGGAGCTGCAGCAGCAGCGAAGGACAGAGCAGACAGGAGGCCAACAGGGCCTCTCTTCTTCTTCTTCTTCTTCTTCTTCTTCTTCTTCTTCTTCCTGTTTAATTAAAACAGCTGTCTGAAGACGAATGCAGCAGCTATTTGGTGTTTAATGGAACAAATGGGACATGTTGTGAACATGAGTGTTTCTCACTGCAGCCTGCCTCTCACTTGGATCACATTTCTGAAGCCCTGCTCTGCAATGTGCTCCCTCCCACATAGGTTTTACATAAAGATGGTGAAGCAGCCCACACCGGCAGAGAGAGAGAGTGTTTGTACTGCAGCGAAGCAGAGGTCGCAGGGCCGCATCGAGGCCCACGCAGAGCCCTTCACCACGTGCACGTGGCGGCTTCATCCCCTGGGTTCCCGCTCCGAGGTGGAACTGAAGGATGAGCCCGGGTTATTTTTGACAGCCAATTAAAACGGAGGTGCAGCGGCCAAGAGGACGGAGCTGAGACTGAGCTCTGTCTCCGACAAAGATCCATCCAGATGTGCTTTAAAACAAATAACCTGCTTTTAATAAGAACACTGAATGTAGTTTCTTTTAAAGCAAATGAAATGACTTCTTCTTCTTCTTCTTCCTCACTGAGAAATCAACAGTGCCTCAGTATGGAAATATTGTTCATTTTGCTCAGAAGTTTAACTGCTGGAAACAAAAATCTGAGAATTAAAAGACAAATAAATAAAAGAAAGCAGTTTTGTGATGTGCTGTGAAGGTTTAAACTGCCTGCTTTGAGTTAAAATAATGACTGCTGGTTAAGAGGATCTTTGTCTTCATGGTTACAATCATTTTGTTTTTATTTCTTTTTTATATTCTGATCTTTGCATTTTCTTCTCATCACATGCATTTTTCACTGGAATGTTTTCAGCTGCTATTTATTATTATTATTATTAGCAGCAGCAGCAGCAGCAGCAGTAGTAGTAGTAGTAGTAGTAGTAGTACTAGTAGTAGTAGTAGTATTAGTATGGATGATGGGCTTAAGCTGAGTGAACGATGGCGGCCATGTTGAAAGAAACCAGCTTTGTCTTGTGGCAGGAAACAGGAAGTGAACATCAGTCTCGGGTGTTAAAGTCTTAAATGTTTTGTTGATCCATCCATCCAAAACGTCACGTGACTCTGACCCCACAGACAAGCGTCATCATGACTGTGGCCACTAGAGGGCGCTGTTACTGCAACGTGAGCATGTTGTTTTGGGACTGATGTTGTTGTTCTCATCAGGAGACAACAAGTCTCTGAAATCTTCACTGAAACCTGTTTGTGAGCTGCAGGCTCAAAGTTTCACTTCACGCTGTGTTAGTTTCATACTGGACCCTGATTGGCTGTGAGGTCGTAAATCGTGCAGGTAAATCCAGGTGTGTTTCTTCATGATATCACTTCAATACATTTCAGAGGTAAATATACTTTTTACTGCATTACACTTATTGAACAGCCATAGTTAGTGGTTGCTTTCTAAATGATGATTGATTATAGATTAAAGGTCCTGAACGGCCTCACAGCTGCTTCCTCGTCTGTGGCTGCGATCTGAGCTCAGAGAAGCTCAGAGAACAATAAAGTCTGAACTTTTCCTGCAGTGACACCAACAGGAGAGCTGCTTCAATCAGGAAAATCAGTAAAAGATAAGACTATATTATAATCACACACAATCTTATTTTGTGCTTCTCTGATTTTTTTATCATCTTTCAGGACCTCGGGGGCCTGTGTAATCTATTACTCTGCATAATGAGTACTTTTACTTTGAGTACTTTAAGCAACATTTTCTCAAGTCAAATTTTGAATGCAGGACTTGAACCTTGATGTTTTTCCACTGTGGTATTTTTACTTTTATTAAAGAATCTGAGTTCTTCCACCAATGAGCAGCCAGCACAATGATGGGACAGCAGCTCCTGGTCGTGGTGATGATGATGAGTGTGGCACTGTATTGGTATTATATTGGTATTATATTGGCACTGTATTGGTGCTGTATTGGTGGTGTATTGGTGCTGTATTGGTGGTGTATTGGTGGTGTATTGGTGCTGTATTGGTGGTGTATTGGTGCTGTATTGGTGCTGTATTGGTGGTGTATTGGTGCTGTATTGGTAGTGAATATTGTGTTGTTCCAGGTAAGAGAGAAAATGTGTCTTTCAGTCATTTGAATGAACTCGTCTTCCTCCTATCAATCACCTTCAGATCAATACTTTCTCCTCGCAGCAGGCTTCAGTGGGAGCTGCGATGCTGCGGTTCATCTCGCTCACCTGCAGCTCGCAGCAGTACTTGTGATATTAGCGCTCGTGTTATCTAACACTGCGGAGGCCAAACTCTCAGCTCGGGGCTGAAGTGAATGTTCCTGATGCGTCGGCTCAGCCTCAAATGCTTTTAACCTTTATTTCTCCAGAGAAAACGTGTTGAGCGCCGGCTCCTCTCCAGCTCCACGCTAACACACAGCTCCACGCTAACACACAGCTCCACGCTCACACACAGTATCCACGCTAACACACAGCTCCACGCTAACACACAGCTCCACGCTAACACACAGCTCCACGCTCACACACAGCATCCACGCTAACACACAGCATCCACGCTAACACACAGCATCCACGCTCACACACAGCATCCACGCTAACACACAGCATCCACGCTAACACACAGCTCCACGCTCACACACAGCATCCACGCAGTACCACTCAGTACCACATAGTACCACGTAGTACCACACAGTACCACGCAGTACCACTCAGTACCACATAGTACCACGTAGTACCACACAGTACCATGCAGTACCACTCAGTACCACGCAGTACCACTCAGTACCACATAGTACCACGTAGTACCACACAGTACCACGCAGTACCACGCAGTACCACTCAGTACCACGCAGTACGACTCAGTACCACGTAGTACCACACAGTACCATGCAGTACCACATAGTACCACGCAGTACCACTCAGTACCACATAGTACCACGTAGTACCACACAGTACCACGCAGTACCACACAGTACCACGCAGTACCACGCAGTACCACATAGTACCACGTAGTACCACACAGTACCACACAGTACCACTCAGTACCACACAGTACCACGCAGTACCATGCAGTACCACGTAGTACCACCTTTGCCTCTCAGCGGCTGCAGTAATCTGCAGTACTGGCTCTTCTGTACATACGGAGAGTCACGACTTCACGAGTTGTTTTAAGTCTTTGAACATCTGCTGTATTTTGGTTTGCATTGGAAACAAAATGGAGATTTTTACAGTGTGTAAACAGAGACGATTGTTTCTGTGTCAACAAATTCAGATAGAGAAACAAGCAGTGACGTCCGAGCGGGCCTGGGAGACGAGGGATGTTTACTTCAGCCCAGCTGAGGAGCAGGGGGAGCTGGGTAATAACCGCCTGGTGTCACAGCGTGCTGCCAAACGCTGTAAATGCAGAACTCTTGTACCGGCATTAAACATGTAGCGACGTATGCGAGTGACAGTGAGGCGCTGGATGAGCTTGAGATTGACTCTACACGACAGGAAGTTATCTAAATCCCGCCGGGACCGCAGGATAATGAGATGGATTTCTTAAAGGCAGGAGGAGGGAGAAATAGAAAGCATGCAGAGAGAATCCCATCGGAGGAGATGTGTCAGCGCTCCTCGTCTTCGGCGAGCACACTCGAGGTTCAGCTC
The DNA here is from genome assembly GCA_029783685.1 of Heniochus monoceros. Classification (NCBI taxonomy): domain Eukaryota; kingdom Metazoa; phylum Chordata; class Actinopteri; order Chaetodontiformes; family Chaetodontidae; genus Heniochus; species Heniochus monoceros. Next base: position 29,354,288 of record JAPZEA010000026.1, read on the forward strand.
TGAGGAAAACCTCGAGGAGAAGAGGGCCTGCAGTCTCCGGTGACCTCTGACCTCCCGCTGGAAGAAACGGCTGCGGAGTTCAGATACGGCTGCCACTTTCAATTTGAAGCCTCCCTTCTCTCGTCCCTGTCTTCCCAGAATGCCGTTGTGCATGTTGATGCAGCTGCCAGCGCGGAGGCCTGCCCACCAGCCCGTCCATCTGTCCGTCCCTCTCGCAGTCTGTCTGCAGCAGATTGAATATCGGCGGCCGCAGCCGATCGGCGCCGACAGGCCGTCTGACGATGGCGACCGCTGGATCTTCGACCTTTGATGGAAATCAAAAGCAGGAAAGTAGATTTAAGGTCCAATCACACAATCGTGATCTTCAAAAATCTTTTCAGAGCAGCCTCTGAGTGGGCGGGCTGGTGTTTGACTGACAGCTGAGTCGCGCAGACTCGTTCTGCTGACCGTAGCTCTACAAGCTGAAGGGTTTTAACAGCAGCGTTACTGCAGAATATGAAGCATTTAACATCTAAAGTGAGAATGTGACATTTGCAAGTCAATTTGTAAGCTGTTTAAAAAGCTGGAGCTGACTAGTTAATTAGCTATCTGCTGAAAGCTGAAGTTAACATTGAAAACTCCTGGGTTAGTTCATGGAGGCCTCCTGAGGCACTGAGGCGCAGGAAATATATGGCTGCATCGCAGCCGATGTGGTATTTGATTCAATGTGAAAGTGTAAAAACTAAAGTAAACTGAACACATGGCTGGACAGAAGACGTCTGGGTGTGCTGCTCTTCTGGAGAGGTGCTGAGATCACTTCCTGCTGGGACCCAGAGTTAACAAACGGGGTAGCTTGTGTACGCCAAAATATTCATTTATTGAATATTTACATGTTTTACAGGTAGAAGAATTATTTTACACAAATCCTCATAAATGCTTTTTTGATGTATATTTGACATTTAACAAGAGAGAACCTGAAAACGGGTTTTTATCTTCCACATGATTGATCCATTGTTGTTGAATTCATATTGATGAGTGCAGCTTAAACCTCAGCTTTCTGTTGCAACCCTCAGGTTTTTTATTTTTTTCAATGCTACATGAAAAAGTTTAGAAAAGCAGTTGCTCATATTTTCATTCATTCACAAAGTGCAGCCTGTTAATTTGTTAATTTAATCGTTTAATTGAGCCCGTGTGATGAAAATGAGGACGTATGATCTTTTCTTCTGTAATAAACACACGTTTGTGTGTGTGTGTGCGTGTGTGTGTGTGTGTGTGTGTGTGTGTGAGCACACTCATCAGTGTGTTTGTGTAATCCAGCTCTAACACACTGCGGAGCGTCACGTTCTCGGCGAGGATTTCGTCTTTTCCTAAACAGAAGTTGTTTTATTGTTGGATCCTTCGTGTTTCAGTCGTATTTTTAGATTTACAGACTCAGATCAGGTTTCGGCTCTTGGCGGCCGTCGGCCGGCGATTAGCGGCGTCTTGGATCTGCTGATTGTCCTCTTTTGCTAATTGGCTGGCGGCGAGTTCAGACCTGGATGACCACCTCATTCAAAGAAGCGCCACGTGGCGATCAACGAGTCGCGCCACCGTTTACTTTTGATCGCCGGGCGCCGAGTTCTGACGTCTGTCCGCGCTCTCCTCTGCCAGCTCGACTGCGAACCAACACGATTCGATTTCAAATAAAAGCACAAACGAGGCGAACTGGAGACGAGTCAAAAAGGAGAGGGAGAACGCGGCGAACGGCGGTCTGGCCAGTCTGCTGTTGGCGGGCGGATCTGGCCTACATTTCCCTGCATCAGCGTCAGAAAACAGGTAGTTGGAGTTCCTGATGAAAAGAAAAGAGCGAGCGCTCGGATTTAATTTGGGTGATCTGACACGTTGGATGAATGAAGAGACAATGCGACTCTCTGCTCAATAAAACAAAAAGAGCTGGAGGTGTGTGAGTGTGCCAGCGTCAGTTTGCCTTCTGTTCTCCTCCGAGGACTCGGCGACACCAATTAACTCCCAAACAGTGGTAATCAGGGGACCTGTAAGATACCACACAAATTGAATTCAACCATCCCTAACCATATGCCAATACGTGTCATCTTCAAAGCCCGTTTTCAGTACGGCGAGCGCTTGTGATTCAGTGGCGATGAAACAAAAAGCAGAGAAATAAATCAATAACAAACCACAGAGCAAAGAAAAATATCATCTTCAGCTGTTTCATCTGAAATGTAGCTTCAGGGAGTTCATTTTTAAATTTTTAACACAAGATTACAACCAGCTCCTGAGCTGATTGGCAGGTCTGTTAATACCAGGGGACACCAGATTAAACCCTGAAGTCTCGCCGCGGCGCCGCCGGTTCAGCGGGAACACGAAGAAATGACTCGGCGAGGAGAAGGAGGCGGTGACGGTCCTAATTGCTCCGGTTTGTCATCGTCCGACACGCGCGCCGATGACGGGACGAGCCAGAGGGCAGCGCAGGAAGTGCACCTGACACGCCGCGACCCCGACAGCGGGACCATGTCTGCAGACCGCCCACCCGCCGCGACGCCCAGGAGTTCAGCCAATCAGATGGGGCTGAAGGTGATGACCTCGTGCCCCTCTCCTCTCTGACTTTGGTCTCATTAGAGTCTTTCAGAGGAGCGAGAGCTCAGCTCCGTGTGTTCGTTTCACCTCTGAGCTTCATTGTTGCGAGTGGTTTTAAGGACTTCCTCTCAGCATTCACCATTTCCCTTCGTTATGACAAACTGATGAAGGGTTCCTAAACTTTCCTGAAGTGCTCAGTTTAAAACACACTCGTCAGGGTGGTCGAGGCGTGGCGGAGGGGCACAGATTGTAATTTACAGAAAAACAGCCAATAAAAGAAGCTTTTTTTCAAAGTTTTCCAAGTTGTATCATTTTCTCGCTGACTGGGAACAAACGATCTGATGATGGTTCTGACATGAACATCATCATCATCATACTGTAATATGTTGTTTGGACTTCATTAGCATGAAATCCTGTCATAAACTGTGACTGTGATTGGCTGGCAGCCCAGGTGAAAACATATCAAACTTAAATTATACTTTTTGAATGACAAACTAAGTACACATCGTGCTATTTTTGTCACCTTCAAGTCTATACAAGCAGTCCTTGAGTACCCACTTGAGTAATACTTGAGTTTACTTGAAGGTTAAACAGTTGCTGAATTGGCACAACTGTACTGAAGTACACCAGAGAAAATCCTGATGCTTTCAAAACACACTCATAGTACAACTGTATTACATCATGTGTTGAAATATACTTAAATATACTAAGAATATACTTAAAATGAAGTGAAATGAATGTAAACTTTAATTAAGCATGATAATAGCGTATTACAAAGGACTTGAAAATAGTATAGTTTCCATAAGTACACTTTGTTACTGTTAAAAGTATTCAGAATTCAGTACACCTTTTAAAAGTACTTAAAAATGAATGTACTAACTCTGCAACCCGTAAAGTGGTATTTCTAATACATCTCAGTAGAACTTCATGACATCAGAAGAAGACTTTTTAAAAGAATATGTCAAATATACTTTGAATTCAGCACAAAAAGTAAAAGTGTACTTGTACTGATGTTTCTGTACTTCACTTATATTTCTGATACACTGAAGTAAACCACTGTTTGACCTGCAGATCTCATCACTTCTCCACATCATCTCCAGCTTTATGTCTGAAACCTGATGGATACTCCAGACTAGAAGCTACTGATTATCTTTCACAGTAGTGACATCATAGCCGCGGTCACATGATCCACTTTAATCGCCTCAAAATGTTTCTGAACCGCTGAGAAAAAGCAGCTTCGTGCTGCAGCAGCTCTGAAGCTGCCTCCTGTTCGCTGCAGCTCAGACAAACTGTGGAGCCTGTTTGGTTCAGGCCGTTTCATCCAGCATGAAGGACGTCAGCTGACCTGCAGAACAGACAGCTGGACCGAGACCGCCGCAAAGGTGGTTCTGGTCCAGCTCCAGGCCGGTCCGCTTGTGGCCTGAAACCAGACCAACCAAAGGTTTTATGATAGCAGATATATGATTTTATCTTTGACTAAAAATCTACTGTTATGAAGTCCATCTGCTCGTCAGCCAAGAAAGCATCTGTGTTTGTTGGTGTTTTGTTTGAATCTCGTATCAGAAAGAACAGAAAGGAGAAAACAGTGGAGGACTGACGGCACACCACGTCCTCAGAGGTCCTCAAAGGTCCTCAGAGGTCCTCAAAGGTCCTCAAAGGTCCTCAGAGGTCCTCAGAGGTCCTCAGTCACACTGATAATATAATACTAATAATTACATCACTGTACATGATGCCTCTTTGTGACAGAGAGACATTTGACTAATGTTTCTGTGTCCATGTGATGATGACATCACTACAACTGTCCAATCAATGACTTGCATGTCAGCCCAGGTGACTTCATGCTCACAGCTCTTGATTTGTTTGCCAGTGAAGGGGGTTTAGAAAGGTTCTGAATCTGGGATCCACATGTGGAAAACTACAAATGTAAATGTCACACAAACACGTGTCCTTTCACAGCGAGTATTATGTGAAGTCCTTGCTTTTCATTTCTTTGTTTCTACCTTTGTTTTAGTTGTTTTGTCCCCTGAATTCAGTTCAGCGCAGACGTTCAGCATTTTAAATGCTGGCTGGCAGCCACAGCGAGGCCCCTCTTTACTCTCCTCACATGATGTAACGCCTGTGGAAAGAGGACGAGGGATCCTCCTCATACGGATGAAGCAGAGGAGTCTGGGATCACTTCACTGGTTGGATATTACACTCACGCCTGCTGGATGTGTGTCTTTAAGGATTCGGGGGCACTATAACAACAACGTGTGCAGACATATGATCAGACAAACAGTCGAGGAAACGACAGACCGGCCCCAGAGTTCAGGGCGGGCGTCATCTGGTGTTTCTTAGTAACTTTGCGAGCAGAGAAGTGAAGGCTCGAGCTAACACCCTGACGAGGATGGACTTGCTAATTTGCTAATGGCTTCTTCTTCCTGTGGGCCATTAGATAAGCAGCAGCGGCCGCCACTCTTTAAGCCGGCGTTATGTAAACCCCACTGATCACTATCGGCCTGCTAATGGCCTCTGAAAGGGAGAAAACACATTCAATCACATTCACTCACAATGAAAGATACGGCGTGGTGTAATGCTAACCGGAGCGGATCTGCCGTTCGTTCCGCCGTGTCACAGCGCTTTGACTTGGCGTTCGATTCGCTGTTCGTTACTGTGCCGCTCCGTTTTTCTGGACGTGTCAGGCGATCGGCTTTAATCATTAGCACAGGAAGGTCCGGGCCGTATTGATTTCGATGAGCGCTGGACCCCTTCACCGCAGCTCATCATTAACAGACACTTTACAAAGACAAACCGCTAACATGACATCGAGACCTCACACAGACCTACAGGTGCTGCCGCTGCTCGCAGACAGCCAAATGCTCAAAGAGTCTGTTTGTGGCTGTTTTTCCCAGGCAGCTCTGTGTGTTGTTTGTTAAAAAAAACTCAATTATAAAGGCCAGAGGACTTAAAAACAGCTGTTTCACACGTAGTCTGATCAGTGTGGGTCTATGACGAGAACTGAAGCTGTCATGGAGACACATGTTGGGTTTGACTTCAGTTTGTCTCCCATCTGTTACCATATTTTGCTGACAATGCTAAAAGTCACTTCCTTTTCTCCAGGATATCGCCACGTCCCGCTGCTCACCAAGAGAGGAGACGCCATCTGCTCAGCCGGACTCTTTGTGCATCTCATGCTCATCGACGCCGAGTAGGAAAACCTTCACACCTTCACCGGCAACGTTCTTCGGAAACGCTAAAGGAATTGGTCCAGTTTTAAAGCTAAATAATATAACTCTGATCGACTATTTCCAAAGATTTTTCATGGAAAAAAACACAATGCGTCGTCTGCCCCGCTGCAGCTGCTGACTCACCGTTGTCTGCGTCACACTTTCCTCTCATTGTTTAATTTTAGCTTTCTTAAAAAAAAGTTTGGGGGAGACCTCCGGTATGGTAACAAGGCAAGAGTGAGAGAAAAGGTGACTGAACGAGCAGGTTTGGAAACAATTTGAAGGAAGCCATTAAACTATATATGCCATATTGGAGAGTAATTGGAGGGGTAAGGTCCAGCTGAGGATAAACAGGCTGTGTAATTTCTGAGTAGTATTTTATTGATTTCTTGGGGCTTTATATTTCCATTCAGGGCCGTACAAATCATGCTCATACAATGTATTTATGAAGCAACACAACCATCACTTAACTGTTTCAGTGTTTTTTGACTTTTCTAACTAGAACAAGCCTTGATTTACATTTTCTCAATATTAATGCCATAATGATGTTGGTCACTGGAGTCTGTAGCAGCAGGATATCAAAAGGCAAATGTGTCTGTGTGCATGTGTTTAGGTGTCCATTCATTTTGAATGAGTGTCCGGCAGAGATGAATACTCCACAATGTCTGTCAATGTAATTTCCGTTTTTTAAAACAGACTTAAAACACTTTGTAACTTCCTTTCGACTATTGACGTGATGAGCATGTCAAGAAATTAACTGTATCATATATGAATCTGTTCTTAACATGTTGAACCATAATTCACTTTATCAAGCATTTCATCATCCGATGTACTGCAGCAGTTTTTCTGTGACAAACTCATGACTGTCTGTGTTCGGCATGTGTCGTCACTTAACTACATTTGCACTAGCTCTCAAATAAAACCAGCAGTCACAGATTGAAGATTTTGTGTGTTTATTCATAATATAGGTGAATCAGCCATGGCGAGTGACAATAATATTCTGAGAAATCATCAGCATAAAACATTGAAAAATACAGATATATATAAAGCATAACAATCGAAAATAATCTTAATTTAAAGTCAGTCATGTTTTGAAATTAGATTGTTCCAGTCAACATCATTAATCACAATAACTTAGTTATAATATGATATATTCAGTAGAAATGATCAAGGCCTCCTGTCTTTGTCAACAGCAGCTAAAATGCTGCTGAGTTTGTTACACAAGTACGTTTCTCCACATTACAGTGAGACAGGTTTGACAACGTTTCTGCGTAATCCAGCAGTGAATGTTTCTCAGAACAGTCCTGCTTTTTTCTTCAAGTCGGTCTGCCGCCACTTCGGCAGGCGCTGGAAGTCTGAGCGACTTGTGCCGATCAGGTCCTCAAAGTCCACATCAGACAAGTATTTCTGAAATCCGAGCACAGAGGAGGACAGAAAAGTTAGGCTGACCTCTACTGTTCACTTTCTGTTATTACATCAGGACGCATATCCTCGTTACAATATGCTTAACACATCCCACTGAATCACAGTCATGATGGATTATGAGACAATGGGGCCATCGGCACGTGTAAAAAGTCCTCCCAGGGACAAGACATCTAGACTGCAAGAGACGCAGAGACATGTGTCTCTTTGTAGCTGTTTTGTGTATTTTGTGTCTGTGGTTTTGTGTCTCCTTGTTGAAATTTTGTCCCACTTTGGAGTCAGCTTTGTGCCCGTCTCTTTGCATTAATTTTTTGTCTCTTTGTTGTTGTTTTTTTGTCTCTTTGTAGTTGTTATTGTGGCTTTATGTTTGTTTTGTGCGTCTTTGTAGACATTTGTGTGTCTCCTTTAATTATTTTGCATCTCTTTGTAGTTATTTTGCACCTGTCTCTATGTAGTTATTCTGTGTCTCTTTGTTGTTGTTTTTGTCTCTTTGTAGTCATCTTGTGACTCTTTGTAGTTGTTTTGCACCTGTTTCTGTTGTCCGTCTGTGTCTCTTTGTGGTTGTTTTGTGTCTCTTTGTACTCATATGGTATCTCTATAGTTTTGGCTCTCTTTAAGTCAATTTGCATCTCTTTATAGTCGTTTTGCACCTATCTCTGTAGTTATGTTGTGCCTCATTGTTATTTTTTTTGTCTCTTTACAGTTATTTTATGTCTTCTTGTAGTGATTTTGTGTTTCTGAGGTTGTTTTTGTCCAGTTGTGGTGTTTTTTTTTATCTCTCTGTAGTTGTTTTGCGCTGTCAATGAACTCAGAGAACTCTCAGGTGCTGCTGTTGGTTGACAAACTGTGCCTGGACTTCAATATTTAGTTCACACTGGAGATAGAGAGACTGTTTGACTAACGCCTAAAGCTTCCTGCCACAACAGATCCACACTGACACTGCTCTGCACAGGCATTGCACTGACTACTGCAGCACACCATACAACAGCTGTTCTGCTGTCAAACTGATTTGAAGCTCTGCTGACTGTGTGTTTGTGCTTTACTGTATTTTACTGAAATGATACAGTTGTCTTAGTATGCTGTACAGCTGTAATCCTGTAGTGAAGGAAATACAAATATAAACTGTATTAGATTTTGATTTTTAGTCAGTAT
>JAPZEA010000026.1:29850420-29860952 GCA_029783685.1 Heniochus monoceros
CTCACATTTCAGCTCTGCCTCTCTACTGAAGCAGAGATGTCAAATAAAAATATTGATATTGTGACTAATTTAACACTGAACATGAGCACTATTAACAAAAGTTTCACTTAAAAGTAAAAAATTGAGATTAGCTGTGGAATTTCTCTGCAAAAGCTAAGTTTGACAATACACAGCTCCTCCCTCAAGAGAGCAGGGATGCAACAGCCTCTCCATCACCTCCAAATTACACTTCAATCAGACTAAAACAATTTGTACATAGTGAACGGCTCTGACACACCGTCCAAACAATTTTTACATGGTCTAATATATACTTTAAATCTACATTTATGTGCCATGAGCTTTCTAGATGACGTACCATGCACACCTTCAATCATCTCATTCTCTGCTCGTTTGTCTTTGCTCTTTCCTTTTCAGTGACCCGATGCTGTGTGTAATCATGGCCACCAACGACAAACGACATGAACGCACATTCTCCACTTTTTGAGCTTTGATAATATCGCGTTGTTCTCAGATACTCAAGATCTCATAAATGTGAGCACCACAACATAAACTTGTCACATTGCTGGCAGGGATTTCCTGGATGAATCCAAAACATCTGCAGTGAACGCACTGATGTCATGTCACAGAATGATAAACCTATACTATAAGTGGCCATTATAGACAATAATTGACTGAGACAACATTAGCGGTGATGCCATCGGCAACAATCTGGAACCAGGTCAAAAACAGTTTAACTCAAACTTAATTTGAACATCTGTACATAACTCAGTTGCTCATAAATATGTAACTGATTTATACAACTATTTCTATACTGACCCAGTCAGAAAATATTCAAATGAAAAGTGAAACAATGTCAAATCTAAATATGACTTAAAGAGTCCTCCACTGATTTAAAACTGCACTCAAAAACACTGTGGGACTCACGATGGACAGGTTTTTTTTAAAAAAGATCAAAATTGATAGAGCAGAATCAGAGATATAATCTTTTTTTAATTTCACGCCTTCTTCTTCCTTATAAAAAAATCTAGTGCCTACACAACCCACAATGCAACTCGACCGCAGTCACCCTGGTTGGATATTCAAGTGTGTTACGCTAGTGGCAGCAAACGTAGCCTCAAATGGTTAGCCTGGAGCAGAGACGAGGAGCGGGCTACAGAGTTCTGGTAAGTTCACTTCCACATCTCCAGCTTGTTTTCATTTTCTAACTTGTCTTCAGCCCCAAATGACACTGACTCTAGTGACATCAGTTGGGGACATGTGTCATACTTCACACAGCTCCCTCTGGAGACACTAAAGGCTTTAAACAACTTTTTTTCTCATATGCAGCGGGGCTGTCAATGAATGCTATAAATTCAGATTTATACTGGAAGTGATACTGAAGTCTTCCATGACGCATGGATCTACGCAACTGCACACACAACGTCACTTCACTAAATGTAGGTCGAGCTGGTACGAGCAAATAATTCAGCAACATGGTAGAGGACTTTATTCTGTTCATTTTGGAATGTGTAGGTGTGTAGATCTTTTAAAAGATGTTTATGTTGAAATAATAGACAAGTTGTAAGTCTCTCTTTGTACTGATTTCCCTATAATGGATGCAATGTGCAAAAATAGATATTTGAATGGTTGTGTGTGAATATTCGAACATCATTTTTGGCCAATTTTGACAGCCCTAATATGCAGCAGCAGAATTTGATGTGTAAAATTGGTGTTTGCCTTTTATCAACATTCGTGGTATTCCCACTGAATCAAATGTGTAATGTGAAAGCTCGTGATAACGACCCCATGGAAAATTATCACTCCTCTCTGCTCGAAGCTCCAGTCAGCCCCATTCCCAGTAAAGTTAGTGAAATCTGACGCTTTCATTATATTCAATATTCAACAGTAGCACTAGGCCAAAAAGCACAGAATCTGCTTTCATTTCATTGTAATGCAATCTGACATCATCTGGCAATGCTCTGCGCTGGCCAATCAAATACAGGCAAGAGTGCATTCCTGGTTTATTAGAGTTTCAGAGTTTATTAGAAAGTGATAATACTGCATGTTGGGCTCATGTGTCTGTCTTGTTTTATAGTTTTTCTGTCAAGAAGTCAAGCACTGACTGCGCAGCTTCAAGAGCAAAATGACTGGGACCAAACGGACTACAACAGCAATCTAAGGCCCATTTCAAGTGTCTCGAAATAGCATGTGGAAATTGGATAAAATCCTTACGACATTTCATCTACATTTAGTCACATACATGCATCTCTGTTGATTAGATCAGAAATCTGATCACAACCACAAGCAGCTGGTAATCTTAACTTAGCATGAAAACTAGAAATGGACACACCTAGCCTGACTCTCATTTTTACTCTGTTTCTTACACAGATTAAAAAAAAAGACATATAATGTGTTAATTAAGGAGCCTTAGATGTGCTGGTAATTGGATTTTCTTACCTTTATACAGAGCAAGGCTCACTATTTCCCCGTTTCCTGTCTTTCTGGTAGATGGGCTGCCTTTAAACAGCGTTTTTCTTCTCTTTACAGCTTTACAAGAGCTTTACAACACAAGCCAATATTTACCCATTCATACCCTGATGGCAAGGTGCCACCAGTTCCTTAAGAGCACTAACCATTCACACACACACACACTCACACACCAATGGCACAGCACCGGAAGCAATTTGGTGTTCAGTATCTTGCCCAAGGATACTTCGACATGTAGACTGCGGAGTCCTGAGTGGAGCCTGGGATCGAACCGCCGACCTTCTGATAGGTGGACGGCTGCTACACCTCCTGATACCACCACGCGTTTGCCGTTCTTTATCAGCTCTTGCATCAATGTTTTACATGTAAATGTGGTGAATACGGTATGAATATAGTAACATTTGTTTGTTTTCCATAGTGGATATTTACATTTGTCTTTATGTTGGACGAAGTTGACCGGCTGCAGGTTCAAGCTCTTACACTTTACATTTAAAGGAACATATGACTGTTTCTGCACGTCTCACTGGAACTTGTGTCACTGATGATGACTCGAAACAGAACAAAGATAACTGATCTGAGGTCTGACGGTCGTCAGAGAACAGGAGAATAATTCAGTCTGGTGGATGTGAGAGGAAGCGTCGCTCTGGACCAAACTCTAAATAAAGTGGCAGAGTGAACATGTTGTGCAGATATCAGCAGACTGACGACCACCTGCTGAAGTTTTACTGCTGACCTGAAACTCAGCCAATCAGTTCAGCTCCTAAAATAACCTCCACTTTACATTCCTGCACATCATTTCCCTCAACACAACGTGACGTATTGTTCCAGATATTTGTATATTTCCCTACAGTATGAAAATGATTTGTAACTGGTTTGAATTTGGCTCAGCCGTCATGTTTGCTTTCATCTCACCGCAGTAACATCTCGGAGTAAATAAAAATATAAAACTAAGAGCACCAACTCTCTGAAAGCTGATTTTCATACCGAGATGACGCTTTGGGAAGAGGCCACTAATGGAAATGATCTGTAGTTTTTGTAGTAAACGTGCAAAAACATCAGTTCACTCCTTTAAAACGCCACCTGCATGATTCTAACGTGTGTTAACTTTCTGTGTAACATTCAGCTGCTTCTGTCTGAGTGACTCCACTTGGAAGAGATGAGGAAAACATCTGTAAAAGAATCACCTTTTAACTGCGACCGAGTGATGCTGCTGGCCTGTAGGTGGCGCTGTGGGCAGATCCAGTGGTTTCGCACTGAGCCGTCGGGTCAGTAGTAGTTTGTTCAGTGTGGAGCAGAATAAAAACACACTGATCGTCTGCGTACACACTCCACGTCAGTCTGCGCTGCTCAGTTACACTCACACACACACGGCAGAGCAGGACGAGTAACAGTCACGTTAATGAGAGTTTGAATAATGACAAACATCAGACTGCAGATTAACATCCAGCCCAACGAGTTCGGAAAAATGACTCAATGAAACTTTTAAAAATCCACCTGCGACTGAATTAAAGGTTTGTTTTTAGTGCCGAGTTGATTCTGCTGACACAGTTAAAAAAAGGCTCAGTTCAGATTAGAAAATGAAACTAAACTAAGAAAGAAATGTTTTTTGCTGGTGGCTGCATCCTGAAGCAGCAATGTGACGTCGATGATTCGATCATTTAGACCACGAGACGACAGAAACTGTTGTTTCCATTCGCTCACACAGAGGCAGCAAACCTTCACGTTACTGATCCGTCATGTGACTGTGGTCAATCTACCAGGTGGTTTAAAGTCATCCAATCTACAGAAACCAGAAGTTCAACTTCATGACAGATTTCATACATCGCTACATCAAAAAATGCATTTTCCATCATTTCATCATGCAAAATGTATTTTACACTGTAAAACTGGAGTATGTGGGTTTAACTTTATAGTGTTTAAACTGTGGAGTCGAAACACACTGAGCGTAAAACACTGAAACAAGTTCAAGAGGATGAAACTAGTTCGACTTTAGACTGTCAGCAGGGGGATGTTAGTTTTAAAAACTGATATTTTGTAGAGGAACTTCCTGTTGGGTGGATCTCTGATGTGTTAAATTTTCATAGTGGAGAATCAGGAAAGGCTTTGAGGACTGCTCTACCAGGTGTAGTTTTGTAACAAGCACTTCATCGTTAAACTGGCAGGTTTCTGAGTGAAGCCTGGTGTCGTTCTCCTCAGGTGAGAGGACGAAACACATCAGGGCTCCACTCACCTGTGAACTGAACTGGTTTCATTTCTCACCAGTGAGTCAGTAACGTCCAGCACTCAGCTGACACAGTGTCTGAGTACGAACCGCTACCAGCTGCTGACATGAAGAGAAAGCTGTTCTCTCATGTTTCTCCAACCAGCAGGAAAATCTCGTGTTTCTTCACTGCACTGAAGTGGATTTGGCAGCTGGCTGACAGACCTGTGGCCGGGACATATTCTGCTCTGACACAATGAGAAAGTGAGTCAGTCTCATCACGTCGGGGCAGAAACAGCTCGGCCACAGATCAGCGTCTGAAGAAACACGACATTCACCAACAAGCTCAGGACTTCAGCAGCTGGCGAGCGGCTAATGCTAACACGCTAACCTCCAGTCTGGATCTCTGTCTACAGATCAGAACAGTGTTGTTGAAAAAAGAAATGAATCTTTTTGACGCGGCTGCTGCGGAATCATCAGCGACTCGTCTTCAGTGCAGCAGTGCGGCCTCTCAGCTGAGCAGGGTTCAGGTGCTGCAGGTGCAGACAGGTGCCTCTGACTAGTGGTGGCTGGCGAGCAGTTCGTCCAGGTCGGCCATCCACTCTTGGGTGCTCTGACTCTTCAGCAGGGAGTCGACCAGCTCGCTCTCACCGGCGAAGCTCCCAGACGCCACGTTGTACCCAAACGACACCTGCTGCTGCTGCTGATTGGCAGTCCTGCTCACCTGGTATCCTTGGTTACACTGCAGTCCCTGGCGGCTGTTGCCCTGCGGCTGTCCGAATACCGCCAGGTCGGGGAGGACAGCCTGGTTCTGATTGGCCTGTTGTTGTTGAGTCTGCTGCTGATTGGCCATCGGTTGGCCGAGGCTCTGAGGGTTGGGCGGCGCCCTCTGCTGTGCAGCTGCCATGTTTGTCTGCATCATCTGCTGCCCGGGGTTCAGGCCTCCCATGGGACGCCCGCCGGGATTTGCACCAAAGGGTGCAGCGCCAGGCGGCATCTTGGGAATGCGAGGCTGCTGCTGCATGTGGAAGGTGTTGGGGGGGTTGCTGAAGGCATTGGGGGGCAGGCCAGCGTTACTGGAGGGCGGCTGGTTGGCCAGCTGCTGCTGCCAGGCGGCGCTCTGGGCTCCCTGCATGTTGCCGGGCATGGAGCCGGGCAGGTTGGCTCCCATATTGTTCTGCATGGAGCCTGGCATGCGGGCGGCGGCGGCGGCCAGATGCTGCTGCTTCAACATGGCGGCGTTGGGCTGCGCCTTCAGGTGCTGCTGCTGAGCCAGGAGGTTCTGTCTGTAGGAGGCGCTCATGGGGCCCAGAGGCTGGCGCTGCAGGCCGGCCTGCTGGGGCGGGTGGGCGGGATGGGCTGGGTGGTTGGGGTGAAGGTTCATATTGTTGTAGAGCACCTGTTGCATGTCCACGCCGGCCCCGCCCCCTCCGCCCCCGCAGGACGACAGACTGATGTCAGCCTGGCTCGCTGCGGGGGGCGGAGCCACACCACCCGCCGGCCCACCGGCCTGACCCATGTTCATACCCATCATAGCTTGGTTCTGAGGGAACATGCGCTGGGATCCAGGGGCTGAGCCTCCCATGGAGCCGACGCTCCCCATTGGCTGAGAGGAAGCTGTGAAGGAAAAACGTGTTTAATAGAAGCAACATGGGAAGCAGAGCTGCAACTCACAATTATCTTCATTAACCATAAACCTGCCAATTATTTTCTCAATTCATCGTTTTGTCTATGAAATAATTTTAAAAATTATTTTCAAAACAGTCCAAAACTGAAAAATGTTTATTATCAGCACATAAAACAAAGAAAAGCAGGAAAGCTGCAACAAGAGACTCATTAGTTTTGCTAGAAAAAGATGTCGTAAACAAATAGTCAGTCGTTTAAAGTCTAAAGTCGTCTAATATCTGAGAAACTTGACCACACGCAGATCGATCAGCTTACGTTTAAAGAGTCGGGTAAAACAGTGGAACACGATGTTAATGTTAAAAGTTCAGTAAACGTTGACAGAAGTGAATCATCCAGCTGCAGCTGTTAGCCGTTGTTCTTCCTCTGCTGGCAGCTGAACGTTGAAGCTGTCAGGATGCTGCAGGACAAACAGTCCTCTGAACTGTTCGGTCTGTTATTTACCATTCAAATCAGCGGTGAGCATCATTTACACTCACTGACAGACAGAACATTCACAACAACAACAACAACAACAACAACAACAACAACAACAACAACACCTGGTCCAGCAGCATCCTGACAAACAGCAGAGACTCGTCCCGACGTCCAACAGAGCTGGAAAATATCACTTCATTTTACCAAACAGCAGCTCTTGCTGTGGTCAACTGTCACTGATCAGTTTTTAATGTTAACGTTTCCAGTTTAACACATATTTATGTCTTAAAATGAAATTAGGTTTCTTAGATCTAAACAATCTTTTCTTTTGTTTAATTAACTTTTAAAAAAATAAATAAAAACCTAAACTGTAAAACAATCAATTCAAATTATGTATTTTAATTTGCTCTGGGAAATTAATTTGTTGATTTGATGGCTTTACAGTCAAGTTTCAGGTTTTGATTTATTTTGTTTTCTTCCTTTAGTGCCACAGAAAATACTGTCCTGATTTCAGTGGCCACAATTTTACACCTTTTGATGAGGATTATTTTGAAAGGTAATTAACGGTCAGTCTTGTAGCTACAAGCTGTGTTTGATCTGAGCAGCAGGAAGTTTTCATCACACTTGTCACAACTTCAGTGTCTCAACAAATGATGAATAGCCATGAATTAAACCTTCTGAGAGGAAACGCTTTTGCGTGTGGTCAGGGTCTGTTCTGGTCTGTGCTGGTCTGTGCTGGTCTGTGCTGGTCAGGTCTGAGGCCAGCGCTCGTTCCCACAGCAAACTAATCTGAATATTCTGCAGCCTTGCAAAGTTGGCCAACAGTCAGAGATTCGACTGTAAGGTTTCAGTCTGCAGCAGAAGAGTCATGTGACGATAAACTGAAATGTTTCATGACGTGTTGCCCATCAGATATTTCTACCAGTGGTGGAAGAAAAACTCAGATTATTTACTAAAAGTGCAAAAGTATTAGCATTAAAATCTACTCAAAGCACCCAAAGTAAAAGCACTCATTATGCAGAATGAATCATTCACAGTAATATGTGTTCCATCCCTGGCTTATAATAACTGATGCACTGATGTGTTCATCACTTAATGTCTCAGCTGGTAAAGGTGGAGCTCATTTTAATGTCTTTATATACTGCTGGTAGCTCGTGAATTTCCGCCCAGGGATCAATAAACTTTCATATAATTTTAATTTATAATAATACATCATAATTCTTTGCTGATTGTAGTTTGTACTATTGATGTGGACAGTAACAGAACATTTACTTTGTCAACACATGAACCATGAACAGTTTGCTGTATGAAGTTAAACCACATGCACAGTGATAGATCCTCACAGTGAGGGTCTCTGGGTCAGACAGACCCAACTTCCTGTTGTCCTACCTGTAAACTGGTTGACTGGCGGCTGTGGGAAAGGGTTCTGATTGGCCGGTTGTCCCGGCTGGTCCTGGTACTGCGGTGGAGGTCGGGTCAGGTGTCTCTGCAGCTGCTGGTCCTGCTGCCGCTGCTTCTCCTGTGCAGACAGACAGCTCTTAGACTTTTTAGACAGCGTTCAGAAAGTTTCTGTTTTATGACTTTGCAGTACTTGCTTTTTTTTTCTCTTACCATTTATTGTGAGCATTATGCATCAAACAGCACAGCTAATTCCTTATATGTGAAACCTACTTGGCAATAAATCTGTTTGTGATTCAGACAGTAAAGCCGTATTTACTGCAGTGTTTTCTGAGATGGGCTGGCAGAAGAAATGACTACACTTTAAATAAGTAAAATTAGCATTCAGGCCAAATGAGCAGAGGAGCAAAATCAAAAACACGGTAACTGAGTGGGATCATAACTAAACCGAGCAGGAAGGAAAAACCAAGACAAATGACTCAGTGACAATCAGGAAGAGATGTTAAAGAAAAACATGCAGAGGATGCCAAGCATCTAATATTTCACCATCTCTGCTAAAAGTTTCACACCGTCAAGGTGACGCTGTGATTCAGAGTCAGATTTGGTGCACCGTTCCCAGACGGTCACACGGGAAAACAGGTCAGATCACAATGTAAAACTCCAGCAGTCAAACACTCCGACCGCTTCACATCAGCTGCACCAACACTGAGACCTCTATGAACAAACAGCTCCCTCTAGTGTTGGAACTGAGATGTGTTCACTGGTTCATCACATCCCACCGATTCAAAACCAGAACACAAACAGGCTCAAACTGCATCGCTGACTAATGTCATTCACCTTCCGCTGATTCATTTTACTTGTCTACTAAGACAAAGAATTAAAGTGACAGAACTTTTCTATGTTCAAAAATCTAAAAGCTGAATGTCTCCTGTAGGTGGTGGACTTTTAGATAAGACTCATTTAGTTCAGTCTTATCGGCACGGTGACATTAAATATGAGGCAGTCAGAGGTACAGGCAAAGACACAGAGAAACAAATAAAAAAAGCTGTTGTCAGACTACAGTCCAGTTTTCTAATGTTATTTAGGCCTCATATTACTGTTGCTCACCACCGGGAGCTTGTCTGCGGGTGTCACTGTTCACAGGTTAACATGTAACATGTTAACGGTACCTGTTCAGCCATGAGCTGCTGTCTCTGTATGTACTGCTGCTGCTGCTTCTGCTGTTCCAGGATCTGCTGCTGATGCTGCTGCTGTTTCAGCGCCGCTGCCACCGCCGCCTGGTTGCTCAGGTATGCTGCGTTACCATGGTTACCCGCCATGGCGTTTGCCCCCGGCTGGGCCGTCATGGCGTTGCTTCCGGGTGCGGGGGCCATGGTGTTGCCAGGGCCGGGGCCGTGTGAAGGAGCGGGATAGGTGTTCTGGTCCTGACAAAAACACAAATTCAGAAGATGCAGTTATGAATGTTTCCACCGGGGGCAGAAGCACCTGGAGACAGGTGATTTGGTTTCAGACTGAAAATGGCCTCTGTGAAAACAGAGCAGCGTATTAATCTGAGCAAATGTCTTGTTTTGAGACCATGAAAAGTCTGAAAAACATACATCCACTGCAACAAATGCATGGAAATAGTTGAAGATACTCGATATTTCTACAAAGGTTTAACAAGTTTAGTTCCTAAAGGCTGCAGTGTTCATTACAGTCTCAATGAGAAAGTGACCAAACTACAGACTTATGATTTAGTTTGTCCTGAGGATGGCGCTAGAGGAAAGGTCATTAGTATAAATATTAGTTTAATGTATTCACATGTGACAGGACTCGAACCTGCAGTTATCTATGAATCTTTATCTTACATTCAACATTTGACTTAAGTATAAAAATGTACTTAAAGTATCAAAAGTAAAAGTACTTGTTGGACATACTGGTCCCTTTCAGGACTAAAAGATATAACATTTGGTTCTGAAATGTAGTTGTGTAGAAACACTCCATTGCAATACAAGTACTTCAAACTTGTATTTAAATGCAGCACTTGAGTACATGTACTTAGTTACTCTTGACCACTGCTGCCGATACTGTATGGAGGCCTAACAGGCAAAAAGTAAAGAAGTTTGTAGAAGTTTCTGTGTCGCTGCTAAATGATGATAAAGTGCAAAGTGAAGCAGGAACAGAGCGTCCCGTCTGCCCAGAGGAAAAATACAAGCAGGAGCAGCTATATTTAAATACAGAGAGAGAGAATATGAAAGGCTGCTTTGTCACTGCCTCCCTTCACCCCCCTGTGTGAGCCTTAGCAACCAGCTGCTTCACACACACACACACACACACACACACACACACACACACACACACACACACACACACACACACACACACACAC
>JAPZEA010000026.1:29923739-29936550 GCA_029783685.1 Heniochus monoceros
GTTTACAGGAGCACTCCAGACTTTAAAACTAAAAATATCTATTTATTTTTTCTTACACACACACACACACACACACACACACACACACACACACACACACACACACACACACACATACTGGTACTATCCTTGTGAGACCCCTCATTGACCTAATTCCTTGGCCCCTCACCCTGACCTTAACCATCACAACTAAATGCCTAACCCCAGCCCTTAATCTAAACCTAACTCTAAGTCTTAACCTTCGATTATCCCTTTGAAGTTGTGAGAATTGGCCAAAATGTCCTCACTTTCCAAAAACGTCCTCACTTTGCAGGTAAAAGCACGGTCCTCACTATCCAGCAAGTACAAGAACACGCTGACTTAGGTCACGTTTGGACACAGACTTACATTCTTCAGCTCACTTAAGTCAAACATACTGTAACTGTCATTTTAACACCTTTCATCATTTAACACTATATTTTGCCTCCTTCGTCCCCGTCCTGTTATTCCAATTATGCTCCCTGCTATTCAGCCCCTCAGCTGTACATGAAGCAACACAGTCCAGCTTCCAGCTTTCGAAGCGATGCAGTTAAGCTCCCATCTGCTGCAGCCGGCCCGCCGCATTTTCTTCAGATTCTAGAGCATTGCTCGAGAGGAAAGGTTGTATCATGAACAAAATGGGCAGGAGTTCATCCTCTGGGGAGCAGGAACGTGCTCTGCAAACAGCAAAATGCCCTTTAGATTTAATTTTAATAAAATTTTGTGTTGATGGAGACGATATGGGGTGCTTCACCGAGTTTTGGTTCATACTTTGGACTTAAAGCTGTATTTTTGAGATCATCTTGCACCTAGAAGAAAAGCCAACCAGCCCGCTGACATGCCTGTAATGTTTCGCAGCTAAAATAAAGTGTTGATGTCGTTAGTTGCTCTCAGAGAAAGGACAACTGTACATTGTAAACGCCTAGTTGACATCCATTCTGATCCACGTACTTGCATGGTTGTTAGCTGTTATTCAATATCATGTACAGTAAGACGTTTCCTGTCCAACTGCCAATCAGAATATGTTGATACACCATGCGGAGGATTAATCAAAGAAAAAACATCTTCCTTAAAAGTCTATATTTTCACCAGTTTTTAAGGAGATCCTGTATATTTAAATACATTTTTCCCTTTGAAATATTGCAAAAATGAGAATATACACTGGCTGACTAAGTTAAAAGAAAGTGAATGTAACAAAGACTGATGCATTTTACTGCATTAGTTTTGATACACGTGCACACTGAGGTTTTCCTCTTCAGGCTGTGGTGTTGAACTGGAGCAGAGTTTTTCTTTACAGTCTGATAAAGTTCATTTCATTCCAGAGAAACACTGTTCCTGTTTGTTCACTGTGGGAGTCTAACGTCTGAGAATGCTCTGTGTTGTGCTGTAGCCGTCTTTGTGTGACTGTTGTAAATATGTCAAATATTGTGTATTTTCTGTGTATGATTTTGTGTACACGTGTAAATACATTTATCTCTCTTGTACAATCGGTCCGATTTGTCTAAGTGTTCTGGTGATGTTGCATAAATCCACATGTCACGTCTGTGATGTTTGATATTTCATTTTTATGTGTGGCAACAGTTTTTTGTAAAGTGAAATAAAAGATTGCAGACTGTGGAAAGAGGCTGGGTTATTTCAGAGCTCTAACTGGGTCACTTCAAGGCTGTTTTAGACCAGATTTACATTTTAGTTTTAATAAACAATTATTCTAAAGTGGCTGAGTCACCGTTTATATCACTAATCCAGTTCCAACAGGCCAGTAGACACTTTATCGATGTACAAAATAATCTCACAACAAGGTCCAATAGTTGTGGGGCTTTTTTTAAATATCAAAGTTGAGATTGAAAGTTGGTCAGTCGCTGTCCATTAGCAGCTGTTCTGGAGCTTTCGATCATTGCATTACCTGATCTTCATCAGCAGATGGAGTTTGATGCCTGCCCAGTCATCAATGACGTATTCAGAATTATTATTTCTCATCTTACAAACATCACACCTCTGAACATCTGATATTTCATGTGGTCAAACTCCATCTGCTGATGAAGAACACGCAATATGATGGAAAGCTCCAGAGCAGCTACTAATGGACAGCGACTGACCAACCTTTAATCTCAACTTTGATATTTACTCAAATATTTTTTTATTACAAAAACATTTATTTTATGCAACATTTGAAAAAGAGTAGAACAAACAACAACGAAGCAAAACATTTTGATGTTTTATTGTCATTTTTATGGTTTACAAGTTAATAATATTGCCAGTAATGAACTCTTCTTCCTGACCGGCAACATTATCATGGAGTTTACTAAACATCATTCTGAAACTGTCGATGAGATTTTCAACTAATTTGAAAAACAAAACTAATTTAACATTTAGACGAGCTCTAAAAAAGAGACAACTCTGTAGAGACTAAAAAATAAACTCGGTCATGTCACAACGCTGCCGCTGTATTAATTTAAAAAATGAATCAAAACCTTCAAATCATCAGAAGAACAACAGCAGGAAAAAGTTCAACATTTAAAGAAAGGAACAATGAAAAACAGAGCTAAAATTTGTTTTTATAAACGTGACATCCAGCAGTGCTACAATAAAAAAAATTCAAGTATTTCCTCTCAGTTGCAGCCTGAGTTCTTCTTAACAAGGTAAAAGAGAAAAAAATATCAATTATAAAAATACAGCAGCGAAAATGACCTTAAGGATTAACCAGCTGTTCATCAACAGTGACGTGAGATTTTGGGGGAACTTTACCTGCAGCGGAATGTTTTAATCACAAAAACAAAAGGTCAATCAAAGTAATGCAGGAAAACACCTGAAGGTTTCAGGTTTCAGCTCAGTCCTTCAAATCCTCCAGCGTGTCCAGAAACACCTTCGTTAGACAAGGGACAGAAAAATAACAACGTCTGCTTTGCATTATATTGACAGAAGTGACAAAAACATGATGCATGTTGTTTGTATTTTGAAAGTATGAACTTTTCTAGAAGGTCTGTTGCACCTGTAACCACACCTGACTGCAGCGTCCTGGTGTCCCTGAGACCACGCCACTCTACTTCCTTTGAAACAGTATGACTCCAAAGTACCCTGTACTACCTTGTCGTACCCTGGTATCCTCTGGTACCCCTTGCATAATGTAACCTTTGTGACACTCTGGTAATGCTGAGACTCTGTACACTGAGTACCTTCTGCTCACACATTGGTGCTCCTGAACCCATGTGACCTCCATCTGCCCTCTACAGCTCTGGTATCGTCTGGCATAACTTTGCACCCTGTTGTAACACTGGGTGCCTTGGCATCTTCTGGCACCGTTCTCTCGCACATGTAGGTAACCTCTAGTATCCACTGATAGCCCTGAGACTGTGTAACCTCTTATGCCTTTGCTGCCCCTGACATGTGTGACCCTTTGTACCACCATCGTATCATGAAAGACCCTGGAACACCTCACACCATGTAACCTTAGACCTTAGGCCCTGGACCCCGTAACTCTCTGGTGTGACTATGTGGTCCCAAAGTACCCACCAGTTCTGAATATGCTGATATCTGCTGACACCCATCACATCTTATAGTACCCTCTAATAAACCTGAGATCCATTAACTCCTAATGGCTTCTGGTACCCAGAGACCCAGAGACCCAGGAATCACTAGTACCCTCTTGTGGTATCTGGAACTCCTCATATTCTGTAACTTCTACTAATCTATGGTGCTCCAAAGAACATGTAAGGCCCTTCACACCCTGTAACCTGTTGCAACCTTAGACCTCATACTCTTTAACTCTTTGGGACCAACCTCTCAATGCGGACAGGTGTGAAGAATCGTATCCGTATGAAGTCCCCCGCCACAGGGGTGAAGGCCCAGAAGAAGTCCTCCCCTAGATAGGCTTTCTCCAGGGTGAAGTGCTGGTAGGTCTTCAGGCTGGTCGTCACCTCAGCCAGTGGGTTGGCGTGACCCTTATGGAGGGTCTGTTTCCCAAAGTCCTTATCCTGAAACAAACCAGTTTGCTGATTTAAAACGTTATTTCTCAGTTGATTTATGCAGTTTTTATAAGTAAGAGAAGTGGATTCAGGTATCAGGGAGTTATATTCTACTGTGTGTTTGTGTTGACTCGCTGTATCAGCGGAGAGTCAACAGAAACACTAAGATGAACCACTGTGACCAGAAAATAACATCAACCATCACTGTAGACGCCAACAGCCTTTTACAGACTGGTATCATTGCCAGCGTTGCTAGCTGTCCTTGATAACTAGTCCTGCTTCAGTTCAGTACAGAAACTCACAAAGATGCTCGAAACATGGCGACATCAGTGCTGTGTGTTATGTTGATGCACTTTAGAGATATTTCTTTGTTTGTAAATGAAGAGAACTCCAGAGTGACAAATATCCAGCCTCCAAACCAGAAATAGAGTCAGTGTGATGCAGGTGAACGTCAGCAGGTTTAAGCCCTGAACTTAACATTCATTTAGTTTGGTTGTGTGAATCATTTTGATTAAATCTGTAAAAGCAATTTTTGAGACTGACATTTGCAGTTCATGTCACATGTTACTAGTTACATATTACAACATATGTAACTTTTAGTGCACCATGAACACAAATGAGTGTATGAGTTTAGATTTTCCTGACAATCGTCCTCTTGTGGTCATAAGAGTGATTACTGGTCACTGTCAGCAGCAAATGTGGAAGCAGTGTGACGCTGTTGTTCTGCCACAGAAGCTCTTATAGAAGAGGTCTGAGAGGGCGGGTCAGGGTCAGTAATAATCCATCACTAACATTTAATAAATGTAAATGGGTTCATTTACGTTGTGCTTTTTTATCGATGCTTTTTGACGCTCGGATGCAGAAACCTTGACGGCGATGGCGGCGAGTTACCACGGAGGTTGCTGGTCTGACCATCAGGAGCCATCTGGGGTTCAGGGTCTAGCTGTTCCCCTCTGTTTCCAGTCTTCATGCTAAGCTAAGCTAACTGACTGCTGGCTGCAGCTTCATATTTCATTCCTCATATTAAGCACACAGACGTGAGACTAGTGCTGATCCTATCATCTAACTCTGTCAGACAGCCAGTAAGTGTTTTTCCCGCAGAGTTGAATTATTACTTTAAATCTTTGCTTTTAGTTTGAGTTTAGTTTGATGGTTGAAGTTGAACAAACTGAGAGACGAGTGTCTCTCTGTGTTTGCAGTGCTGATGGAGACTAAAGCAAACAGTGGGGATATAAGGAGAAACTGCTTTTCTTTGAAGGGTCACAACACAAAAAGGTTTGGAACCAGTTTCTTCAGAAGACACATGATTTATTGCTTTTGATCAACAGTTTATTTTCACTCAGTGATTATTTGAGACTTTTCCAGAGTTTCTCACATTTGAACAAATCTCTTCACTCAACTATCTTTTATCACAAGATTCTCTGCAGACGAATAAATCCCACGTTCAGTTTGATTCCTTTAATTTCGCTTCGATTTTAAAACTCAGGACTTATTTTCTTACTAAAGCGTGGTGAACATTTCAGGCTGGAGGGTAATGGCTACATTTAGACTCCATCTACAGCCTCCGGTGCAGGCTGGCCTCTGTGGTTCAATCCCCACATCAAGGAGGTGCTGGTCCGGGACAGACGGATCAATAACCAATTGATTGGACCAGATTGCAGCTCAAGTCAGCGGGGCTAATATCCATCGCTCTTAACACAGTAATCAGAGGCGAGTCGAGGCGTTCGGCTCTGAGCTGCTGGCAGGAACCGAAGCTGCCACCGCTGTGAGATACTGCAGTTTGTGTCTGAACGCCGCGCTGAGCCGACAACTGCAGAGGCTATCAATCTTCATCTCTACAGACTGAACCTCGACTGAACCTCTCTGCTTCAAACTCACTGAACTCTCCAGTTTCACACTGACAGCTGACCAGTAAAACCAGTCTGCTGCTCGGTGCTGGAAGAAGCAGGAGGCTTTTTATTTTCACAGGCCAGAATCTGAGAAAATACCTTCAATGGAGGAAATACTGCATCCTGTCTGTCCTGTCTGAGGTGTGGAGGTCGCAGACTTCCATGTGGGAGAGGTTTTTTAACATGTAATCAATGTTTTGCCTTTTTTATCTTTCACTAACTTAAACAAACTTGATCATTTTTCATGATCTTATCCACATCCATTTATTCGCTACGACAACAGTTCTTCCCGACGCTGAGCCTTCCTGTAGGGGCCGAACAGATACAGATAAAATACAGGAAATATGTATAAAAACATCTTCATTGAACATGACCCGAGGATCTGCAGCGCTGTTCAGTATCAGTTTTGTGTCTGGTGACGGAGCTGCACTTTGTGACGACAGTTAGTTAGTAACGCCTGCAGGGTTCATGTTTCTTGAAGTTTGGCCTTCTTCATATTTCCTACAGAGATTTGACAAAGTCAGCCGTCCATCTGAAGAAGCTGTTTCATGGTGCGATGGCCTCTCGTCCTCTCGGCCTCTTGTCCTCTCGGCCTCTTGTCCTCTCGGCCTCTCGTTCTCTCGGCCTCTGGGCCTCTGGGCCTCTCGTCCTCTCGGCCTCTCGTCCTCTCGGCCTCTCGTTCTCTCGGCCTCTGGGCCTCTCGTCCTCTCGTCCTCTCGGCCTCTCGGCCTCTCGTCCTCTCGGCCTCTCGTCCTCTCGTCCTCTCGTCCTCTGGGCCTCTGGGCCTCTGGGCCTCTCGTCCTCTCGTCCTCTCGTCCTCTGGGCCTCTCGGCCTCTGGGCCTCTGGGCCTCTCGTCCTCTCGTCCTCTGGGCCTCTGGGCCTCTGGGCCTCTCGTCCTCTGGGCCTCTGGGCCTCTCGTCCTCTCGTCCTCTCGGCCTCTCGTCCTCTCGTCCTCTCGGCTCTGTTCGCTCTGCTGCTGCTTTGCTTTGTGTCTCCGGGGCTGCAGACCTGCTGGAGGTGGATCAGCAGCAGGGGACACACCTGGTCCCGCTGTCGGTCCTTTGGGCAGATCTCCTCACACAGCATCACATCTACGCTGTGACTTCCATTTCCTTTTCTTTGCTTTCACATCACATCACATCACATCCATGCTGCACATTTTCATCATCCACTGACTCCACAGATCCCTCCCATCCACCGGATTTACCTGTGGTTGTTTTGATGAAATTAATTCTGTTATTATTTACTGAACCTGTGTGTCCACGAGCAGAGCTGTGTGCTTGCACTCGTTTGCTGCTTGTCATGACGAGATCATTTGATTAAACAATTTTCACCATGTGAGCATCGTTTCAATGGAAATGTGTTGAGTGTTGAGATTGAGCTCGAATATTTTTCCTAAAACATTAATTTAAAGGTTCATGTTGGACCAAGAAAAAGCTGCAAACAGAAGCAGTGTGGTGCAAATGGCAGTTAGTCAAAGTACTTACACAGTAGCAGTACTCCATAAAAGTAAAATATTATCATTTAAAAGTATTCATGTAAACTAAATGTTCCTTTGAATTAAACATGAAAAGAGACCAAATGGTATAAATATGACTTTAATCTGCTTCTGGCTGACCTCCAGTGTCAGCTGATGTCATTAGTGTGTTGTATACTGCAGAGCTGCCTGCACACACACACACACACACACACACACACACACACACACACACACACAGACTCATTGGTTACCTTGAGTTTCTGTATTTTTCCAGCCAGAGAGGAGTGAGTGCCAACATGTTGGAAGAGCGACGGTTTAAACCGGATCCTCAGGTTGGCTTTCTGCCTGTCACAGTGTTTCTGATGGAGACACAAACAGGAACAATCACAAACACATAATCTTTTTAAATCCCTCAGCGCGACAGGACAGCACATCCCAGCAGAGCGCAGTAACCGTCGGTCAGACGCCGTTAGACGAACACTGAAAGCCAGCCCGCAGCGTGTCGGCCAATCATCGGCCGGTCATCACACGTAAATGTGCGTCGCGTTGAGTAAAACGTTCTGCCAGGTGAATGTAAAGACTTCTGTTGGTGTGTATGGGATCTGTGTGAGATACTCACCGCATCCTTCTCTGGGTTGCACACCTTGACCCACATGATGTGGTCCAGCAGCCAGTCGATGGGTTTGTCTTTGTAGAACATCAGCATGAACTCCACGATGAGCGACAGGTCCAGAGACTTAAACATCTTACCTGCCAGAGGAGAAGAAGAAGGTTCAGCTCGAGGGCCTGTTCTGCCCTTCAGGTAGTTTCCTGTGAACAGGTGGATCAAAGCGTTTGGACGAAACTGAGACACAAAACAAATGAAGCGTAAAGTCACGTCAGCGTCTGACTTCCACTTCTCAGCCTCTCGTTTCTTTTTCACGATCAGCTCGACTGTTTGAAAATGAGGATTTATTTGACGGGAAAAGTCGCACTCAGGATTGAAGATGCATTACTTAAACAGATTCACCCCGAAAAACACGTTAAATGTTTTTTATCAGAACTCTGCACGTGTCAAATATGATGTCTCATTACAGGACAAGACCACAACTGGTCAGTCATCTGTGAGCTCTTTGTGAAACTGTGTCTCAACAGATTGATAATCAATAAACAACACAACAGGAAACTGATCAAGTAAAACAACAAAGATTCACTCAAAGTGACGTTTACTCAAATCAAATCATGACATCATCTGAGGTCTCGCTGCAAAAACTCAGACTTGTATCTGCTGACAGTGGACTGAACCAGAAGTGAAAAGACCAGATTCACATGCTGTTCACAGTCCAGAAAAACCAGACGTGAGTCACAGAAGAGCAGAAACATCAGGTTTAAGGTCGACACCTGGAAAGTGAATTATTTACCAAAAGCATCATAAACAATAAATAATAACAGGAAACTGTTCAGTTCAGCCTCTGACACCTTTCAGAAGAATGAGACGCTCACCTGTCGACTGGATCACCATGACGACATACAATTAATATGTTGATTGACAGTGAGACAGACCAATCGGTTGACTCAAACCGTGGACGGGACACTGCTGATTGGGTTAGAAAAGCTGCAGGTTAATCAGTGAAATGCAGCTGGTTGGAAGCTGCTGTGTGAGGAGAGTGAATGAGAACCAGTTTGTGCTGTCAGACATGAAGCCGCTGAGCTGTGACGGTGATGAAACGTCTTCTCAGGGGTTCAGACAGAGGACACGCTGTCCAGGCCGGGCTTTCAAACAGGCTTCAGGTCAGTGTAACGGGCTGAGGGACGTGTGGCGTCCTCAGAGCCACTGCAGTGAAGTTCCGTAACTTTCACAGTTTTAATCCTGTGTCACGCTTTAACTTAATGCAGCTTGATTGTGTTTCAGGCTGTTTCTGTTTCGTCTCGCTGTCTAATCGACTCAGTAAATCTACACAAAATACAAAATACTGTCTCTGTTTAATTTACGTCATCATTCAGTTTGTTTCACTGTCTCATGCCTCTGCATGTAAACTCTGTGTATAGTTATTATTACAACAATGAAATCACATCAGTCAGAAAATGTTTACAGTCTCCATCTCCTGGACTACAATACCCATGAGCCTCAGCTGCTGTTACAGGCAGTCAGAAGATCCATCTGTCAATCTGACGATTCTCACATATTCAGTTTACAACCACAGTGACAAATTCATCATTAAAGTTTGTGAAACAATGTGCATTGGTTTCAGACAGAAGCAGACAAAAGCTCTGAAATGTTGCTGGAAGATTAGCTGGAAGTTAGCTAGCTGGCGCTAATGCTAGCTCCACAAAATATTTGAAAACTCATCTCTGACTCGCTGACTCGCTTCAAAGTGACAAATCTGTCAAATGGTCTAAAGCTACACGATATTATTTCCGTCTAAAATAACTTTATTTAGCAGGTTAGACGTTACAAAAAGACAAAAGGCTACGAGAACGAGGTGAACATGCTGCAAACATAACGCTCTGGTAAAATCTCAAGTTATGAGTTTGATTGTTCGTCCAAACATCCAATAAATATCAGAGCAGAGCCGCTAACATTAGCTTAAACTCTGATAGTCTGTCCAGGACTGTCAGAGACACAGTGGACGCTCCAGTCCTGAACGTAACCCGTGACCCCACATAATGATGTCACACCCTCTCTTAGCAGCACTCCGTTATTAGACTACTGAAGGTGGTAAGATAGTTAGCCAGGCATGCTAACGCTAGTGCAGACGAACACAGTTTTGGAAAGACTAAACTAAACATCCATGTAAAAACTTTAACGTGTGGAGAAAGAACAACACACCTGCTGTGTCTAGTCACGATGGCTAAGCTGTGATTGGACGACCACTGCTCAGGTGAGGGGTTTAAATGAGAACGAGTGGTCACAGAGTGAAACCTGCTGAGCTCAGCAGGAAGTGAATTAACTCCTGACGTCTCCGTCTTCAGTCCGGCTGTCTCTGGATCAGTATGAGGACAGCCGGGCTGAGCCGGGGGACGCTCTCTGGGAATTAAAGGTCAGAAACTGAAGTGAACAGAGCGTCTCACTGGACTGAAGGACTGACGAGGGCCAACCGAAAGGCCAACGCAGAGCTCGGTCCTGGCCGCGCCCCCTTCTGGTCCGTCCTGATCCGTTTGGACGTTCCAGCCTCTGAAGGGCCGGATGTGCAGCGAGGCAACAGAATAAAACCCCCCGCAGACGCAAACCAGGGCGGACTGAAGCTAAACTTAGTAAATGCAAAACCCACATTTGAGCAGTTGAATTACAGAGCGGCCCGCAGCGCTGCAGCTCTCCTCCGTCTGATTTAATTCAGTGAGTCAGCTTCACCCTGATGAATTTATTACAGCAGCCGCCGCTCGCGGGCCGCCCGGGGTCACCGAGGATTCATAAGGTCAAAAACGAGGAGCAGAGGGAGGAGGACCGGGGGGAGGAGGACCGGGGGAGGAGGAGGACCGGGGGGTGGAGGGGGAGGTGATGCTCAGACGGAGAAAGACAAACATCCATGTGTGAAATCAACATCCAGCTCAGAGACGAGACTCCTGCTGGGCTCCATCGCTCCGTTCCTCCGCCTGCATTCACCTCCATCTCTCTTTAAATCACTCCCTCTCTCCCTCCCTCTCTCCATCATCATCTCTCTCTTTCTCCCTCTCTCCCTCTCTCTCTCTCTCTCTCTGTCTCTCTCTCCTCTCTCTCTCTCTATCTCCATCATCATCTCTCTCTCCCTCCCTCTCTCTCTCTCTCTCTGTCTCTCTATCTCTTTCTCTCTCTCTCTCTCTTCCTCCCTCTCTCTCTCTTTCTCTCTCTCTCTCTCTCTCTCTGTCTTTTTCTCTCTCTCTCTCTGTCTTTTTTTTTCTCTCTCTCTCTCTATCATCCCTCCATCAAGCTCCGTGGTGTCAAACACAGCAGATTGAAGAAGAACATTGTAAACAGGATATTGTAACAGGAAGTTGTGGAATTCAGATTCGTTCAGGACGCAAACGAGCGAACACGACGTTAGAAGACAGAGTCGGTGTCTTTGCTCCGTATTGATCGGATGTATTGATCATCCTCATAGGTTAATGAGTGGACTCACGTCCTCAGTGGACATCAGGACAGTTGGA
Organism: Heniochus monoceros; assembly: GCA_029783685.1. NCBI lineage: Eukaryota > Metazoa > Chordata > Actinopteri > Chaetodontiformes > Chaetodontidae > Heniochus > Heniochus monoceros. The sequence goes on from JAPZEA010000026.1 coordinate 29,935,194, forward strand.
GCAGCTCCAGGTTTATTTAGTGTGAAAATATGAGGTGGAGCTGTCCGTCTTTCTCAAATTCATCTTCATGTATCTGAAACCCCATGAAGAAGAGGAGGAGGAGAAGAGGAGAGGTGGAGCAGGAGAGGAGGTGAGATGGTGGAGGAGAGATGGAGGAGGAGGAGAGACAGAGGTGGAGAGACAGACAGAGGAGGAGGAGAGATGGAGGAGGAGAGACAGAGGAGGAGAGATGGAGGAGGAGGAGAGACAGAGGTGGAGAGAGAGAGGAGGAGAGACGGAGGAAGAGAGACAGGAGGAGAGAAAGAGGTGGAGAGACAGACAGAGGAGGAGGAGAGATGGAGGAGGAGAGACAGGAAGAGGAGAGACAGAGAAGGAGGAGGAGAGACAGAGGAAGAGAGACGCAGGAGGAGAGACGGAGGAGGAGAGATGGAGGTGGAAAGATGGAGGAGGAGAGACAGAGAAGGAGGAGGAGAGACAGAAGGAGGAGGAGAGACAGAGGAGAGATGCAGGAGGAGAGATGGAGGAGGAGGAGAGGGGGAGGAATTGAGACAGAGGAGGAGAGATGAGGAGAGACAGAGGAGGAGAGACGCAGGAGGAGAGACAGAGGAAGATGAGAGACAGAGAAGGAGGAGGAGAGACAGAGGAGGAGACACAGAGGAGGAGAACCACGACTCCTCTAACTGGAAAATGAGTGTGCTCCTGTTTCACTGTCTGTGTGAGGACAGTTAGACTGTCAGAGGTGGACAGTGAGGACACTTTGTCTCGTCCTCACCTCTTCAGAGACGCTCACATTAAGACTATAGTGTTTGAGGCAGGAATCACTGTCAGTGTGACCATGTGGCGCTCAGAGACCACACCTGTCTGGGTCACCTGACTCCTCTGGTCCAATGGTGGGACGTGTTCTGAGGCGGGAAGTTTAGTCTTGATTTCAGTTTCGTTCTGTCTCTGTTTCTTTTTTTGTATTTTAATAGAGTGAAGCATTTTTTCATTCAAACACCACCACAAAATGAAAGTAAAGTATAACCACAGTAATTATCTGTATCGTTCTAATAATCACACGGCGTCCTGATGAAGGGAGTCTGCGACACACACTCCTCCATTAACTGCAGTGTCAGAATACCCACAATGCAACACTTTCATCAACTTCACAAAGAATCACATGTGCTGAGTTCATCTTTCACACTGTGGTCACAATTCACCTTAAATTAAAGGGATCAAAATAAATCAGATGGATTCAGTGTCTGTGTGTGTGTGTGTCTGTGTGTCTGTGTGTGTGTGTCTGTGTGTGTCTGTGTGTGTGTGTGTGTGTGTGTGTGTGTGTGTCTGTGTGTGTGTGTGTGTGTGTGTGTGTGTGTGT
>JAPZEA010000026.1:30007726-30018600 GCA_029783685.1 Heniochus monoceros
AGGAATTAAAGGTTGGTAACAACTTTCACACCTCTGACCAAAATGATTTAAAATCAATATTTGAACAGGAGGTGATTCATCACAGTGTGATGGGGGTTAATTAAGTAATCTGACAGTGACTATAGATCAATAAAATGATTTTATGGTTACAAATGAGTAAAGTGGAGGAACTCTAAGAGTACACAGATTATTATGTTTAAATCAGAACACAGACGATAGAAGTGATGTTTCACCTGTGGCTGTTGGGACTTTAGGAATCATGAATGTGCAGGTTGAACGTTGAAACTGATTCTCCTTCAGCTACTCACTGCAGTGAAGGTTCAGATTGCTCAGAGGCACGTCGGCAGCTTCCTGTCCAGCCTGCAGACGCTCACTGTTCAGTCTGACCACTTTCACTGTCTCACACTGACACCTAGCGGTCAAACACAGCAGCTACAATTCTCTGATGGAGAAGTCAGTTGGTAGGTTTTCACGTTCAGTTTGTCCTGGTACATTTTGGAGCATAACAGAACAAATTAAGAGAAAAGACACAAACAAGTAGTGCAAGTCAGAAAATATACATTTACAATAAAAATGTGTAAAAATAAATGTGTTTTAAAGTGAGAGCCGTGGAGTGTTTAAACAAACAGGATGAAATGTACCAAATATCATCTTAAGAATGTTTAACTGTTCACAGTATGAAGAATAAGTGTGAAAATAATAACCCAACATGTGCACATATGTGACACACTGAGTCAGACGTTAAAGTGATGAGCCTACAGGGTGGGGTAACAGTCAGAGTCTGTGGGGGTCCTGGACCACATGCAGTCACACCATGAAGTTCAGTTAGAATGAAAATAAATATACAGAAGTTTGGATTGGTTTCTAAATATTCTCACCAAAGGACCAAAAGAGGACGAGGAGCATTTTTATTGAGCACAAAATATCATCACGCTCTGAAACTGCAACAGGAGACTTTTAACATTTGTTTATACTGTGAGGTGAGTTCATGTGTCTGATGTGTGAATATTACAGAAGTTACTTAAAACCCTGAACTGGAGACAAACTTAGAGCATTTGTATGTGGCTCAAAAAAGAAGAAGAAAATGAATCTGCTAATAAATAAACAGGATGTGAGACACAGTGACAGCATGAAGGCTAAGTTCTGTTTCAATAAAAGTGTTAGAGATAAAACACGTTGGTCATTTTTTATTGATGTGATTTTTGTGTTGTTTCCTGGATGTCAGGAGAGATGGTGCAGCTGCTGTCTGCAGACCACACACACCCAGACCGACTCATTCACTCACATAATATCAGAAATACACAATAAACTGGACAGTGTCAGTGTGTCCAACTATTCAGCCACTGTCTGCTTCACTGTTATAATGTTTGCTCATCATATATCGAGTTTACACTCTGCCCTCTGCTGCTGTTAAACTGCAAATCTCTCCACTGTGGGATAAAGGATTTCTTTATTCTATCTTATCTTATCTTACCTTATTATGTTTATGTGGTTTGAAGCATGTTGATGTGATGGACGATGGTGAAATTAATGATATACAGGATATTTAGGAAAATGTTTGCCTATAGAATGAAACGAGGAGGCAGAAATGGTCTTAAAAACATTTTTTTAATAAATATTACAGATTCTTCTCAAAAACAAAGCAAACACACGTCAGAGTGCTGCTATCTGTCTGTTACTGCTGATCATGACGGTTTTCTCTGCGGTGAGTTTGTGAAACACGAAATCTGAAGAAAAACCAAGCTGCCGGTCATCAGACCTTCATCAGAGCAAAAGTTTGAATGAATCTCAGCGGTCAGAAGATAAAGAGACTCCATCCAAACATCAGACAGCCTGAGGAAGGAGGAAGGAGTGAAGAAAAAGAGGAAGGAAAGAGACAAAAAGAGGAAGGGAAGGAGGGAGGAAGGAAGGAGACAGGCAACGCTAAGCTGGAAAATCACTCATTCATCAAACAGTAAGAAAACCCTCAGTGATGAGGGGAAAGGAGGGAAGGACAGAAGCGAAGGAGACAAGGAAGAGGGATGAAGGGAAGGGAGGAGGAGTAAATCAGTGCTGGAGACTGTGACGCGGAAGAAGAATGAGCCTCGGAGAAGGAAGAAGGAACCCGAAATGAAAGCGTCCCCCTCCGGCTCGACTCGCACTTGTTGAATAACGTTTATCTCCAACCCTGCGGCGGGGTTTAGACATTCTTCCACGCGGTGTGCGGTGTGTTTCTGCCGGGTGTGGAGCTGCTGGTTTTCGGCTGCATGGCTGGCAGGCAGGCTGGGACTGTTTCTGAACGCTGTGACTGAAAAACACACCATTCATCCAGCTTATAGACCAAACCGCTTCAGACACACTCAGCATCCCGCTTCACCGGCTCCATATTTCATCTCTTATTCATCAAGCTTCGCGAGCAGGGAGCTCCGGAAACCACACGGAGCAGCGCCGCTGGGTGGCACCGCTGTCTCCGGGCGGAGGGACTCTGATCTCGGCGTGGTGGACGATCTTTCCGCCGTGAGAAGACGACGTCGAAAAGGCTTGAAAACCGAGCACTACCGCCTTGTTGGGACACCCGCTCCGTGTTTAAGGAAGGTGGATGCACGATCAATATTTCACGAGTTTGATATTCAGCTAGCCTGTGAGACGGGAAGCTTTGGGAACACGCCGGTCCAGGCGCCCTCTCTCCGGGCAGCGCCGCTGGGTGGCACCGCCGGCTCCAGCCGGTGGAATGACTCTTTACCGGCGGTTCACGACGTCACATTTACCAGAAAACTAATCTCGTTTGGATCACGAAGTCGTAACCTGGCTGCCTGCTCTATATTTCTGGACCTGGATAATTAGCTTCTGAAGCGGGGAAAGCTCCGGCACACAGACCGAACACTGCGCCCTGTCGCCGGGCTGAGCCGCTGTGTCCGGCCCGGTGGGATGTCTCGCCATTGGAGCGGTAATATTTTCTAAAGAGCCAGGCTTTTCTGCATCAGGAGTGAGCCCAGTCATACCCCGTGTTGTCGCCCTCGTGTCGGTGAGTGTGTGTGTGGTCGGTAGGAGGACATGGCCGACTCCGGCCGGGCCGGACCGGCGGACCCCGCCGCCCCGGACTGCCGGACATCGAGCCCCCTGGCCGTGAAGAAGAGGGCGCAGCAGTCTCCCGGTCTCCGGCCCAAGTACCAGAGCGCCGCACCGGGCCACTGCCTCAGGAAAGTCACCCTGACCAAACCCACCTTCTGCCACAGCTGCAGCGACTTCATCTGGGGGCTCATCGGCTTCCTGTGTGAAGGTAAGACTGCACACTGCCAGGTAACATACAGAGCAGCGCGTGTATTATTTATAATAACATTAATTATTTATAGTAAAAACTTCACATAAGTGCATGTACTGGCCCTCCCAGCGGGAAGTGAACCTCCAGCCCCGGCTGTGCTGCTGCTGCTCTGCCGGTGGAGCTGCAGGTGACCCTGAACAAGGTGTGTTTGGGTGATGTCAGTCAGGTGATGCTGCTGTACAGATTTAACCTGTGCGGCAGACTGACTCACCTGGAGCTCAAAGTTCTTTACAGGAAAGACACAGAGGAAGCATCATCATCAGCAGCAGCAGCAGCAGCAGCAGCAGCAAGGATGAGCCACCAGGAAGAGAGCCTTACCTTTCCTGCAGGTGTTCCTCACCTCATCTTCTCTTTCATTTCCTTTCTTTTCTTTCCCCTCCCATCATTTTTTCTTTCCTCCTCTTTCCTTTCTTCTCTCCTTTCTTTCATTTGTTTCCTTTCCATCCTTTCCCCATTTCCTCTCCCTTTCTTTTCTTCCTCTTTCCTCTTTCCTCTTCCTTTCTTTTCTTTCTTGTCATTTCCTTTCCTCATCTTCATTTTCCTTTCTCTCTGTTTCCTTTTCTTTCTCTTCCATTGTTTCTTTTTTCTTCCTTTTACATTTCCTCTCCTTTCCCTTTTTCTTTTTATACTCTTTCCCTTTCCGTCTCCTTTCCTTTCCTCCTCACCAAGCCACAACTTCATCATGAATTCAACAGATGAACTGAAGAGCAGATCCAAGACAACACACACACACACACACACACACACACACACACACACACACACACGCTCACAATCAATACTCGGACCATACTGTGTTATTGGTACCCTGTATGTCTCATGCGTTACTTTCACGTATGAATAATATGGATTTTGTCAAATCTATTAAAAACAGAACTGTTACAGAGCGTCATCTGTTTTCTTGAGCTCGGCGGGTTATAATGTGAAGGTTCCAGTGTTGAGGAGAGAGACAGCGAGAACTCGTGCTGACTGATTATTGGTTCATTACTAACAGTCATAAGCGGAAGGACAAGGACGCGCCTGCCCTGCCATGGGACAGCGAGAACAACAACGACGATCAAAAAGCTACAACAGAAATGTAAAAATTTGTTCCTAAAATTACACAAAAAGAGGGATTCACTCACAATGAAACACAGCTACAAACGTTTAAAAGGAGTACAAAATTAAAGAAATAGTCTAAGAAAAAAAAATAAACATCTAGAAGTTTCTTTCTCTGACACAGTGATTCTTCCAGCTGAGAGAAGTCCCATCGGGGCTTTTCGCAGGATTTCCACGTGGGCTTTACAGCTCGTTGACGGTGTCACCTGGAAAGTAAACAAACAGCCACTGATTTACCTGGAAACTACCTGCAGACAGCCTGCATTACAGTCACTGTTAGCACAGAGCTGCTCTGTAAATCAGTGACAACATGTACTGAAGTGAAGTGAGTTACCAGTTCCTATGCTATGAGAGTTTGAGGACAGATTTAGGAGGACTTTACACACTGTAACGATGAAACCTGAGCCAGTATGAGCAAGTATGTAATACACTGTGTGATCAATGAGCGACACTATTTGTGCACAATTACACTATAATTACTGGTTCAGACACAATATTGTTATCAAAGCCTGTAACATGGTACCTATGTGTATCAAATACAGCAAAGATCAACACAGAGCTTAAAAATGTGACTTACTCTCTGCGCAGGGGGAGGTGTAGTCAGTGACTGCTTCATCACCTGCAAGCACGACCAAACACACACATCACATACACAGCCATGGAGAATGAGGAGCGACCACTGTGTGGCTGTCAACTTCAGAAAGAAAACATGACACACACACACACACGAGAGGAGGATGGAGCTCTTACTTGTCTGGTAGTAATCGTAGACTTTGACCACAGCTGGTTTCAGGTTCCTGACGGGCTGATCCTCCTCTAGTGTCACACTGTAGATCTTTGTCTCATCCTTCCTCAGCTGCAAGCACAGCCATTCTTTACAACTGTACTATTTACTCATACACACAGGAGGACTTCTCTGATACTGAACAGCACATTAGCACGTTATACTCCTCGTGTGCTCTGACACTGAGAATATACACAATAAACTCACAGAAGCTGTGCTGAGGCTGTACACTGGTGTTCATGAAAATGAAGCATGAGTGTTTCTGTAAACACAGACTAGCAGCTGGTTTGGTGTGGACAAAGACACACTGTCGGTGCTGCCTACCCCATCCAAGTAGATGTTGATGAATCCTTCCTCCACGTCCACCCGCTTCACTGAGCGGTCGCTCTTCAGCTGCAGAGGCACACACTGTCGTCAGTAAAGTCAAACACACAAACAGCTCTGAATGTTGTGCAGCTGCTGCAGGACTGACCAGCTTCAGGGAGCTCTTATCCAGGATGTATCCAGACAGCAGCTTGATGTTGATGATGACCATGTTTGTTTCTTCTCTCCTGCCCTGGTACCTACACAGCACAACACAGAGGACACACACACACACACACACACACACACACACACACACACACACACACTCGTGTGTTGTCGGGAAGTGTTTCAGGATGAACGTCCTGTGAGGAATCTCCTGAACGAGGTTAAACTCTCGGATGACGAGCAGCTCAGACGTCTTTTATTTCTCGTCCACGTGTCAAATGTCTCACCTTTAACCAGCAGACGGAGGATTGAGACATTAACCTGAAGCTGCTGGAGGCTGAACTTCACCTCAGTGAGGACGGATGGTGGTGGTGGTGGTTCAGGAGACGTTTCATTAACTGCTCGCTGTGGAAACAAGTCTTCATGTGGTGTCGTCCATGTTGACGAGGACACAATGATGTCATCAGAGCTGCTGAGGTTTTACATGCACTTCATTCAGGCTTCCTTTGAAGAATTATAGTCCGAGTTTAATTCTATTAAAGCCAAGACAGAGTTAAAAGATCCTCTGAGTAGAGCTGATTAGATTAGAACCAGAGATAAGAGATTTTAATATGAATTCCAATTCTTTTCCATAGATTAAACTCCGGGCCTGTATCAGCTGTTCCCAGATCTGAGCTATGAGCCCATCTGCTCTGTTATTAGCTGATGTGATGTTACTGATAGAAACAATGGATCAAAAACTACAAAAAACTATAAAAACTACGACATGAGTTGTGATAAATAGAAATGATCCTTTAATAAATGTTTATAAATAAATAAATAAGCACGGCTCCAGGCGGCGGCCATCTTTGGAGGCAGTGCTACTGAGGTTAAAACCAGCAGCACCAACACATCCTGTTTGTTTATTTTTTTAAATCATCATCATTTATCATGTGAAACCAGGAGCAGCGTTTCCATGACGAGCCGCCACAGCTGGAAAACATCTTTATTACTCAGGACCAGATTATCATCGTTCATAAAACTGCAGCGTAATGAGGATACATGCAGACCAACTGATGCTCATTCAACCCAGAGTCCAGACTGAACCTATATACCAGAGACCAGGAGAGACCAGAGACCAGGAGAGACCAGGAGAGACCAGGAGAGACACACTGGACTGTACAGATGGCCCACAGGTGTCACTGTGCACTGGCAGTAATAGCAGTTAGCTTCTCTTGTCTGTGGCGTTCAGGGACACACTGGAAAAACTTCCTCTATCACACAAACACACTGATGGTGTTTAAGAAATCTGATAATGAACGAAAACATAATGATAATATACTGAGAGAAAACAAAGAAAATCCTCTTCATCACCACAAATACTTGTGTACTACACACAGCCTGCGTCCAGTAAGCTTCAACGTCTTTATCAGTCCATGGTTTTTATATTACATCTGGTTTTTAAACCAGATATATGACTTTCTCTTCCTCGTCAAAACCTGGTGCCTGCAATACCCACAATGCAATGCAACTGCTGACCATTTGCTGGAGATTGGGGTGTGTTATGCTAGTAGCCGCTAATGTAGCCTTTAGCCTGCAGCAGAGATGAGCAGCAGCTGCAGGTCTCCTACCAGTTGGACATGCCTGAAAAACCCTTGAAGGAAGGCGTCCAGCAGGATGCTGATCAGAGACCTGAACCTCCTCAACTGGATCGTTTGGACGGGAAGGACCAGCAGGTCTACTCTGAGCTCCCTCCGTTTATTTAAAGACAGAACTTAGAGAACCTAGAACCGAAGCCTGGTGGGTTCTTAAGGTTCAGGTTATGAGAAGAAGAAGCAGGTTAAAGGTCGTGAAGTTCCTGCAGTGGAAACAGAACTTGTGTCACTGTGTTCAGTAATAATCAATACATTGATCTGTTATCAGGGGAGGCTCTGACAGGGACCAGATCTGCTCTCTTCATCGCCTCCTTTTATTTTTCAGGTAAAGTTCACGATCCAACAGCTGCTCAATAAAAGTCCGATCAGAAAACAGATGAATGCAGCTTCCAAACCACAGTCGCTGCCGCTCTGACTGCTTTTCAACAGGGGGCTCAGGACCCTGCATGGTGTCGTGAGGTGAAAGTCGTGGTCCTGTCTGTTAGACGTCCACGAAGACAAACCCTGTCCAGGTTTGTTGAGATGACAATAAAAGAAGTGAATCTGTGTTTCCTTCACGCTGCAGACAGGAAGTTCTGGAAAGTACATTCACTCCACGACTGCACTTAAGTACAGTTTTGAGGTACTTGTACTTTACCTTTCATGTATAATTACAGGTTACTTTTACACAACAAGACTTTTCTCTTCGCCTTGTGAACCCTCAGCCGATTCAGGACAACAGTGTGATGTTTGCTCGTCTCCATGGTAACACAGATAAGTTCTGAACACAACAGTAAAAATAAAAAGGTCACATGTCGGACTCGCCTCAGGATCTCTGCAGGCTTCAGACCAGAAAACATCTCCTGAGTCACATGAGGCTGTTTCTACTGCAGGAAGTCATGAGCACTTCAGGTACCACATCAACACGTAAGAAAAATACTTCACACATGTCTCACTTTACTGTCATCACATGACCCACGTATGGAGCCTCAGTCACATGACAACAGCCGGTCGTATTGATCATCTGTCGAGGTTGGGATCACGTGACCATGTTTAATCTGAAGTAAGATGAAAAAAGAAAGCAACCTGTAGCAAGTGATAAAACTTTATACAAACGCTGCTCTCAGTCGATGTGACGCAACTTCTGCTGTGCAAAGGATTGTGGGTCAGAACAGCCAGAAAAGCCTGCTGGCTAACATACTGCAGTCGGACATCCTGGTATTTTTGGCGTACTGCGTACTGGTCAAACTACACAGATGGTAGTATGAGTATATGAAAGCAGCTCGTCTTTGGAGCAAAGTTATGTTCAGCGTTAACTAGCTTAAAAATTCCCACTTCCTGTGTAGACAGGAAGTTAAAAGATAAAATGACAGAGCCCTTCCTTGTTGGTGAAGCTCATGAGGTCAATATGGGGCGAGCTCATAACCTGCTGGGTCGTCATCAAGAGGTCAAAGGTCATCAACCAGACATCAGTGGACGAAGCAGAAAGATCAACGAGGACATGTCCAGGTCAACGTTTAGGTCACGTGACGACGGCTGAGTGAGGTCTGCTTGCTGATGAAGATCATGAGATTTTAGTTGAAAGCTCAGAAAGTGAGCAGAAAATTAACCACAGATCATTTTAATTCATCGCTGAAGTCATTTATTGAGCAGAAAGTTGTTTCTGTTTTATACGACAGGAAACTGAATATCTGTCAGTGTTTTGTCGCGAACTCTTGAATTGTTTGACGACTCAAACGTCATTTTGTCATTTTCGGTTCCTCCTGATTTGTTCAGTCTGTAGTTAAAGTCTGAACGACCTGTGGGAAGTTTAAAGTTCCTCTTTTCTTACATGGTGTAGTTTCTTAAAATGGAAAGCAGAGTGTTAAAAGTGCAGCGACAGTGTGAACAGAACCTCGCACTGTTTTACTGCAAACACTAAAGGTCAGACTGTACAAGCAGAACTCCATTCAGTTATTCGTGGTTTTAAGCTTAAAGTCCAGCCAGCTCTTATTTCCTCAACACTTTGGTCACACCGCAGGTTTTTGTGAGGTTTTCATCTCTGAAACAAGCTGTCGGCTCAGCGTGTACTCCTCACCACAGCTCAGAGAAACAGAGTTCATGTTTACAGTTAGGAGTTCAGGTCTTAGAGGCAGCCGGTGGAAAACTGTAACCCCAGTCCAGATCAGACCGGCAGACCGGCGAATCAGAGAGCTGCAGGTGAGAAATGACCTGCAGCAACAAGAGCTCTGTTAGCGTCTGTTAGCGTCTGTTAGCGTCCACAGGTTCAATAACACAGACACAAAGTCTGCAGGTGATTTAATTTAACCTGATTATTCTACAGCACTTTAACACGTGTCGAGGTTACAGGAGACATTTAGGGGTCTCATTTAGAGCTGCAATGAAGCATTATTTAACTTTTCCTGTTGCAACTTATATTTTGTGTAAAAGTTTGTGTTGGAAGAGTGGAGTGATTGAAAAATGAATGAATGAATGAATGAATGAATGAATGAATGAATGGTTTAATCTATAAAACAACCAGAAAATAATTAAACATCTTCCAATGTCTAAAGATATTCAGCTTTATACGACACTGCAGAAGCTGGAAACAGAACTTTTGATGTTTCTGTTTGAAAAAGACTTAAAACAACTGATGAGCTAATAATAAACATTCTACAGCAGATTATGAATTGACTAAATGTTTTAGGTCTACATCAGATAAGAACTCTGAAAGACTTCATTACCCAGAATTCAAATACTTGAGCGTTTGCTCACTGATATTCACACAATATAACTCACTCTAAAGGACGTCAGATCCTAAATCTGATTAAACAATAACCGCATCGACACGTGTGGAGCAGACTCTCTGGACAGGAAACGCAACGATTGGCGGATTTGTTTGGTTGATTTTGAAATTTCAATTAATCGTCCAAACTCCACGTTTACAGGCACAGAAAGCTTCTTCATGAACACACGATCGTCTGACTTTATCGACATGATGACCGTCCACACGTCATGTTTCCAATCACCATCATGCTCGTTTCACTGTGACTTTAAGGTAAACATCAGACCAGCTGTGTGAGCAAAGCTTTTAAAGAAGAGACGTGAGGCACAGATCCGGCGGGTGTATCTGTTCAGTTCATGGACTATCAGAAATCAAAGCATTATTCAAAGCATCAGTGTGTTGTTGTTGGTGTCCAGCAGCAGCAGCTCAGACTCTGAGGCTCTAAATCTATTCTGAGCTAATCAAAGATTTACTGGATTTCATGTTATGCAACAGCTTCTAAAACCGGTCGACAGTTCTGCTTCTGTGGTGAAACGATTAGAAAAGGATCAACATCTGAACAAAATGTTTATTTCAACGCTCCAGCAGAAACTTTCTGACTGATGATTCTGCAGAAACTCACCTGCTCTTCACCTGCTTCTGCTTCCTGTAGAGATTTCCTACATTTCCCAGAAAGCCTTTCGTTTTCTGTCCATCACTGTTTAAGGTTTGCTGACTCAGCTTCAGTAATGAGAGGACTTTGTGTCCTTCATCATAATAAACTGAATATCTTTGAGTTTTTGGTGGTTAGTTGGACAAAATAATACATATACACAGCGCGCACACACACACACACACACACAC
>JAPZEA010000026.1:30181258-30191816 GCA_029783685.1 Heniochus monoceros
GAAAATATACTGCATAGGTGAGCAGACAAATGCAGCCTATTCAGCGGATTTTCCGGTTTATCTGATCTAGCATCACCTGACTTGATGGTGGCGCAAGACAGTGCAGGCAATGCGAGCTTGCTTTTCATCACGGCAATTGTGTTTCTCAAAAAAGCTGAAGACACTTGGGTTCATCAAATTCAAGCAGTTTTTTAACTACTGTAGCAAAGTGCGGTCCATCCTACGATCTACCCAAGACAGTTTAAGATAATTTACAGGTACGAATGGTAGTCGTTGTTACCCCCTGGTGGTGTGGAGTATTGATAAATCACCACAGTGATAATGGGTACAACGATGGATAAAATTTGAAGGTTGTAGTGTCCCACACTGTGCCAAAGCAGTACTAAAATAATACAGCTATGTGTGCATTAACAAGAGAAGAGAAGCAGATATTTAAAAGAAACACAAAAGTCTATAGTCTAGAGATCTGAACCAGTACCACTGTTGTCACAATTTTAACAAAAACACATATTTTTATGACAGCAGTTAAAGAAAGATGGACCTGTTCTGATAACCTGTTATGGAATTAAAATGTGCTTCGAATATGTGCTTTTTATTGTCATGTAGAAAAAGTGTGTGTGGTAAAGTGGCACAGTAAAATTCATTCCAAATGCTCACGTGAAAGGTGGTGCTGAAAGCTTGGCAGTGTATTGACTGCTTGTGGGCTATGCTGTTGCTTATGGCTTGTTTCGATTGGGGCAAGATAAACTCCAGCGGTGTTGTTTCTCCTTCCCGCCAAGGTCAGCGCTGTCGAGGTAGTTTGCATTTGGTCAGCAGCAGAAATTTGCATGTTTGTTAAAGTTGAAATACAACCCCAATTCCAAAAAAAGCTGTGACGCTGTGCAAAACATAAAACAAAATGTGATAAATTGCTAATCCTGTTTGACATATACTCAGTTGAAAACAGTACAAAGACAATATATTTAATGTTTTACCTCATCAGTTTGAAAATATAAGCTTATTCTGAATTTGATGTCAGCAAAGACTGGGAAAGTTGTAGAATGCTCCAAAAACACCTGCTTGGAACATTCCCCAGGTAAACAGGTTGACTGGTAACAGGTGATAGTATCATGATTGAGGATGAAAGGGGCATCCGTGAAAGGCTCAGTCATTCACAAGCGAGGACGAAGCGAGGTTCGGCACTTTGTGAACACATGATTGTATAAAGGATGTTACTACATGGGCTCCGGAATACTCAGAATACGCTAAACCATTGTCTTTAAACACAGATCATTCACAAACTTACTTCACTCTGTTTTTATTTGCATTTCACACAGCGTCACACATTGCAAGACTGTCTGTCTTGTTCAGTATCAACATTTTTGCGACTTGCCACGTATGTTAATTAACAACATTTCCTCATTATGTTCATAGAAAACGACACACACACACACACACACACACACACACAGAAAACAGTGTGTGTGTGTCCCTGAAACACCTAATTCTGTGGATGACAACACACACCAGGCAGAGCTGACCTTCACCGCCACAAACATCACTTCATCAGCCACCTCAGCTCTGCCGCGGGCCAGGTGGAGGGTCAGAGGGGGGGGCTGCAGACAGGATGGACAGACAGACACAAAGCGAGCCCCCACAGTGCAAAAAGACAAATCTACGTACGATGAAATTTCTTAAATCACAGCGATGTGTGCCTGTTTTTTGTCTGACAGGATAAATCTTCTTACTATAACACTTAAATATTTGACTCAAGCTTTTTTGTCCTTAATTATCTTAAAAAGATATTATAGCTTCTTTCTGATTCTATTACTGCACATAAATTAATGCTTGAAATTAGAATTTCCAGAATTATAAAGCTGTTTGAGCAACGCTGAGAAAACTGCTCCGTCAAAGTCAGAATTTCTTTTTCTGTATCTTTGTTTTTAGTCTACTGTTCTGTGAGACTGGATATGTTTTACTTGTTTTAAAAATCTTGTATTTTTGTAAATTTTCCTGCTCTGTTGGTAGTTTCTCTTATTTTAATTCATATTTCATTTTATTGTTCTGAGAGCTGAGTTTTATCATAACCTGAGAAAGGTAAGTAGAAATTCAGCAATGCAATCAGTGATGTGTCGGCAATGCAGCTTGTGCACCTGCGTTTGTTTTTGCTGTTTGGTAACATCCCAGATTACACTCTATGATGACATTATTGAATGTATATATTGAATGTATGCATTTTGTGGCGTCAACCATGTGTATGATAAGATTAAGCTGGTCAACTAACACTACTCGGTGAAGTCATCTCCCCACAAAGTCTGTTTAGTAGCTGTTCTGTAGCGTGACATGAACTTTATGAGCAAAAGTCCAAATTTGAAGAAAAACCCATTTCATGGAGCACTTAAAGCACTTTTTGACTGTGTTGACTTAAATGGTAGAGAAGAAAACAGGCTCACTACAAGGTTCATTTAGTAGCTGTTCTGGAACTTTATATCAAACTTGATAGGGTTTAAGGCTAGTGAAAGGTTGTCATCTTGGTTAAGAGGAGCCGATGTTAAGTGTTAGTCTGAGATGAGGAGAGGATCCTGGTCACTGGCATCATAATCAAACATGTTAAACACCCGTCCACCACCAAAACCACCCACGCTATTCACCAACAACAGTCAGCAATCTTAATGTGAGAAAACCATCGTAGAAAAGCTAAAAAGGCCATCTTTGACCCCCAAGTTAGCTTGAAATACACCAGAATGCACTGCAGCCACAACACATTTTCTAGAAGCAGTGTGACTATCATGATATGTAGACTTTGAAAACATCATGCCCTGCTATCACACTCCAAACTATAAAAGCCACGGCTGAAACGCTCCACAGTGGGCTGCTGAAAGTCACTCTGGGGTATTAACTGAAGCACAAGTTAGCAAGGCAGATTTAAAGGGGAAAAAGCTAAAGTTAAAACATGTCATCACAAAGTAACTCGTGGAATGTTTTGACCATCACAGACTGATGATACAGAATATACTGCAGCAGCATTATAGAGCGAAGCAGCTCTGATTGGTTCAACATGTAAAACCACAGTGAGACGTCAGTGTCTGAGAGTCTAAATTTATAATATATGACAACAGTTTGTGGATAAAGCAAATCAAAGCGCAGTCATGGACATATTTCAATTCAGAAATTCAAAACATGGTATTTTTCTTCTGCATTTCTTCCATGAAACAAATTCAGTGTATGCAAAACTCACATCAGTAACTGCATGTTAATGTTCATATTGCTGGATTGTTGGCTGTGTTTCAACATCCAGGACCAGATGCTGTTTACTTTAAAAAGAAAGTGACCATCATGCAGATAACCTCGTGATCATCACAAGGAAATCCAATCATTGTGTGTGTTCTCCAGTGTTCACAATCCAACTGGTATCATACTAACACTAATGTATCACCTGACCTTTCATATCGCCTGCAGCTGCTTTCACACACACACACACACACACACACACACACACATACACACGCACACAGAGTGGTGGGGCTGAGGATGGACTCTCCAGTTCTCCAGGGGGCAGTTTAGATGGTCACGCCTTTGCCTCTGTGCCACTGAGGCCATGCCACTGTCTGTTTCACATTTACCATGCCCCCCAACACACACACACACACACACACGCACACACACACACACACACTCGTGGAAACACCTGCGTCTGTACCTGCAGCCCTGACGCTCCTCCAGGTCTGCGTGGCCTCAATAATATGGAGATTGGGCGCAGGAGGAGCTGCGCAGACGGCTCGCCATGAAATATTGAAGCAGGTCCAGAAGAGCAGAACACCTGGTGGGGAAGGAGGAAGGAGGCGTGAGGCAGACAGATATACCTCCACACGCCGCTCGCTCCCCATCGCACGCCGCTGACGGAGCGCCTCACTTTGATCGGCGAGCAGACGGACTCCGAAGCCCAGAATCCCTCTGAACGCCCTCTGAACGCTGACCCAGATCGAGGAAGACGGTCGACCGTTCTCCACAGGAAGTTTGTTCCAGCGGGAAAAGTCAGACAGAATCAGAGTTCAAATAAACGGGACGAGTCGCCCCGAATCTGTATGACTCATATAACACAGCTCACCGGCCACTGAGGAGCTCTGAGACAGACGAGACAGACTGAGGTGTGAATACTGAAAGCAGCTGAAGTGTTTTAGCTTCTACTGAACTGACAGCAGCTGATGAAACGTCTGAAGGTTTCATTACAGGACGAGTCCTCCACTGAGGACAGAAGAAAAGTCCTCAGTCTGTCCTCAGTCTGTCCTCAGCCTGACCTCAGTCCGTCCTCAGTCTGTCCTCAGTCTGTCCTCAGCCTGACCTCAGTCTGTCCTCAGTCTGTCCTCAGTCCGTCCTCAGTCTGTCCTCAGTCTGTCCTTAGCCTGACCTCAGTCCGTCCTCAGTCCGTCCTCAGCCTGTCCTCAGTCCATCCCCAGTCCGTCCTCAGTCCATCCCCAGTCCGTCCTCAGCCTGTCCTCAGTCCGTCCTCAGTCTGACCTCAGCCCGTCCTCAGCCCGTCCTCAGTCTGTCCTCAGCCCGTCCTCAGTCTGTCCTCAGCCCATCCTCAGTCTGTCCTGAGTCCGTCCTCAGTCTGTCCTCAGCCTATCCTCAGTCTGTCCTCAGCCCATCCTCAGTCTGTCCTCAGTCCGTCCTGCTGACTGCTCTGACTCACACAGTCTCTGTTTGTGTGCGTTTGTTTTATCCTCCAGCTCATCACCCCTCACGCCATCCGGGTCCAGACTCCCCCTCGTCACATCCCCGGGGTCGTGGAGGTCACGCTGTCCTACAAATCCAAACAGTTCTGCAAAGGAGCTCCAGGACGCTTCGTCTACACCGGTAAGACCCCGAATGACAGCGGTGACGTGTGATGGTCCATCAGTCCGTGGACCTCTGATTGTCTGACACTTGGTCTTCTGACTGTGGGGACGATGATGCTCGTTTGTCTATCATGTCTGTAATGAAAACATGAATCAGAGGACACTCAGGTGAGACTCTGATGTTGGTCCACTGTGTTAAAAACCTGTTTGATTTCCTCACATTGATCATGAGCCATAAACAGAGTCGAGCCTGACCGTCGCCACTCCTCAGTGCTGTTCTGCTCCGTAAAGGAATGTTTGGGGTTTTAGAGACGAAACTTTTATAGGTTTTTGGAGTACAAAGTTGTAGATTTTGCCCCCCAGAGAATAAATCTCCTCCTGAAGGGAAAACTCTGATGTGTTATGAGGTGAATGTTTAAGGTTTTATTGGTGAACACCTGAACAAGCTCAGGTCTGATGTTTCCCTTTAAGTTTCCTCTCAAAGCTCTGATCATCAGTCGGCGGCCTCAGATGGAAACATCACGTCACACATTTACTGAACATGCAGCAGGTTTTTTCTGTCTTTGGAAACAAGTTGTGTGAGTTTGAACAAACATGTTCGGAGCAGTTTGTGGTGTCGGAGCAGTTTGTGGTGTCGGAGCAGTTCGTCGTGTCGGAGCAGTTCGTGGTGTCGGAGCAGCTCCTGGTGTCGGAGTAGTTCGTGGTGTCGGCGCAGTTCCTCGTGTCGGAGCAGCTCCTGGTGTTGGAGCAGTTTGTGGTGTCGGAGCAGCTCCTGGTGTCGGAGCAGTTCGTGGTGTCGGAGCAGTTCGTGGTGTCGGCGCAGTTCGTGGTGTCGGAGCAGCTCCTGGTGTCGGAGCAGTTCGTGGTGTCGGAGCAGCTCCTGGTGTCGGAGCAGTTCGTGGTGTCGGAGCAGTTCGTGGTGTCGGAGCAGCTCCTGGTGTCGGAGCAGCTCCTGGTGTCGGAGCAGCTCCTGGTGTCGGAGCAGAGCTCTCTAAGCTGGAGGACCAGCTCTCAGTGAAGGTTGAAGGATTTTGGACTTGAGGTCTGGTTGTACCAGCGAGGATCAGGTTTGTTTTTCTCTGAAACATCTTCCTCCTGTCCTCCCGTCCTCTGCAGCTCGTCCTTCAGACTCATTGTCTGCTGTCCAGAGTTAAACTTCCTCGTGTGTCACTCCGTATCTGTCTCTTAAATCGGTGCTTTTACTGTCCCCGATTATTCCGTCAGAATATCCAGATGTCATTCAAAGTAGCAGAAAGGTCAGATGAAGGCTGTTTAGTGCGATAAGTAAATGTCATTGCGTCGGGCTGTGAAAGAGGCGAGCGTGTTCAGTCTTTCTGTTTAACACCAGTTTATCGCCGCTTCCTTCCTTTCGCTCTCGCCTTTGTTGGAGGCGCCGCCTCCTCCGACGGTGGCGCGAGGCCGAGGAGGGACGAGACGGACGCTCACAATGGACGCTCTGGCCACCGCCGCCTCCTTTTGCAATGCTAATCTGTGATTCCATTTACAGATAGACTGACAAGAGCTGCTGGCTTTGCTTTTATTCGGAGGTGTGTTGTTATCTCAGTGTCCGTTAGAGCGCGTCCTCCTCAGAAACACGAAGGAAGCACCGACCCAACACGCTTTCATCCAAATCACACAGGGTTCATGTCGAGGCTGACGATATTTTAAAACCAAGTGTCTTCTGTGATCAGATAGCAGCAAGAAATAAAAATAAAAGCATCGGAGAGCGTTCCAGACATCCTTCACACTGTGGGAAACCTGGAATTCTTCACTGAATAAACAATGTGGGAAAAAGGAGTTTGGTGTAGTGAGTCAACTCAAACAAACGTGACAGAGCAGACAAATACAGACTCAAATTAACCCTCATTTATACTTCTGAATACATTTGTCCTTCCAGGCTTCCTTCACTTTGCTTTCACAGCAGCTCGGTATGAAAGTTGACTTACAGAAACACGAAGCTCAAATTATCGAGTCGTCACTGAACATCTCACCACGTTCATTGTTAGAATCCGTCGTTGCGTGTCGATGCAGAGTCTTCACATCCATCAGACACAATAAAAATAAAAGCATTTATTCATTTTGTTAGAAAGCAAATAACAAAATCAGAAGATGATGTCTGGATGAAGCTTCTGTCTCTGATACGTTGACGTTGTAACAGAGACATAAAGGATCAGTGCAGCGTGTTTTATTAAACGCTCAGCAGTGATGGAACCAGTGAAAACTGCGTCCTGGTCCTTTATGGATGGAGGACTCTGGTGTGTCAGCCTCAGCACACAGATTCCACAAATCCAGTGAAGAAACGTGAACATCTGACTTCAGTTTGATTGATAGGAAACAACAAAACTGTGCGTCCTCGAAGGCATCGTGAGGCTGAACCCCGACAGGTGGCTGCATCATAATGTCGTACAGTTTCTTGTAATTCTCCCAAGTCTTCTTCCCGCTCCTCCTGCCAGAGAGGCGGCCATATTGTGCACACACATCGCCAGTTCATCTGATTTACACATCCATATTTTAAGACTGAGACGCGTCAGTGTGCGTTTCCAGCACGCCTTCATTGTGCCAGCAGCGTGTTGTTCATGAATGTGAAATGAGCCGAGCTTTTAAATCCTAAACAGGCGAGCTGTGGATAATTGAAGAGGAGAAGAGAAGCTGATGTCATTTCCTTCAGGAGTTTAAAAGTGTTTTTACTCTCTGGAAGCAGAAACAAACAGCGAAGCACATCAGTGCTTCAACAACCTGCATCCAGGAACAAACATGGCTGCCAATCTGTCCACACAGGACGGCTGTGAGTGACAGCTCAGGTAAAAAGCTTCTATTTTAGTCCAGGTTTCAGTAAAAACCTTTCTTTAAACAGAGAGACCAGCCTCTGGACAGTTTGGTCTTTTCTGAATGTGTGCAAATGCAGGTTGTCATAGTTTGTGATTCTGTAAAAAATGATGTTTCGTCATAATTCTATTTTTCTCTCAGTTGAAACCACAACAAACCTTTTGGTGAATGAACGCTGCTTTTAGTTGAGTCGACATACAGGAGGCTCCGCTGGTCTCTGTGCAGGTTCTCACTGAGGTTCTGGTGGCGCTCTGACTCCTCTGACTCTGCCTCCTCCGCCTGCTGTGACTCCTCCTCAGCCTCTCAGCCGCCACGGCGGAGGTGCAGCTGGAGGTGACGAGGAGTCGGATTGTTTTCCCAGAATTCCCTGCTCTCTTCCTCCGCATAGCTTAAAGCAGCTTGAGGATTTGATCCTTCGGCTCAGCTCTGAGTCGTTCAGCAGAATGACAAGAAGGCAGCGAGGAGCGAGTCCGACTCCTCCTGCTGTCCTCCTGCAGTCCTCCTGCACCTGAGCCTCGTCTGTCTATGATGATCTGCGTGGAGACGTGGCTGTATACAAATACACACAGTACTATGTCCGTCCACTGTGAAAACACGTTTCCTCTCTCTGGACAAACGTCTGTAATGAAATAACGACTTCATTAAGTTTAAAACAGCGAATAAAGAAGCGGTTCAGGTCACTGAGGCTCTGATGTTTTACAGCGTTTCTGCTCTGAGTGGACGTTTGTTGATTATATTGTGTTTTTGAAATATGGACCCCAGGAAGAATGTTTGTTACCAAGGCAACAGCAGGGATCAAATAAACAATAAACACAAATATATTAAGAGCATTATTCATCAATAACTGAATAAGAAATAATTAATCTGTGGGACAAAAGGATTTAAGGAATCAGTGAATCAAAAATCTGCCCTGACGCCTGCTGGCTGTAGATATTTATTTATTCTTTATTTTTTGGTTCTATAGTTTAGTTTTGTTTTTTTGTGCCTCTTCTTGTAGGTTTGTAGTTTTTTGTAGTTTTTTGTAGTTTTTTTGGTTCTGCAGGTTTTTTCGTTTTTTGCAGGTCGGTAGTTTTTTGTAGTTTTTTGTAGTTTTTTGTAGTTTTTTGTAGTTTCTTGTAGTTTCTTGGCTCTGCAGGTTCCACCGCCCTCCCCTCAGCGGTGCTGCTGGGTCCGGCCTCCCAACTTGTAATGCACAGATCAATGCGGCCTGCGGGGGGGAGGCGGGGGAGGACGGGTGAGGGGGTGATGCTGTGGGATCGATGGGTGCTGAGTTATTGCGGCGCTTGGCCACTGATTTTTAGAGAGCTGTGTTTTCCCAGGAAAGTCAATACCTCCAGGCTCCTCTCATTAATTTCAACCCCCTCCACCCCCCCCTCGCCTCCCCCTCCTCCTGCAGCTGCACCAGGGGATCTGCAGCCCCGGGGGGGGGGGGGGGGGTACAGGAGGGAGGGGGAGGGGGAGGAGGAGAGTGGAGAGAGAAACTGAGATGATGGAAGTCAGAGATTTTGAGGAAGAGAGATGGAGGGGGAGGAGGAGAGAGGAGAGGAAGAGGAGCTCAGATAAAGTCCGATTGAGGTGAAAGGAAGCGGAGGGTGGAGGTGGTGGGGATGAAGAGGAGGCGGAGAAAGGAAGGAGCCAATGAATGAATAAAAGACGAGTGTTCTGAGGAAAGAAGATGTGATTCCTGGTTTAGAAAACAGACAGAAGGGAAATATTGATCGCTGATATGGAGATGGTGTTTGCAGCAGATTATTGATGTGGACTCGTCACAGAGTGGAGCCACACCGAGCGTCTCCGTCTGAGGGTGGAGCTGCTCCGCTCAGCTGGCTGAGAACCTGGATGTGTGGCGGGGGGGGTCGTCCTCCAGGGGGTCCCCTCTGGCAGGCCTCAACATGCCTGCACCCCCCCGCCCGGCGAGGCCTGCTGGGGGCGGGTGTGGTGATGGATGACAGAAATGGCCAAAAGTATGTGGACAGCTGAGCGTCGTACCCACATGTGTGCTGGTTAACGTGCTGCTGGAAGTCTGCTGGTCTCAGTCTGTGCAGCAGGTGTTGAACCTGATTTGGTCCAGTTCAGACCCTGATGTTGGTGATCTGGTCTGGCTCATGTTGGACGTGGGCCAAGACAGACCCAAAGTAAACTGAAAGCTGTTCTGAACCATGTGGAGTTTATGGTTGGTGGTTCTGGTCTCTGTTGAATCTGGATCAGGTTCAGAGCTGCTGGCACTAACAGAGGTCTGAACACTCTGAAGCAGGTTTTTATCAGCTGAGACGACAGCATGAAGCCTGAATCTGATCACGAGTTCAATAAGAACTGATAACAACGCCACAGAAAATTTGAGGTGTTTTTTAACACTGTGTTTATTTATTCTATTCTAGTATATTTTTCTAGGTAAATATCTATTTTAAGACTCAGGAAATCAATTTACAGTCTGGAGCCTTCGTCCTCCTCTCGCTTCTTCTTCTTCTTCTTCTTGTAGTTTTTTGTTGGTAGTGTCTGAGTGTCGAGCTTCAGATCTGCAGATTAATGAATGAATTAATAAACACTTTGTCTAAAATGATAAAAAGTCCACTGTGGACACAAAGGTCCATCTTCTGCTGATGGTTGGTGAACCTCTGTTTGCCCTGCTTCCTCCTCCTCCTCCTCCTCCTCTTCCTCTTCTTCCTTCACTGACAGGTCAGAGGTCAAACTTCAGGGTCTGACTCTACTGTATGTTTGGACCTGCACACAGCTGGTGAACCCAGTTCTAGACTTTAAACTTGAGTTTAAACTTCTGTTGTCTGAACAAAGCAGTGTGATCTGACACACACACATCAGCACATCATCAAATCGTACAAGCACACACACACACACACGCAAACTTGCACACACAGATGCGCTCAAGTGAAAACATCTCATCAAATCACAAGCTGCCT
>JAPZEA010000026.1:30223101-30234364 GCA_029783685.1 Heniochus monoceros
GCAGCACGTCCTGCATAATTCTTAACTACAGGATGATTCCTGAGCCTGTAGAGTCTGCAGCTGCCTCACAGTCAACTGCAGCCGTTCAGGAGACGCTTCTCTAAGCAGAAGACATTCACTGATTAATTAAAAGCTGCTTTAATACAAATTTGATGAACATTATCATTATCGATTGTTGTTTAGTCTTAAAAATGTCAAAAGATTCTGAAAAATGCTCATCATGATTTCCAAGAGCCCAAAGTGACGTCTTCACTTTGCTTCTTTTGTTCAACCAACAGTCCAAAACCCAAAACTCTTCATTTAGCATCAAAAATGACAAAGAAGCAGCAAATATTTGACATATATGGTTGAAAAATGACTAAAATTATTAATCATAATGGTTGGCAATAAATATTTCTGTTAACAGTGGATCTGTAGTGTGAAAGGGATCGCTCATAGTGATCATTGTTTCAGTTTTTCAGCCCTCAAATTTACTGTTTAGGTTCAGTCTCACATCAGGTTGACCTCCAGCAGCTGTTTGCATTGATAAACACTCTGATAAAACCTCTGATCACTTCCTGCTGATCAGCACACAGACTCAGTCAGAGAGCAGCTGCTGAACGTAGCTTAGCATTTAGCAGCTAAAGAGCAGCTCAGGAGCTGGAGGAGACAGAACGCTGGATCAGGTGACACAAACTCGACTCCACATGAACATTGTTGTTCTGTAACTGCTGGAAACAGGAAACCCTTTGTTAACACAACGTAACTTCATGAGGTTATAAGACGTTGATGTTGATGTTGATGTTATGTTTACAGCTTGTTCTGATGATTATGGGGGGGGGGGGGCACAAGGTGCATTCACAAACATGTTTCACTCAGCAATGAAGGTGGAAACAGAACTAAGTTTATTTTTAAAAATCAGCCTGAAATTTGTGCCAAACATAAAAAAATCCATCTGTAGATGCCACATGGTGAAGCACAGAGTCTCCACCTGCTCCATCAAACACATTCAACTCAGATTCATCTCTCAAAGCATCACACAGGAAGTGATCGAGCTCTTTTCAAAGTGTCCGTTCAGGTGGGCGACGGCGGTCCAGCTGCTGACGTCTTGGCCTTCTTGCTGCCGTTGGCTTTGTGCGTCTTCGTCCTCTTCAGCTGCTGCTCCTCCAGCCGCTGCTGCTTCTTCTGCAGGTACGCCGTCACGTTGTCGAAGGTCACCTTGTACAGGTGCTCGAAGCGGCTGTCGGCCCTCGTGGAGGCTTCTGTGTAAGAGACGAGCAGGGGGAGAAGGTCGGTGATGGAACCACAGCTGGTTCAGATCAACAGGTGATAAAAAACATCTGGATCAGAGTCTGTGAGTTTAGAAACAAACAGACTATTCTTATTGTTTACATTTGACAATATGCAGGTCTGATGTATTAAGGAGCATCACTGATACAGATATTAAAGGTTTTATTCTTATTCATTATATGGCAGCATGAAGGGTTAGGGTTAGATGATGCATCATTTGCATTTTCTTTTGCATATTTTGTCAAAATTTGGTTAAAATTTCTGATACATTTGGATGGAAGAACCTCAGCAGGACTAACCCAGAGACCCTCCTCAAACCTCTCAGTCATCACACAGCGATCCACAGCGTCTCCATCCTTACAGAGGCGACACTGATCAAACGTGATCCTGAACAGAAACCTGCTGAAGTTATCCTCCGTCAGCGGTGCAACATGTTTGGGAGGAGGCGGCGTGTGAAGTCATGTGACACTGCAGGTTATTTCTGTCTAGAGGGCGCGAGTGGGAGGCCAGAAGAGTGTGTGTGTGTGTGTGTGTGTGTGTGTGTGTGTGACTGATGATTCACCCTGAAGCGTCTCCCAGTGCGTCCTGATGGCTTCAGTCACTCTGCTCAGCTCAGGACTCGCAGCATCACACTGGACGGAGCAGCAGAGCACACAGGTGAGGCCGGTCAGCACAGGTGATGGAGTCAAAGCTAGACCAGAGCCAGAAGCTTCTGAAGCTCCTGCACCAAACCCCTCTTTAAAAAATGTCATTTTAAATTCCCAGAGGAAACAACACAGTAGATACATACAGTGACCAGCAGTAAACAGTGTGTAATAACAACAACAACAATAAATAAAAAAGGCCAGTTGAAATAAACACTCGACATGTGTCTCATCTACCTCCCAGGAGTCTCGGGTGTGTTTGTAGACTTGGAGCGGAGCATCGCTGGAGTCCATCAGCGCCCACAACCGGCCCTCGGGGTCAAAGGTCACGTCCAGGGGACAGTGGGGCAGGGACAGCCTGCTGTGTGGCACCAGCTTCTCTTCAGCCTCCTGGTCCACAGTGAAAAACTGGACCGAAGACACTCTAAGGACACACAGGAAGCGTCAGACTGATCAGCTGATCACTGGATGGATCCATCACCAGGAAACAGAACTGGGTGTGGCAGGAAGTGATGAAACCAACCCCCGACCTCCACAGTGACCTGTGCCTCCACTCATCAAAGAATACTTTTAACAACAGTGAGCAAAATTAGCTTTAAGCCAGCAGAGGTCTCACTGTCACGAGAAGGTTAAAAACAGCTTCCTGTAGCAGCAAAAAGAGACGAAACGCCTCAGAGCTGATCCACGAGGTGACTGAAGAGGAGCTGACTTCTCTCAGGAAAAACAATCCACTCTGTTTGTTAGGTCTCCTTTTTTAATTCCTTTATTTTCTTCTGTTGTTGAACGTCACCTAAAGAGGCCACAAACCCTTAAAGAACAGCCGCCATTCAACAGTTTGTCCACCAGAGGGCAGCACAGTGAGCTACCACTCAGCACGAGTCCTCAGTGCTGATGTGATCAGTTAATGATCTGCTCTGATTATCAATGTGAAATGTTTCCAGTTTCTCTCACGTGAGGATTTGCTGCTTTTCTGCTTCGTGTTGCTGTAAATCTGATCTGATGAAACAGGAAACTGAAGACTAAACGATCAGCTGATTAAAGAAATGGATTAATGGACACTGAAAACAAACCTTAGTTCATTCCTACACGTTCTTTAAGGGGTCTTTAAAAAACATTGTGTGTTTGTATAACAGAGAAGAAAACTGGCTAATAAACGCTCTCACCTTTCACACTGCACGGCGACGTGGCGAGCGTCAGGAGAGCAGGTGATCCGGCACACAGTTGGCTTCTGGGAAATAAAACACAGACAGAGCGGAGGAGTCATCGCAGGTTTCTTATTGGTCATTTTACAGAACAGGTGAATTTTTACTGCTGAGTCATCACTAAATGAACCAACGTGGAAAACCTTTATTTATACAGAGAAAACTGACAACAAGCTGTGCTGCTTACAGTGTTCAAGGATCCATCTGAATACACTTCAAAGCACCTTTAATCAATATATTTATATTAATACTGTATGAAATGACTGAGACAAACCCACAGAGAACATCAGCACCTCTGCACGTCTCCTCTGCTCTACGAGGCGTTTTAGCATCTTTCAGCAAACTGTTTGCACAACTACGGTGAGCACAGAAGGTCAAAGTTGAACCTGAAGTCCGTCTGTAAACTGTAATCTGTCATTTATCTCTTTATCAATGAAAATAACAAACTGTCACAGCATGGAATGATGATTTTAAAGCAACAGTTTAGTCTGTAATGTGAAAGTCTGCTCATCACCTGCACGTTAATACTGTTCACACATTGCCTTCCCAAAGCAGCCTGTTTCTAAATGTATTTAGTATTTAATATTATATCGAAACGTACTTTTTATTCTAATATTTATTGCACTGAAAATAAGATTTGGACATCACTGCATGTTGGCACTGGATCCATGGAGAACAATAAGATGAAGAATATTAACCTTTCAGACTTAACAAATCACGTATTTAAATGTTTTCTTCATCATTTCTTTAACATTTGATTAAATTTGAAAAAGTCAGACCCTGAATGTGACTTTGTTTGGAGCCTGGTTGCTGCTGTGGAGATGAAAGGATGAAATTTAAGAGGCAGCGAAGGCTTAAACAGAGCCCAGCTGACGTTTCCATGAATAAACTGTTGAATGTCACCGAGGGAAGCGTCCACTGATCTGAGGACGACAGGAGGGCGGAGGGCTGACGTGACCACAACTGCTCGCTTTTACAAGGCAGTACGGGTGGAGTTCAAGGATCTGCAGGGATGCCAACAAATAACTGGATATTTCCAGTTAATACAACAACAAGTTTGAACTTTTAAAATGCTTTAAATCAGTTTGGAAACTGAGGTAAAACTATTATGACGACGCTCTGCATCCTGTGTGAGACGATGAGAGACTCAGACTGTATCTTATTAAAATACTCACACTATATGTATGTTTGGAGAGTTAATGGTCGCTATCATCAGTCATAAAGACCTTGAAGTGATCTCCTCCTAACAAGACCACACTGGAAAAGTCACTGTTTTGTGCAGAAATGAAGTCTTAAGCTCAGCTGAAGCAAATGTTGTAGCCGTCTGCAGGATATAAACACACAGACGGAGAAGCTTCGAGTTTCAGATCATGAGTGTGACCTGTTTTACTATCCCTCCTCCTCCTCCTCCTCCTCCTCCTCCTCCTCCTCCTCCTCCTCCTCCTCCTCCGCCATGCCGGCAGCTCTGTGAGGCTCAGAAACAGAGCAGCTCTGAGCTGAAAACCAAACTCATTACAGAGCATCGAGGTCAGGAGTCGACCACAGTCAGCAGGAGTGTCTGACGTGGAGTCAAACAGGCCGCGGTCACCTTCTGTTTGTCCGCCTCAGAGCTCGCCGTCTCTTCCAGCTCTCCGAGGTCGCAGCTCTGCAGCTTCCTGCCGGACTCGTACTCCCACAGCTTCACGGTCCCGTCCTGACAAACACAGAAACACCTCACATCAAACTGAAGCCCTCCTCCGGCTCTGCTCGGACATCACGCTGCCGAGGGCTCAGTGTGCAGCAGATCTTTGATACAGCAAAATACAAACTTTTCACCCATCAGAGAAAATATTCTAAGAACACAGCTGCTCTCCCAAAGTTCGTGTGCAGGCGTATGAAGATCAGCAGAAGCTACTGCAGCTCCTGAGCAGAGAATAAAAACATGGACGACGCGTTCAGATGCAGAGACATGATGAAGAGCAACGCTGGATAACCTGCTGATCTTTCCTGAAGCCTCATGATTCTTTATTGTTTCTTCTGGATTTGATATTTAGATATTTGATATTTGAGTTTTATGGTGACATTATCCCACATGTTTCCAACAGTGGGTTTCATTTGTCGATTATTCATTTTTACTGGTGGTGGTAGTTGTTTAACAACATCTCCCATGATCCCACACTACTCCATGACATCTTTTGTTTTGTTTTAGCTGTTTTGATGGAGGGATTCTGTGTTTAACGTACGCTCATGTGTACGTACCCCTGATCCTGACAGCAGCAGCTGTGGATGACCTGCAGGGACCAGCAGAGCGCTGACGAACCTGAGAGAGGCCGGACAGAAAAACAGAGACAGCGAAGATTTAAACAAACTTTATTTATCGTGGGTAACCTCACTGAAGACACACACACACACACACACACACACACACACACACACACACACACAGTCTCCTTACGACAGCGTTCTTGGATTCTTTTGTCTTCCTGACTCTCTCACTCTTCAGTTCTGCTCTGTTTTATTCTCTCGTCCTCGTCGTGTTTCCGTCTCTTTGACCTCTGACCTTCCTGACCAGACTCTGGTTCTGGTCCTGAAGCTTCATCAGAACTCTTTTTCCTTCAGATCAGGATGAATCAGGATGAAACGTCCTTCCTTCGTTTCTTTGATCTGAACAGATTTTGGATGGTTTAGTGGTTCAGTGGTTCGGGTCTTGTTCTGGTCCAGTGCTGAAGCTTCTTCTCACGTTTCCTTTTTCTTACGTCAGTAAATCTCATGTTCAGACTCAAACCATCAACACGTCGGCCCGTCTGTCAGCACTGTCCGACTTCCTGTCTGTAGCTCATTGGTCCCTTTACAGTTGTTTAGTTTCATGTTTAAAAAAGTTCACTAGTTTCCCCAAACAGCTGCAGACAAACAGGAGGAAACAGAGCATCTGTTGGGACTATTTTCAGCGGCGGATGAATCTACACTGTGCTGTAGTGAGGACGGTGTGTGTCTCCGTGAGGAAGAACATGTGGGTAGATTCACTGGCTGCTGGTTTGGGTCTGAACGTCCTGACGAGGAGAAAAAAGTTTAAAATACGAGGAGACGTGAAGTGAAAGCTCAGCCGCCGCTCTGCTTCTGTCACGGACGCTCAGGAAAACGTGCAGCGAGCAGCTTGTGAACACGCATCGACAGGAAGCAGATAGAGCTGCTTTTACTCCCCGGACGCCCCCCTCCACCTCCACCTCCACCTGCACCTCCACCCCTCCGTCGTCTGCTTTTCACATCGGCCGGCAGCGAACACCTTACAGGAATCTATGAGGTCATGGGAAACGAGGCCGCGGCCGAGCTGAAAATTCATAACTCGGTAGTTTATGTGCGCCGGGCTCTCCGGTCGGAAACATTACACCGAGGATCTGACCGCCGTCCTCCCGCTGTTATGAAGTATGAAGCGGCTCTTTGTGCCCCTCGCAATTATCTGCCGTGATTAAAACATTAATAAAAACAGCGGCTCCTGAGCCCAGGCCTTATCAGCCGGACGAGGAGAGTAATTTACAGCGCTAATTCAGAGCAGCCTCACATCATCCTCCTGAAGAAGACGCTTTTCCTCCTCTGGACTTTGTCTTTGTCCTGCTGCTTCACTTTGACAGCTGACGGGTGGAGGAGGTGGAGGAGGTGGAGGTTAAAGCAGGCAGAGCAGACTGCTGACGGCCTGAACAATAAGAGTCAAACCTCAGTGAGTCTGTGCTAAAATGCTCTCAGCTCAACGCTCACTTCCTTTCTTTACTCCACAGCCTTCTGCAGCGGGCGGAGCCTGTTCAGGTGTCGTCACTGAACACCTGAACTAGTTCCTGTCGCTGAAGGCGGAGGGATATGATGACGAGCCGCAGGCAGAGCTGAGCTGTGTCCCAGAGGTCCAGAGTCAAACCACATTTGGATGTGTTGGAGCTGATCAAAGCTTGACGTTCTGTCACATGTGGTCACATGTTCTGCTAACAAGCATCATGTCAAACGTCTGAGAGCTGAGCAACGTTCAAACAGAAGAGCCGCAAAAAACTCTGGATTTACTGCTTCAGACTCGTCTATCTTGTAATTATGACTTTGTGCGTCATAGTTACGACCTCTGCATCCCATAATTATCATTTCCGTTTATCGTAATTCAAGACAATTTTATTTATGAAACCCAAAATCATGTTGGGCTGAAAATGAGTCCACAACATCTTTTATCCTTCATTAGTGTAAAGACAGAGAGGACGGACGGACGGACGTCGTCCCGTCATGTCAAACACAAACAACAACAATAAAAACAAATAACAATAAAACAACAAACCAGTAAAAAGACACATCTGGACAAACAGAGTTCAGGACATGAAGAGTTCGGCCTCCTGGACCGACGTCGACTAATAATCAAACACAGAAGTCATAACTATGAGTCGACGTCATGTGACCAGTGACTGAGAACATGTGACACCTGTCAGCGAGCTGATTGGCTCCCCAGTGGAACACGACCTGTTAACGTCCAGTTTCCAGTTAAAACCAGTTTGTGGCTGTGACACGTCAGACCTGCAGGGATGGGTCACAGCTAACCAGCACATGTTTCCATTTGACCAGCGTGAGGTCACAGGACGTGCTTCCCACGCCGCCGTGGCGAGGCCGGGCAGGCAGCGAGCACACCAAAACAAATAGGACAGAACGCTGGATCCGTTTCCTCTTTATTCCAGAACAATCGTGACATTTAGTGGAGCTGTGACGCGCTGCAGCTCTCGGCCGCTCCCTGAACTGTTCTCCTCCACATGTGTTTCCCATCGCCGGCTCTCCTCGCCCTCGTCCCGGGCAGCACTCCATCGGCCGCTCCTGCTGGGAATTGCGTTGGCCCGAACCAGGAAGTGGGGGAAAGCGGACGAGGGTGGAGGGTGGAGGGGGGTCGAGCTGTAATGTGCTACTTGGCACACTGTTGGCTCCGCTCGGCCCGGGGTCGGTGGGAACTGTGCAGCCTCGCGAGGGGGTCAAAGGTCAGGCTGAGGGCTGCGGGGAACGTCGGTATTCAATGCATCTGGATGAGGGTCAATCAGCAGGAGCGCGGGGGGAGGACGGGGGAGGACGGGGGAGGCGGGCGCGTTAAGGTAACGGCAGCGCAGCAGCCAGGTGAGAGATGAAGGGAGAGTGTGATGATGTCACCGCTGAGGTCACAGCGAGGAGATTCATGGACTTCCTGTTAAATTACTGAAGCAGTTCAAAGAAAAGACAAAAGAGTAAAAATCTTTAAATGTTATTAAAAGTCTTTGGTGTGATATCTGAACAGTTCACGTGTTTCACCTTCATCTCAATTTAAACCACTTTTATTTTTCTATTTCATACGTGAAGCCGTCAGACTAACGTAGACGAGCAGAAGCTGGTTTTTAAACCACCTCAGTCTGGTTCTGCCTCTGGTTCTGGTTCTGGTTCTGCTTCTGGTTCTGGTTCTGGCTCACATGAAGAAGAACTCTGACCCTCTCTTTCCTCCTCGCAGGTTACTCCCGTAACTCGAACAGCGTGTCTCCTCGCGGCTACGTGCCGAGCTCCACGCCACAGCAGTCCAACTACAACACCATCACGTCCACCATGAACGGGTACGGCGCGGGGATGACCAACCTGGGCGTACCTGGATCCCCCAGCTTCCTCAACGGCTCCACCAACTCTGCTTACGCCAGTGAGTCAAAGAACACGTTCAGGAGCACAAACGTCGTCGGAGATAAACTCTCTTCACTGTTTATCACCACAGACCAAACTGGATTAGCAGCAGGAGAGATTAGGCTTCAGCTCACAGCTGGAAATTAACTTTATGTGTTTTCACGTGTTGAAACACTTAAATGTTTGAAAAGGTAAAATGTTTGTTTGTGACAGTTTGGGCTGAAGTGAAGCAACGAGGCGTCAAGAAGTTAAAACGATTGTTTTTATTCTCTGTGTTATTGGCTCTTATTTCGTGCCTTCGTCACGTCCTGACGGGGAGTCAGTTCATGTTCAGCTCCGGTCTATCGGGGCGGCGGCAGCTGTGTTTCCTGTGTCAGCTGACGTCCAACCAGAAACGTTTAAAGTCAACTGTTTTTGATATTTTTGATTTGAGCGTTTCAGAGAAAATCCGATGAATGAAAAAGGGAAAATGTTCATTTGTCTGGAAGCTGCTGAAGCTTCGTCAGTGAGTGTAGAGGAAGTGAGCGCGATGAGAGTCAGCGCTGAGGTTTGACGTCCGAAATGACAGAGCAGAGAAGAAGAAACCTTCAGTCAGTGTCGTGACTCTGTGCAGAAGCTTATTGTCACTCTGTAAATGACTGAAATGATCTAAATGAGGTGAAAGCTGAGTGTGTGCAGAGAGAGAAGCTCGACCCGCTCAGACCAGAATCAGGCTGAAATCCGTCTCGTATTTCTCGGAGACGCAGAGTCGTCCCGCTCCTCGCACTCGTGCGGGCGGTGAGCGCCGCAGAGTAACGAAAGCCAATGAGAGTGAAGCGTTTCCCGCTGCAGGAGACGAGTGGATGCTTCAGCGGTTTTCCTCTGAAACTTTACACTCGGCTCTGATTAACACGCCTGGAGTGGAGCTGCTGCTTGGAAGGCGCAGGTGTGTTTTGGAGACCGGTAAAGTCTAAACTCGCCCGCGGGGATCGCTCCATTGTTTTGGCTTCTGTATCAAAGAGCTCAGCGAGTCTCAGCGAGACTCGTTTAGAAGGTATCGAGCTCAAACTGCGTCTCCGTGCCAGGTGATGTTGTCGTCCCTGGCGACCAAACAAAAGGTGGGCTCACATCTCGCCTGGCTGAGCTACAGTTTCCCTCCGCCGAGGGTCTGAGTGTGTGTGTGTGTGTGTGTGTGTGTGTGTGTGTGTGTGTGTGTGTGTGTGTGTGTGTGTGTGTGTGTGTGTGTGTGTCGACTGAACACGCCACGCATTGTTCACCTCCTCCGACTGTCCCCCTGTCCATCCTCCTCCTCACCCCTCCCCTCCCCTCCCCCTCCTCCTCCTCCTCCACTAACCCCACTAACATCCTCACCGCATCCTTCATGCATTCATGCATTCACGCTTTGGGCCGAATCCATTAATACGAGCTGGAGGAGCCAGAAAAACAGGAGCAGGAGCCAAACAGAGGAAACGTGAGCAGGAAGAGGCGGCGGTCCAGGACTCGCTGATAGGTGTTGGCACGAAGCGAGAAAGTACATTTACATTTGCCCGTTTCATTTTACAGTTCCATCTCAAACGCTGACAGACTCACTGAGCGGCATAAAGTCTGCAGCTCTGAAGGAAAGTTCACACACAGACCAATCACAGCTGGGGCAGTTAGCTTAGCTTAGCATAAAGACTGGAAGCAGAGGGAAACAGCTAGCCTGCCTCTGTCCAACACGTCTGAAGCTCTCTGATGAACGGAGGGAGTCTCCATAGTTTAATGTTTAAACCACCAGTGTGATGTCACTGTGATGTCACAGAATGAGCTCATCATCAGTGACTGTGAGCAGTTGTTATTGACTTTAGAATCAGCTGTTCTGGAGCTTTCAGTCACATCACATGATCTTCATCAGCAGGTGACGTTTACTCAGTTGTCATGGATACGTAGGTGTTAAAATTTCAGAAATCAGAAAAAAAAAGTAATTTGACATCGTTTCCATGACAACTGGACAGCTCCGTCAGTGAGGATCAACATTTAACTTTTAAGACATAAAATATTGTTTTAGAGATGATTTCATTTCTGACCTGATGAGCATCGAAATGTTTCCTGTTGAACTCATTCAGGTAAATATCCAGTTATGTGAAGGAAACAGCTCACCTGTAGTGGCTGCTCGCATCAGCAGGTGGAGTTTACCTGTCTGTTGTCATGGAAATGAAGATGTTCACATTTCCATCTTTTTTATCTTGTCTAAAAAAAACCCTCCATTCTCTGTATTTACACATCATTTATTTATCAGATAAGTGTGGGCTGAGGCAGGCTAGCTGTTTCCCTCTGATTCCAGTCTTTATGCTAAGCTAAGCTAACGTCATGTGACTCCAGCTCTTCCTGAAAGACTGATCTCCATGTGAACCTCTGAGGCCTGACAGCTCGAATCAGAGATCAGCTGTAGAACACACACACACACACACACACACACACACACACACACACGGTGAGCAATCACCTTCCACAATGAGCTCTCTAAACTGTTGTGAAATTCAAATCCACCCTCAGCAAACA
>JAPZEA010000026.1:30234464-30244673 GCA_029783685.1 Heniochus monoceros
GTGAGTGAGTGACCCTGCTGAATTAAAAAATGCACTGTTATTAAAGGCTGTGTCAGAGGCGATGATTTACAGAGGGGAGCGATGACAAGTCAGAAGAACTCACACACTGAACTGACACACACACACACACACACACACACACACACACACACACACACACACACACATACACATACATACTCACTCACACTGTGCTCTCAGGCCTCCAAGCTGAGCAGTGACCTCCTCACCCCTCCTTCCCCTTCCTCCTCCTCCTCCCTCCCTCTCTCACTCTAATAAAACCTGTCTGACACCACTGATGTGTGTATGTGCGTGTGGTGTGTGCATGTGTGTGTGAGTGTGTGTGTGTGCGCTCTGCGGCAGCACAAAGGCTCTGTTGTTGGGCCTCCCTCTTAGGCCTCCCTCATATTTTCTTTAAAGGTGCAGTGCGCCCCCAAGAATGCCACAGGGGGAGTGGGGAGTTGGGGCTGGGGTGGGGGGGGGAGTCTAGGAGGAGCTGGTGTGTGGGTGGGGGGGGGCTGGGGGGGGGCACGCTTTACAATGCAAGAGCTCACCCAGGTCACAGACAGAAAAAGGCAAGGAGAGAGTGTGAAGAGGAGAAATGAAAGATAAGGGTCAAAAAGAGGAGTGCTTCTTGACAATGTAGGTATGAGAGAGTTTGGCTCTGTGTGTGTGTGTGTGTGTGTGTGTGTGTGTGTGCGAGTGTGCGAGTGTGTGTCAGTGAAATTACAGCGCTCCCATCCCAATCAGCCAATGCTCATTTCAGAAGACGTAAATAATCACCAACTAAAATAATAGATTAATTGAAAACAAGCTTGTGCAGTTGGGTCAGTGCGCTAACACTACTCTAATAACTTCATATGAATAATTTAATATGTGTTTACTAAGACAAAACACACATGAGACAAATAGAACAGATCTTCAGAATATGTGTTAAATACAATAAGCACTATCAAGTTTACAAGCGATAGTGCGCAAAAAGATTTCCGGCTATCTGAGTCCATTATTCTGTTTCTACATTGGAACGCTTCAGGGTGTATTATTACTCTCATACCGTTGCCCTTACCATAGGAACCAAGCAGGATGTGTTTGAACAGCCATCCACTTCTTAAGGCTTGTTTGTAGTCTGTTTAGTTCGTTTCCACTGACGTAACTGGTATTGTAAATAAAACAGTGCAGTGACTACATCTGAGCTGTCAATCAGTTAATTATCCCAAGAAGATAGAGAGCATTGAACATAACTTTTAGAAAAAATGTTTGTGTATCGTGCATGTCAATACTGGGAAAATCGGGAAAGCTTATCCATGAATTACGACTTTAATGGTCACCTGCCAGCCAGTAATGAACCAGTTTTTTTCCCCCTGTTTGTGGTAGAAAACTACAAATTACATCGCTGTCTTCACAGCATCTAATCTCAGCAGTTTTCCTCTCAGCTGTGGCACCTTTGAATCAACCTGGATCTGAGTCCACAATACAGACGCACTTTAAATATCTACAGAATGACATGCTTTGCTGGTAGTTCTTGTCTCTCAAATACACCCACATCCACGAATGCAGGCCAAGGAGAGGAGACAGGCATCACCTCTGCTTGGTTGTAGCGTTTATGAAAGCCATAAATGGCTCTTTAATATAGTGGTAATCAGGGTGGTAATTTGGGTGGAATTGTCCCTTATTGTTGCCAGACATGCCTCCCCAACTCCTGCCAACACACACGCACATGCACACACACAGACAAACACACACACACTCACTCTCGGGCAGACAGGGTGTTCAAGGAGTAATTCACACCACATGCCAACAAACTGGGCGGTTGTGTTTTTTTTGCGTGTGTGTGTTTCTATGTGTGTATTGTCTGTGCCTGCTTTAATGCTGAGGTCAAACCAGTAAATGGGAGGGGGTTCCCAAGATTTTTGTTTAAGTGTTAAAATATATGTGTGCATGTGTGTGTGTATAGGCACGTCTAAAGCCACGTCCGTGTGTGTGTGTTTTAATTGCGGTCTCAGCAAAAGTAGCAAGTGTGCTCGATACAGATGGTTTTCATCACTCTGGCTGCACACAGAACTTCTCTCTCGCTCTCTCTCCCTCTAATCTCCCCTCTCTGTTTTTGTAATTAAACATTACTTAATGTACCCGAGCTTCTAATTTGACAATTCATTAAATGTGTGACAGTATACAGTAAGTGTGTGCTGCAGCGTTTCACAGCTTCACGATATTCTGTAGTTGTGAAATGATGCAGTCGAACAGATTTCTGGTGCTGCGTGGTTGAGTAAGAGCTTCCATGGTAAAGAACATCCCTCATTCTGGCCGTTAATTTGCGGTGTCCACACACACTTGCGCGCGCACACACACACACACACACACACACACCTGGCCAGTTTGTGTGGATGAAGCTGCTGCTGCTCTCAGCTGGGATCAGGTTGGTTTTTCAGAATAAAAGTCTTGGAGTTATGGATCAACTTTGCCAGATGAGCATGTTTGTTCCTCCAGATCCTCCTCGGCCCGATCTGAGGCAGGGACCCATCCACTCCTCATCCTCCTCTTCATCCTCCTCCTGCATGATTCATCCCCATCGATCACTCACCTCCTCTGTCCGCCTGCCTGCTCGTTTCCGTCACCTCTTCCTGTAGGACTCCCACGTCCTTCCTCACCTCCTCATCCTCTCTCTTCCTCTGCTACCATAGGCCCTTATTCATTCTCTCCTGTCCATATGGTTTCTGCAGTCAAACAGAAGAGCGCCTTCGCCCCTGTCGTCCGGCCACAGACCTCCCCGCCCCCCACCTGCACCACCACCAATGGCAGCAACCTCCAGGGTGAGCATCCCACCCCCCCTCCCGCCTGTCAGCACCCCCGTCCTCTGCTGTCCACCTGTCCGTGTCCCGCCTGGAAGGCCGGACAGACGTCCAGCGTCCCTGTAATGATAATCATTCTCTGTTAAGACCTGCTTTAAACTCTCAAAGTTGATCCATAACTTCTGGTACAGAAAAGATTTGATTTGTTACTGAGAATTCAAC
This sequence comes from Heniochus monoceros, assembly GCA_029783685.1. Lineage (NCBI taxonomy): Eukaryota > Metazoa > Chordata > Actinopteri > Chaetodontiformes > Chaetodontidae > Heniochus > Heniochus monoceros. The sequence continues at coordinate 30,237,476 of JAPZEA010000026.1, forward strand.
CTGTTTCAGACTCAAACTGAACTCTGGTCAGATTATTGATGAGAGAGTGAAGCAGCCTGCAAACAGACGAGAAGACAAACAAAGACAAACGAAGAAAAATGTTTCTAAAGAATAAAAAGATTAGTTCAGAGTCAAAGTTAAAACGATGGAGGTTAAATTTGAGAGATTCTTATTTTCATAAACCATCAAAGTGAAACGTTTTATTCTATAAGAAGCTTTTTATTCCTGTTTAACGCTGATTAAATATCCAGAGATCATCTATCACCTGTTGTTAAACCCTAAAAGTCAGAAAAGTAAAATCATTTTCATTTCAACGTGTTTCTAATAATGTTCATCAGTGTCGAGTTTTCATGACAGTAATGCAGCAGATCTGTTAACGCCCGTCGATCACAGTTACACACTGAGACAACGGCGACAAACTCAGTGACAAACTGTCATTTCCACAAAACTCCTGAAGTCCATTTTTATTGTAAACTGACTCATTAATAAAAGTAATAAAGTAACTTCCTGTTAACAGACGAACGTGATGCGTTCAATGACTGACAGCAGAATCCGTCCACAGACTGAGACTGGACGCATTTTAGTCTCTTTGTGACTGAGTCACTTCCTGTTTGTTTGACTCTGGACAGACTGATGAGGTCCAGGTCCAGGTTCAGGTCCAAGTCCAGGTCCAAGTCCAGGTCCATGTTCAGGTCCAGGTCCAGGTCCATGTCCATGTTCAGGTCCAGGTTCAGGTCCACGTCCAGGTTCAGGTCCAAGTCCTGGTCCATGTTCAGGTCCAGGTCCAGGTCCAGGTCCAGGTCCAGGTCCATGTCCAGGTTCAGGTCCAGGTTCAGGTCCAGGTCCAGGTCCAGGTCCAGGTCCATGTCCAGGTTCAGGTCCATGTTCAGGTCCAGGTTCAGGTGCACGTCCAGGTTCAGGTCCAAGTCCAGGTCCATGTCCATGTTCAGGTCCAGGTTCAGGTCCAGGTCCAGGTCCAGGTCCATGTTCAGGTCCAGGTCCATGTCCATGTTCAGGTCCAGGTTCAGGTCCATGTTCAGGTCCATGTTGAGGTCCAGGTCCAGGTCGTTGTTCAGGTCCATGTCCAGGTCCAGGTTCAGGTCCATGTTTTGGTCCATGTTCAGGTCCAGGTCCAGGTCCAGCAGACATGATCCTGTTTGTTGTCATGTTTCTTGTGTCTGTGGTTCAGAAGCCGTCTGACCGTGTTTGTCTCTGATCGTCTCTCAGCCATGGCCGGTCTCATCGTCCCGCCCATGTGAGGAGGAGGAGGAGGAGGAGGATCTTCAGCCAGGTACCGTCAGACCCCCCCATCCCCCTGCGCCGATGGCCCCGCCCATCTGAAACGCCACAACGACAGCATAAAAATCCTTCCCATCACCCCCCGCCCCCCCCCCCCCTCCCCGACGCCAACAACCCAGAATCCATCACTGCGCCAGAAGAAAGAGTCCGACTCTTCATCGATTCATTTCCCGCCAGTCTTCGCGTTGGCTGAGAGACTTCACCGCGCTGACGCTGAAGCCGCCGCAGACGTGGAGGTCAGACGTCTGCGGCGGCTCCACGCCGAGGCGGCGCTCCCTCAGAGGGGTCAAAGGTCAGCGCTGACTGAACTGTGGGTGGGAGGGCAGGTGTCTGCAGTACTACATGTTGTGTGAGTATCGTTGTGCTGAGTTACGAAACTCGAGGCTGAACAGGTCTCAGATCAGTTTGAACCACTGTGAGACAGGAAGGAGGCGTGTCCACCGGCAGCTTCTGGTCACCGCGACGACATCACAGAGAAAAGCTTCGACCTCATTGGCTAACGAGCCAGTTTAGATTTGACGTCTTCCACATTTTAATCACTGATGTTTATATGAAAGCCAAACAAACAGTTTCAACATCCTGATGGATTTATTATTATTTATCACTGTTAGCTTCCGTTGACTTCCAACCAACGTGACGTTAATCTGTCGCCATAGTTTTAGTCAGAGCTACATTAATGTTCATGCAGACTTCTAAAATCAGTCTTTATTTAAATGGAGTTCTGCATGGGCCTGGAGGCCTGTATCTGAGACCTGACCAAACTGGTTCCAGTCTAAAACTTGTTCTTACCAGTCAGGTTCAGAGACAGACCTTTAATTTCATCCATGAGACATTTCTTGTGAATTACAAAACATTACAAAACCGACCAATCCGCATCCTGGAAGCTGCGTCATGAAACAGTAACGCAGCTCTGACAACCAATCAGCTTCAACTTCAAACACTTAAAGTCACACTGAGGTCAAAAGATTTTCAAACACAAGTAAATGTGAACAGTTCATTCTCACACATGATCACAGTGATTATTGATCATTGATTACTGATCACTGATCTCTGAAGGCGTCCAGACTCACTGATTAATGTTCATGTAGAGAGCTGAGTGGACGTCAGCGGAATGCTGTGATGATGTTTGTTGTTACTCTGAAGCATCAGGATGCAGCAGCAGAACATTAACAGAACTGGATTATATTTGGTTTAAACAGGCGTCGGCGTCTCTTCAGTCACAGAATCAAACGTTTAGCTGAAGACCCGTCGCCGCTCGCTGGACCAGGAGCTCTCGGTGGACTCTGATTTTTCCTGGTTTCTGGACTCGAACCGATTCAGGCTCAAACTCTTCAAACCTTTTTTCAGATCTGTAGAAGCCGTCAGACGGTTTCCTGATTCGTCGGGTTTTCAATCAGAAACGTTAGAACCCAGACGGACGTCACGTCTTTCCTTTCTGTACCATAGCTTCTAACCGTTTGTCTCCTATTGGAAGAAGGAAGAATGTGTGATGATGTTCCGAGCTGAAGGAGGACGACCCGTCGTCCCGCCGGGCAGAGCAGAGAAAGCAGATGTTCTCTCACGTCTGTGTGAAGGAAGTTGAGGTTTCTTTTTTTAAGTTGGATTTTCTGTTCGACTTTTGTTTCCACGTCTCTCCGGTCCGATAGTTCTGTTTCGCAGGTGTGTCGAGTGGTAGATTTTAACCAGAAAAGCTTGCAGCAGTTTTAATCACATTTAGGTACCAGATTTTCTCGTTATTCTTCTGATTGTGCTTATTTTCTATGTATTTATAAAGTATGTTTTGGGAAGTTCCTTTTGTGATTTAGGCCTGAATGATAGTCTCAAATATATCTGTAAACACATTTGATGTCTTAATACCTTTTAGATATTGTAAAAAGAGTGAACAAGTGAGAGGAATTAACCCTTTTGTAAAAACAACGAACCGTCATGACGTGGTCACCCTGTTTTTCAAAGCAGGACATAAAAAAACGCTTTCATCACTTTTGTATAAAAATGCTTTTCCGATACGATATTTAACTTTTTGTAAACAGCATCATTTGTGTTTCCCCTGGTTCTTCTCGTCCTTTGTGTATTATTGTGAAATGTATAATCATGGTTATTTCTTAATGCACTATTTTTGTTGGGGCACTTAAAGCAATGCATCTTAGCAAAAAAGAAAAAAGATAAAAGTTGAAAAAAAGATGAAAGCTAGAACGATATGCACCGATTTGTTTCCTCTGCCTCTCTGAGCGGCAGAGATCCTTGTCATGTGAAATTTTTATATTTCAGAAGCTTATAACGTCTTAATATTCCTCCACTCTTCTTTTGGACCGAGCGTATCTCTTGGTTTCGGTGTTTAGAAGACGATATTTTAAACATTTTAATATTAGACCCGATCCTAGTCTTTGTGTTTTTTGGTGAGAATGATGTACGATTTAAAAACAGGAAGCAGATTTTAAAACCACTCCGAAATGAGTTCTGGGCCACTGATCTCAAGGAAACTTCCATTGATGTTGGTGTTGTTGTTGATGGTGCTGTTCTCGTCGTCGCACACAATCTGGATCATTTACTTATGCAACTGTGTTCCTGTTCTGTAACGCAAGCTCGTCTTCCGCGCTGCCGTGGAAACGTCCGGAAAACTAAAAGAACTAAACGTCGTGTTTGATGCCTTACGACGGAGCGAGTCTTTGTCTCGGTTCCGCAGCGTCGATGGTTTGATTGGTTTAACGAGCTTCTCTCCGGTCAGACTGGGAGAACTGGTTCTGTTTGTCCCTCAGGGCCCCAAAATACAAAACATCGGTTTTGCGTCAGCGGCGCTGATGTCAAACTGAACGTCAAACAGCAGCGCAGAGAAAACAGACGTTATCCTGTAATCATCACCTCATTATCATTTATCACCTCACAGTCACAGGAAATTATAATCAATCATTTCTAACTCCAGGATCCGTGAATCCAGTGAAAACGATCTCATCTGACGTCACAGAAAAAAAAACTTATGAGAAAAAGATTCTGAGAAAACGTCTCATCGATCTCATCGTTCAGCCGCCGCTGAAAACATCGTTTTCCTTCACGCGCTTTAAGAAACGAGAAGCATCGGACATCCCTTTAAGTCCTGACACAGAAAATCAGCCGAATTTAAAAAACGAAGGTGAGGGCAGGAATCTGACGTCTGGACGGATTCAACTTTCGACTTTATGCAAATCCAGCAGGACGGACGGACTTGTGATGTCACTGCGCGGCGCCGCCCGGGCGCCGTCGCGTCGGCTCGCGGGCGAACGTCGTCCGGCGTCTTTACGAATGGCCTGCCGAGCGAACAGTCGCGCCTCGACGCGGTCCGACGCGAACGCCCTCGTCGCCTCCACGTTTCAACAGCTTGCTACTTTTTTTGGTCACAGTTGTAGAAAGTTTGCTTCTCACCGTCCTGGTTTTCAGCCGAGGTTTTAAAAACTGCAAAGTACTTTTTTCGATGTTTTACTTCAATGTGAAAGAGGGCAGAGGTACTGCATCTTTGTGAAATATGAAATATATCATCAAAGTATATCAAAGCACAATGTTTAATTAATGTCTTTAGAATACGAACGGGCGACACCCGGCTTTTCTTTTCTGTCTCTGGCCATGCTGTAAATAGATGCATGTTTTTTTGGTTGGGTTTTTTCCTGTGATCCAGTGCTTTTTGTACAGAAACAGTCTAATAAAGATTACATTTGGCTTGAACTCACGTCTGCTACTGTCGTCACATTTTAGCTTAAATGTGTGAAAATGGTTTGAAGCACTGAAAGGAAGTGAAGTGTCTTTGAAGTGGACGAGATGCCGAAAGCAGCTGAACTAACATGAAACACTGAAAGTAACTGAAGTGAAAGATGAAGCCGCTGAAGTGTCACTTTATACGAAAGCTCAGCAACAGTTTCAGTTTGTTCACTGTGAACAGTCGAAGCGTCAACAAGCTGCAACATTGTTGACGCAACATTGTTGACTTCAACAGTTGAAGTCTCGTCAGATTTCATCCAGAGAGGAAGCGAACGAGCTGAAGACAGAAAGAAAAGACAATCATTTAAGTTTGAGACACAATCTGAGTGAAGACTTTAAAATAAAACCTAAAACAGACTTAATATAAGATCAGTCTCTGCTTCGCTGCACCATCAGAGAGAGTTTATCTTTTTTCATATTTCAGTACATGGAACAAAACTTCTACAGTTCAGCTGATGAACTGTTTCTCTCTGACAGCTCAGTGTCATCCTCTGTTCGCACAACATCACCTGCATCACCTGAGAAAGAGCATCATCACCTCTGATATCACATGACCTCCTCTCATGGACCGCTGTTACACCTTCATGTTAATTCTTGGCTAACGGATGTTTTCTAACTGTAATAATTCAAACGACCGCTAACCGCTGAACTTGTTATATTTCTCTCTGCTGACTGACGGACTCAAAGCTCAGCGAAGTGAAATTCTTCATTTAACTCTTCAGTGAATGAAACTTGACAGGCAGCCTCACGTAGACCAGATCAGCCCGGCGTCATCGAGCACCAAGGCCACGCCCCCTTTTGGAAGAAATAATGCCGCTTTAAAAACGTGAACAAAACATCCGTATCAATAACCAAAGCTTTCACACACACATCACACAAACATAACTGATGCTGCTGTAAACACGACTGTCAAACGCTGTTAACTGGTTGACTGTTTCCATCCAACACGAAGCCGAACGTTTTCTGGTGATTCACAGACGTATAAATGTCCAGATAAGCAACGTCTGTTGGATCACTCGTCCGTCCATCAACCGTCATCCATCAGGTTCATCACACACGTCTATAAAACAAACAGAATCGTCAGTTTCCTGTCCGGTTTGCAGAGTACCGGTCTGTGCCGGTCTTGTCAAAGGCGGTTTTAGGTGTGTTGATTCTGATGATGATTATCAGCTGAGCTTCATCAGGCTGAAACAAGCGACTCACAACAGGTTTGTGCTGTTGATGAAGAGTTTGATGAGGACTCGAAAGACTCGTAAAGTTAACGGAGAAGTTCAGTCAGAGAAGAACCAGGATGTTCTCACCTGAGACCCAGTGAGCAGAAACAAGCCTGCTGTGCAGAATGAAAGAATAAAAGTTCAGTTAGTGAATCTCTGCAGTAATCAGAGCCATCACATACACGAAGAGAAGCAAACGTCTCCAAACTGGAAAGAGACCAGTGAAGGACTGAAGGATGTGACTGGCGGAGATGGACTCTGGAAGTTTTCAGGGTTTGGATGGAGAATGTTTTACGTTTCATCTCGAGTTTCTTAAACCACCAAACTTTTCCAACATCGTTGATCCAGCAGGAATATTCTCCAAACGACCTCCAAAGACTGCAGTTAATGATGAAACTGTTGGCGGAGGATCGTGAAGACGGAGCTCTGATTGACGTTTGGAGTCGAGCTGATGTGAATCAATCAGTGCAGCTCTGAGCCAAAGCAGCAATCCTTCAGTCAGAGCGAGAGCTCTGCAGAAGGTAAAAACATCAGCCGGGATCAAGAGAGGAAAACGTCTGAGGACGACGTGAAGGTTTGTATGGACGAGATCACTCCGGAGGCTTTAGATGGAGGTTTGTGTTGACAGTCAGGAATCCTGTAAATCCACAATCCTGAACCTTCAGAGATTCAGAGTTTAGAGACGGACTTAAACTTTGTTATTTGTGGGCTCAATATTCTTAATTAATTATTATTCCTTCATGTGCATCAAGGAAGAGCTGCAGGATCTTTTTATCAGCTGATGATGTCTGCAGAGAAATAGTCCAGAGAGACGCTTTCATTTATTTATTTATTTATTTAATAGGGACAGTGCATATTGATGAACATCTGCAACATTTACAGTGTAAATATTCCAGATTGTAGCAGAAATGCTAATTTACATCTTTAGTCCCCTGATTTGATAAAATCACTGTGAAATT
>JAPZEA010000026.1:30248916-30259006 GCA_029783685.1 Heniochus monoceros
CACACACACACACACACACACACACACACACACACACACACACACACACACACACACACACACACTCACACACACAGGTAGGAAACAGCAGACGGTTTCCATCAGATCCTTTAACAGTGTTCACTGTGTGCAGGAAGACAGAAACATCCTGAACTTTGGTTTTCATTTCCTCCTCCTCCTCTTCCTCCTCCTCGTCCTACTCCTCCTCCTCCTCCTCCTCCTCGTCCTCCTCCTCCTCCCCCTCCTCGTCCTCCTCCTCCTCGTCCTCCTCCTCGTCGTCCTCCTCGTCCTCTTCGTCCTCCTCCTCCTCCTCGTCCTCCTCCTTGTCCTCCTCCTCCTCGTCCTCCTCCTCGTCCTCCTCCCCCTCCTCCTCCTCGTCCCCCTCCTCGACGAGATGTTTTTGGGGACAGACTTTGTGCACAGCACCTCCCGGGGAGGATGAGAAGACGAAGTGCTGGAGTACACTTTACACCTGCTTCCCTTCTTCATCTGTCTTCATTTTTGTGAGGAGGCAGGATGTTTGGCTTGGCTGCGGCCGCTCCATGACTTAATCCCTGGGTGCTATTGTTCAATTTTTCCAACAAAAAAATAATGAAAACCAAATGCGGCCGAGGGACCCCGCTTCAGGTTTCAGGCCTGCGCTTTAACAACGTTACGTTTCCAGCACGTCGAGGCCAAATAACTCACTTATGTTTCCCTTGTAATATTACGCCAAACATGAGATCTTTACTTTGTCAAATCTGGTAAGTATCAAACCAACTGTATCAATAGGAAAACAGTTTTAATAAGCATTCCCAGGCGAGGGCCGAGGAACACCTCTCACCTGGAAGCTATTAGAGCCGACAGGAAATGGAGGCAGAGATCGAGTGCTTCCCAATAATGTGTGTCCCCCCGGAGAGAGGAAATATGTAGATTCATCATAAAACATATCTGAGAGCTTGGACTGTAACACAGGAGAGAAAATCAGCAAAGACAGCTGGGCACCTCCAGCCCTCCAAGATAATATCGCACAAACATCTGTGGCTGCAGCGAGCAGATAGCGTTTCATCGCTCATGTCGTAGCATCTCTCCTGACAGTCAAACTGTAAACACCTTCTCCAGATGGACCGCCGAGATACGGAAGGTCGAGGCCGCCAAGACGACCACGGCAGTTCAGCGGGAAAACAGGGAAACTCACGACTTAATAAATCACTAAAATCAGGAGATGTTGAATCCAAATTTAATTAATTTGTCAAAATTATGACTTTTTCATGACTTTCACTTAAAGTCGATGCTTTGAGTCACAAACTACAATTATTTCATATTCAGTCAGAAACTGATGAAAATATTTGACTTCTTATCTCATAGTTTTAATTTACTTATTGATTGATTATTTTATCGTTTTGATTGAGTCAACACTTTGAGAAGGTTATGAGACATTAATGTACAGTTAGTCACAGTTCTGACTAAATTAAAATTAGGACTCACTCAAGAGATAAATCAATCATCATAAATAATAAATCAAAGTGAAAAAGATGTAAATGTAACGAGTCAAAGCTGTGACTTTATTTATTTTCTCAGTTTGGTGTTTGTGTGTTCTGGTGTCAGAGATTTATTTATTCTAATGTTTCGGTGCAGGAACGCGAACATGTCGACACGTATGTGGCGAGAACGTGTCGTCGTGCTGCAGGCTGGGCGTTTAAAGGATGCAGTAAAAATGAAATATGACATTTTACTGAGTCAAAAAACATGAAGACTTTTACACATTAAATAAATGATTTTGCGTCTCTTCATGTGGACTCGTGTCAGGGTTGGGACTCGCGGCCTCTCTGTTCGGTTCTGGCAGCACCGGAGCTCCGTACCTTCAGTCCATCGGCTCAGAGATTTATTCTGCGTCCTTCACGTTACGTCCATTAAAGCCCGTTGACGGCCGGCGAGGCGAATCTTCCTCGTCTCCATTGAAATTCCTGCAGCGGAGCGCTCATCAGCGGGACGGTCTCAGAGGCTGAAATCAGTGTTAATAAATCAATCCCCGGCCTGGGTGAGCTCTCCATCGCTCCCTCAGCTGCTTGCTAAACAAATGGATTCAGCATGTTTAATGAGGGTGGGGGGAGGAGGAGGTAACTAATACCTTTAATGATCTCAGCAGACCGGCGCTCCCTGGCACCCGCCCAGAGCGAGCGGTCGGGGAGATGTTTTGGATGGCGGCGCCGCGTCGGTCACGGATGAAGATGCTGCGGCGGCGTGGCAGATTTACGGCCGAGCGCTACAGATACGGAAAAGGCCGTGAATCAGGAGGCGGCGAAACGGGCCACACACTGGAATCACAGGCCCGCCAACGTCTCGCCGAAACCTCGTGTACCAAATGTTTAACGGCGTCTGGGGTCGCCGCCGCGATGACTGCAGGGCGGCCGATGATTCAGGAGCAGGACCCGCCGCTCGTCCTGAAGACAACCTGCGGAGGCTGTTTGAGGAGGCAGGTCTAACAAAGACCTGGACCCGGACCGCATGGCAACAGGTACACAAAGAGCCGAGGGTCAGAGTCAACACGTTCACTTTAGTCCAGTTCATCAGTTCACTCGTTCATCTTTCACCTGATTCACCTGCTGGAGTCACACCTGAGTATAAACACGCTGATCAGCTGACAGGAAGTGAACATAAACAGAAACTTCAGTGACGGAGTTTAATGTTTCTGTTTGAATGTAAACTTAGAGTCAGTGAACTGCCTCAGTCTGTTCAGCTGCATCATCCTCATCATCATCATCATCATCATCATCATCATCATCCTCATCATCATCATCATCCTCATCATCATCATCATCATCCTCACTCACAAACACTCACATGATGTCCAACATGACGCTGACGTGACAGAAATGTTCCATCAGTGTTTAAAGCTTCGTCCAGATCAGTTTAACCTGCGATGAAGAGGAACACCTTCACCACCTGACGGCTGCCTCCACGTCCACAGAGTCTCAGTGTTGGACAGAAGACAGATGAGCTGAGGATGATCTGTCCTCACACTGACAGACAGCACCATCAGCAGGACGATGAGTCGCAGAGTCTTCACAGAGGTTCAGGTTAACAATGGGTTTCACTGAAACCTGGTCCTCTCCTGGTCCTGTCCTGGTCCTGGTCCTGGTCCTGTCCTGGTCCTGGTCCTGGTCTCTGGTCTCTGGTTCTGGGCTCTGGGGCCTGAATGTTGTTTCAAAATAAAAGCAGAAAGTCGAAGCGTGGAGTCAAACAGCAGCGTCGTCGTTCAGGGTTCAGCTGCTGTGTGACGGAATCATCTCAACTCAAAGGTTCACTCACCAGTTTACCGGAGCTTTCAACCACACCTGAACCACAACTTTACCTTCAGACAGACTGATGAAGCAGCAGCAGACAGTCCACTGACACCAACATTTATTTGATCTTCGGTTCAATGACTTTAATAAATCAACCAGAGACAGAAACAACAATCAGCTCCCAAATCTTTGATGAAACAGTCTGAACAAACAGTTTGACTGAGGAAGACGAGCCAGCAGCTTCAAGTCCAGAACAGAAGACAAATGAAACCCACATTCAACAGACAGACTTCAAATCAGACCTCTGACTGAGTCTCCTGCCTTCATTCAAACACCCAGAACAGCGTGAACCGCTCCAGAACGTGGCCTCCTGTGCCCCTCAGCGCTGCCTTCATGAGCCTCCACAAACGCATTCAGCACATCTGACGTCAGAATGAATTGAAATGTCGCTCCAGAACATAAACGATGGATTCAAACTGTTGTTTGAGGCGACTGAACGTCACATTTACACACAAAACAGTGAAGCTGAACAACAGGAAAGTCCAGAAGCAAAAAAGGAAGTAAAGGTAGCAGAAGTGTAGTAAATACACTTCCAGGAAGTGACAATAAAGGAAGCTTCTAGTTTGTGTTAAAACTCAGAACATTTGGTTTGACAGGAAAGTTTCCAGATTCTACCAAAATATCCAACCAAGAAAAATAAAAGTCAGCAAAACTTGAAAGATCGAAAAAAGTGGATAAACTGAAGTGTTGCCCTTCAAAATAAAAGTCGCTGCCTGGTCAGTTTTAATATGAATTAAAGAAGAAACAAAATGTTTTTAAACCTTTCAGCTGCTGGAAATGACAACAAATGATTCTGAAAATACGTCGATTCTTTACACACGACTGAATTATTATTTTATCAACAGAAAGGAAACAACGCTTCAGTCAAACAGTCAAACAGCTGAACTGGAGTCAGTAACTGAGGCCAGTCGACAGCAAACAGCCTCAGACGTTCCTCTTCAGTTATAATCTCTAATATTCGCTCTGACTGCAGAGATGCACAGTGAGTGTGTGTTGTTGTTGTTGTTGTTGTTGTTGTTGTTTCTACACTGACTTCACATCACACACACACGATGTCATCAGGACGACTGCTTGCAGGACGAAGCCCCCGGCTGCTGTGGACGTGGACACTGGTGATGAGCAGCTCCAGGATCAGTTTCTCTGCTGCTCCTGTTTAGATGAACTCGGTCTTCGGGGTTAAATGTGTTTTACATGATTCTGCTCCGAGTGATGATATTTGGGTGAGAATCCAGCGTAGGAGTGATGGAGAACCGATCGTTTGTCCCACAAGAGTCCGCCGAGCCTCCTAAGATGTCTCCGGAGGACGGACGATTATGTGCGGAGGCTTCGAGCAACATCACAGAGGGCACAAATGGATTCTGGGGGCAACTGGCTCACGTCCATTATCCACTCAAAGAAGGCCTCGCTCCCGCTCCCGCTCGCTGTAAGTAGCTGATTAGATGATACGACTGTCGAGCTCGTGTAAAAGACTCATCGTTCTGAGATTTCAGGCTTTCCATTACAGACAACAGGCGATGTCCTTCAACGCCAAGGACCGTTTACTGCAGCGCGAGCAGCTCCCAGCGGGAGCAGCGAGGTCAGACCCTGCCGGCTGCTCGCCGTGTTTGGATGTACATCACCTTTAATGCAGCGCTCGCGGCACCGGGGGGACGTCCCAGCGCTGCTTGTAAATGCAGCAGCCGCTGGCATCGCAGCTCGCTGAGGCCACGCCTCCTCTGCCTGCAGCCGCTCCGCCGGCGCCGAGAGGAGGAGGAGGAGCTCAGGAGGATCCAGGTTTGATGAAGAGGAGTTCACAGGCTGATCCGGATGTGTTCGTGCAGGTGATCCTGTGCGAACATTCACTCTCGTTTGGAACGAGCTTCGCCCGCTCTGCGTTTTGATTTGATTTGTCCGCCATTTTTGTAGTTTCCTCTTGGACGTCTGCTGCTGGCAGGTGATCGCTACCTTTTAATGAAGTCTCAGCCTCACCTGTGTGATGCTATTGGCTGGAGGCTGCACACCCGCTGCCCAAAGGCCGACGCCCAGAATCAGAGATAAACAGCAGATAAACAGACAGGAAATCCTGCTCAACACACACCTCTCATTAACTTTCTTTAAGACAAAAACAAAACAGGCCAAGTTAAAGTAAGAAGCTTTTTGTCACCTGTCAGTATGGAGAAGTTTGAAAAGATTCAAAGGTTAAACAGACTGTTTTTGTTTTAAATGTACAGACTTTGGGTGGCGGCTCGTCAGAGGCGAACAGGAAGGAATCTGTACGACAGCGCTGAAGTGTGAGGTGTTTCAGAGCTCGTCTGTGTTCTCACACATTCTTTATAGTTTGATTTTAAATTCGACAGAAGTCGACTCGTATTTAAAAGAGTCGTTACTTCTGAGGTGACCTGGTGTAATCGAGTATTTTCTCTGAGTATTATCGCTGCACTTCCTCTCGGCTCTCCGTTAGCGTCTCTGGGACAGAACCCGCCACGAGCGTCACATACAAATCTATAAGCGTCCGTATGATCTCTGTGCTCGGGCCGAATGGACGTGTTATTTTTCCGTGTTAAACTTCCAGCGAAGCGAAGCCGCAGAGTTTCCAAACATTACCTCATGATGAGAAGAAAGTGCTGCTTTGATTTAAGACCGGCCGACAAGCTGAAGTTGCATCACAGACTTATTAAGGCTGTGGATGTACAGCTGCATAGATTTACACCACATCAGACCACTTTTACAAGACAGTTGATGAGATTCAAGTATCCTCCTTCACACGGCGGCGTATAAATATTTACCTGCAGTGCGTCTGATTCCATCTGTCCGGCGCTGGTGCTGCCCTCATATATTTCCCACTGGGAACTGTGAAGATGTAGCAGAGATCCAGGCTGACCGAGACTCTTATTAAAACAATGAAGCTCATAATTATCCTGGAATTCCAAAGCAGTGCTATAGTCGTAATGAGGCCACACAGGAGCCGGCTTATAAAGAATGAATGTAATAAATAAGCCATTAGATGGGCAGTAAAAAGAGGAGGATATAAAAAAAGACAACAACGCTGAAATGAGTTCAGACAGGTCTTGTTGTCTCTTGATGAGCACTTGGAGAAGTTTCTATTTTCGACCTTTAACGGTGTTTGTTTGTGAGTCGAGTATTAAAAAGCAGATGTGATAACTGGAAGGTGGACGCTTTAAACCTGTCGACATCTGCTCTCTCATGTTTAATCCAAGTCAGAGGGAATGTTGATAAGATGAGGAAATGATTTCTCTGATAAACAATTACAAATATTTGGATCAGGAAACGTCTCCTGTCTGTCTCCTGTCTCCTGTCTCCTGTCTGTCTCCTGTCTCTTGGACATGAATCTAATGTTAAATCCAAACTGATGTTGAAGTGTTTGTTAAATGTGTTGTTCTTTATTTTTAAAAGATCAGAAACCTTCCTCTTCTTCTTCCTCTTCCTCTTCCTCTTTGTCTTCCTCTTCCTCTTTGTCTTCCTCCTCCTGTGTTTGATTGACAGCCACAGAGTCAACAGACTCACTCAGTGTTTTTTGTCATTTACATGTTACAGTTTAATTTGCTGTCTAACCTGCTCACTGATGTTAGCAGCATTAGTTAACGTTTGCTGATGTTTGTCTACATGTGTGAATGTAAAGTTTGACTGTGTTTGTTTTTAGGCCAAAAAATGCAATGAATTTGAATTTTATTCATTAAAGTTCCGTTGAACTTTCGTTAGCTCAGAGAGTCACGATAAATACATTGTTATTATTATTATTGTTATAATTGTTATTATTATTATTATGTTAATTGTGGTGAAAACGGGACAGTTTGGCTGTTGAAAACACTTTATTGTTTGACATTTATTCGGAGGGACTTTGGACACTCAGCTTGAACCCCGGACAAACTGGACGTCTCACTTTAAATTTCCAAACTATCATGTCCAGCTAAAGTTTTAGAGAAACTGTTAAAGCATCAGGTGAGAACATTTTTATCCCAACACTCATATTTTAAAACCTTATCCATCAGATTTTAGTCTGGGCAGAGTCCTGAGACAGCAGCATGCAGAGTCCTGTATGACGCTGCTGCTGCATTAGATACCAAAGAGGACGGCGTCGCCCTTTTTATTGACTTATCTAAGACGTCTGATAGTCCATCATCAGATTCTTTTGAAACGTCTGGAATCTGCTGGATTTGATGAAAAATTACGTAATTGATTTAAATTGGCGTCAGTCGTAGAACACAAGCTGGAGTACCACAGGGTTCTGTCCTCGGACTCCTTTAACTCCGTTTCTGTACATGAATTAGACGTAAAAGTTAGAAACTGAAACCTTTCGGTGAAAAACGTTCCATTTGATTTCTGTTCTGTGCAACAAAGTTTGATCTTAAACTCGGATAAAACAAAATGCATGTTGTTCTTTTCTGCTTGTTAATATGTTGGTTTCTGGTTTCCTCAAAAAACATATTAATGACAGAGATCACAATGAACTGCAGAGACGTCCGGTCAACCTTCTCACTCATTATGGACTGTGGGGATGGAGTTTATATCCACCCTCCTGCCTCCACCTGTGGATGTAGCCTATCATTCCGCCTTCAGGTTTGTTTCAGACCATCGATGTCAGTGGGAAGGAAAAACGTTGCTTCCTGCTCACTTCTAAACAAACTTCCTGTTTCTCAGATGTTTTTAACTACAGATGAAGCTCACGCTGCACTCGGTCCTTAAAAATCAACTCATCTTTTAGATCTTGATGGATTAGACAGGCTGGACCAGGAACAGTGTGAACAGTTTGTGGGTCGTTTGTATTGTACAAGTACTAAATATGTTTTCTTTATATAGTTATTGTATTTTATGTATATATACATGTGCACATGTCGTATATGGTTTACTCAGTGAGGAAACAGCTGTTCATGCTACAAATATGTCTTCTGAATACACGTATGAAGAGTGTGCAAATGTTTTGTGGTGACCATGCTAACATTAGCATGCTAGCTCACTCTGAGCTTGCCTTAAACAGAGTAACCAGAGACAGGCTGGACGAGCTTCTTAATTAAAGGAAATGAGGTTTCTGAGAAACACCTGAAACTACGACGAAGAGATCGTCAAATATTTTCCACGTCAACAACAAAAAGTGTTCAGACAGTGTCTGCTGTGGACGGACAGACTCTGGATGTGTCCTTTAACGCTGTTTATTCGTCAGACGTGTGAAATGAGGAAGGTTGAAAGCAGAAAAGCTGCTGCTTGACGATTGTTGTCTCGTGTGCCGTTGTGAGCCGGTTTGATCAGGAGGAACACTGATTAGAAAAATGTTCTCTCTGATAAACAATTTAAAATATTTGTCTTTGCCCACCGAAGAGAGCGGCTCTCTGTTTATTATTTATCAGGAACACGAAGCCCCTGCAGAGCCGACGGCGGCTCAGTTACCCCGAATACCCGTCAAATCCAGCAAGCCTTCGCGGCTCCATCACGGCGGTGAAAGGCAGTGAAAATTGTCCTTTTTTAATGGCTGCTTTGAAGTAAAAAGAATTATCATATCGCTGGAAGTATTAAAGTTCCCCAGAAGGAACCCTACAGTTTTATTAGTTTTACGGCTGCTGTCTTTTTACACATTTGACCGCCTTCCTGGAGCAAGTATAACACCAAAGTTAATGGCTAACGGAGAGAAAGTCAAAGGGAAAACTTGGCTGATTATAGCCATAACTCCTGCAGATACTAATTACCAGTGGCTGTAAAATAAGTCAAACTGGTCATCCTAATGAGTCCACCAGAGACCGATTGTTAAACTCCATTAAAAAGATCTATTTTCCTCCTGCTTTTTTATTTGTGTTTTTTCCGGCTCTGCTGTCAGCGTCATCTTATCAAGTGCAACCAAACAAACTCGTGTTTTAAAGGTCATGACGCTGCATCCACCCGAATACAGTAATTAATGCAGAATTAAGCCTGACAGACACAGTAAAAATGGTTTTTCACAGCGTCTTGGAAGAGAAATCTCTTCATTAAACGTTTCGCGTGTGGACAAAGTTTGTGTTCAGACGCTTCAGGTGAGTCATGTTTGACCTTAACAGCTCAGGTAGAGACCGCAAGGGGTTCTCATGTTAAAGATACTGGACGGACAAAACCTCTGTCCCCACCAGAGACATGTCTCATTAACAGGAGAGACACTGTCAGTGTCAGACACACACACACACACACACACACACACAGCAGGCTGTGACAGATCTAATTCATTTTCATTGATCAGTTTTCTTTCTCTCCACGTGTTCGTCTGCTGCTTCACCCGATCAGCTCGTTAAATATGAGCCTGCAGCTCGTCGGCCTTCATCACTCACAGTCTGTAAACTGATTAAACTCAACAACAACCAGCAGACTCGTCGCTGTGAGAGGTCAGAGGTCAGAGGTCAGAAACTCTGAAGCTCCAGAACAGAACGAACTGAAGAAAGTTCAGATTCTTTCCTCCTTTATTCTCCACAGCTCGTCATGTGATCACATCTGTGTTCGCTGTCTAACGTCACCTGACAGAAGCTTTCCCAGCAGACACTGCTTCACTGTGACGTTTCATTATTATTTGGCAGCAGAACTCAAATAATATATTAATCTGACATATCAGATGTTTTCTGTGTGTGTGTGTGTTTCATGTTTATTTCTCCTTTTCTCTACTTTGTTCTGTTTTATTGCTTCATTGTGCAGAATATGTTTGTACTTGTTGTACAAATGTTGATCTTTTACACCAGCGACACGTCAGAAAGTGGAAGTTGACTCTGGTGTTTGTCGCTCAGTAACTCACACTTTAAAGTTAACTTTCTGAC
>JAPZEA010000026.1:30404741-30415577 GCA_029783685.1 Heniochus monoceros
TGGCTCTATGGATTCACCAAACTTTATGGCAACCCATCCACTCTGTGGGGACCATGAATGTCTGTACAAAAATTTCATGGCAACCCATGTGACAGCTGTTGAGACATTTCACTAAAACACGCTAATGTCAACCTCATTTTGGTTTTAGAGGGAAAGTCACGGGATGATCAGTTGGATTCAAACTCTGCGGACGATGAATGACTGCACAACATCTCACAGCGATCCATCTGGTGCTCGATGGGAGTCTGAACCGACATGCTGACCGGCAGACTGACTGATGTCCATCCAGGAGCCATGTCACTGTTACCCTGCACAGAGCACACTGTCAAGCATGTCAGGAACATAGTGCTGGTAGAAAGTAAGTCCAATGACACCTGGGCAAGTAAAACCAAAACAATATTCAAGACACCACCATAGGTAGGAAAAAATGTAAGAAAATACTCGTGTCAGTAAGGTGCTCTTCAGAGTTTATGGTTAAAAAGCACAAAGCACAAATAAAAACAAAAAGTTTCATGGCCTTCACTTGGCAGCAACAACACCTCTTACTCGTAAGTCTTGCTCTTTCCGTTAAAGATGAATTGACACGGGGAAGTGAGGTCTGTGATGTAGCTCATTGGATGTTAAGAACACAACCTGAGGGTCTTCCACGCAGCAATTACCACCTTTCATCCTCTCTCGCCGCTGTCTGTTTGGTGTGGTCTCGCTTTAAATTTACCCAGGATCAAAAGATCAGACGAATTAAACAGCAACGCAATCTCTCAGCGCGAGCTGTCATACAATACAGCAGCGCAGTCAAGACTTTCATAGCCTCAGGTCAAACACACAATTCATGAATACCCGTAGAGCAAACACGCAGGATTAAAGGCTTCTCTCATAATGTAGTATCTGCTGTATGGAATATCTTTTGTAGAATTGTTTTTTTTATTATTCTCTATTGTGTTACATCTAAAAACAAGTTTACAGATTGGATTTATCTCATAGTCTGTGTCAGTCACTGTTTTCCACTGCAGAATAAGTCATTGTTGGATGTTTTGACTTTAAAATCTGCGTCCCGATGTGACCAGAAGACCGTGCATAATCGTTATTGTGCCAATCTGCCTTTATAGCTAATACAATTTTGTATGTTAAAGTTTCACTAATCAATATGCATATATGAACAAATGAAGAAGTGGCTGTACATAATGTGAGAGCAGCTGCTTGCAGTGATGAACCCACAGAGATCATCTGACTCATCCTCAGCTTGACGGCTCATTTTAGCTTCTCTCTCCTCATTGTTTTGGTTTTCCAGCCTCAGATTTACTAACCACCCTCATCTGCAGGCAGCTGTTTTCAGCCAAAAATCTGTGATAAACCCCCAGAACTCTACCTGCACACCACCAAACAGCAGGCAGGCAGAGTTAATGACTAGCTGGTGCACATTTTGGAGCATTTAGGAGCCAGCAATTAACTCACACAAGTTTCAATCCGGGTTACATCCTCAACACCCTCTTTTGCATCTTTTTTTGATTGATGTTTAGAGCACTGATGCATTCAGTGTCAGCTAAATAACTCTAACTACAATCCCTAAAATGCACATCATGTTTTGTCAGCGAGGAATCCCTTCAACAAGCGGCATTCCCCTTGAAACTGTATTGGAAAGCAAAGTTTTGGCTCAGGTGTTATATCAGCCCATCCCATTCGAAGGCACCTGAAATAATCTGGAAAGCAGTGCAATGGTGAGTGACTGACAACACTGTGTGTGTGTGTGTGTGTGTGTGTGTGTGTGTGTGTGTGTTGTTGGTCTTGTTTTTCATTCACAGTGTCTTCATGTTCGTTTGTGTTCTGAATGAATGAATTTAATTCTTTAACAGGGTCGACTGACAGGAAATGACATTTTAACAGGAAGTAAACACAAACATTAATCCTCATGTTTACAGCTGCTGGTTTATTAGAAATGTTAGTCCAGGTTAACTCTTCAGTTTACCAGTGAAACCAGTTTGCTCAGGTTAGATTAGTTTGGCTTCGTGTTCGTGTTCGTGTTCAATCATTAACAAGATGTTTTTCACTTCAGGTCATCTTCATTACAGTAACACTCATTATAAACTGGTCTCTCCGTCACAGAACATCACACCTGACAAACATTTACAACAACACAAGAACACAAACGTGAACAGCTTCTTCACAGTGAAGTATTTTAATGTCGTAGTGACACATTTTCACTACAAATCAAATTATTCTGTTTCTGTTTTATTACAAAACCAAATGAAGGTCTCAGTAAATCTCATGACAACAAAGATCCTCCGCTGTTCTAAGAAGGTTCCCACAGAGTCATGGCTGGACCACACACACACACACACACACACACACACTCGTAGGCATATGTGTGTGTGATGTAGGCCTACCTGAACTCTTCACACACTCTGACAGCCTTTAACAAGCACATTTGTGTTCCTGACACGCATATTCTTCAGTGTGTGTTTTAAAAGAGACCTGATAACACACACACACACACACACACACACACACACACACACACACCCCTGCCCCCCCGGGCCTCTCTTGGCGTGCTCTCCCATAATTCCTCTTGTCCACACCACAAAGCGTCCTCCCTCAGCAGCCTGCAGTCCATCAGAGAGAAGAGCGCCGAGCCGCCGCAGCCATTACGACGAATCACGGCGGCCTCGCGGGAGCGTGGAGCCGCCGCTCTGCCTCTGAACCTGAAAACACGGCGCTGTTTGTGTTGTTGTTGCTGCTGTTGTGTTTGCTTTCCTGCGTTCAGATTGACGGTCGACACAAACGGCGTGTTGGCTGCTTGGGTTGGCAGAGATGCAGGTTGTTAATTATGTTTTCCATGCCAAGCATACAATCACACGGTAATTGGCAGAGCAGAGGATTGTGGGAGTGTAGTGAATGATAATGACTGTGTGGTCATCTGTATCATCATCATCATCATCAGCACCATCAGCAGCAGCATGATGAGCTGCTGTTCAGTCTGAGAGCAGGAGGGTGGAGAGGAAACCATACTGAGCCAGTAAACGCTAAACACACAACACGCTAAACACACAACACGCTAAAAACACACAACACGCTAAACACACAACACGCTAAACACACAACACGCTAAACACAAAACACGCTAAAAACACACAACACGCTAAACACACAACACGCTAAACACACCAACACGCTAAACACACAGCACGCTAAAAACACACAACATGCTAAACACACAACATGCTAAAAACACACAACACGCTAAAAACACACAACACGCTAAACACACAACAAGCTAAAAACACACAACACGCTAAACACACAACACGCTAAACACACACAACACGCTAAACACACAACACGCTAAAAACACACAACACGCTAAACACACAACACGTTAAAAACACACAACACGCTAAAAACACACAACACGCTAAACACACAACACCCAAAAAACACACAACACGCAAAACACACAACACGCTAAACACACCAACACACTAAACACACAACATACTAAACACACCAACACGCTAAACACACAGCACGCTAAAAACACACAACACGCTAAACACACAACACGTTAAACACACAACACGCTAAAAACACACAACACGCTAAAAACACACAACACGCTAAACACACAACACGCTAAAAACACACAACACGCTAAACACACCAACACACTAAACACACAACACGCTAAACACACCAACACGCTAAACACACAACACACTAAAAACACAACACGCTAAAAACACACAACACGCTAAAAACACACAACACGCTGAACACACCAACACACTAAACACACAACACGCTAAACACACAACACGCTAAAAACACACAACACACTAAACACACAACACGCTAAACACACAACAAGCTAAAAACACAGAACACGCTAAACACACAACACACTAAACACACAACACGCTAAACACACAACAAGCTAAACACACAACACGCTAAACACACAACACGCTAAACACACAACACACTAAACACACAACACGCTAAAAACACACAACACGCTAAACACACAACACGCTAAACACACCAACACGCTAAACACACAACACGCTAAACACACCAACACGCTAAACACACAGCACGCTAAAAACACACAACAGGCTAAACACACAACATGCTAAAAACACACAGCACGCTAAAAACACACAACACGCTAAACACACAACACGCTAAATACACAACAAGCTAAAAACACACAACACGCTAAACACACAACACGCTAAACACACAACACGCTAAAAACACACAACACGCTAAACACACAACACGCTAAACACACAACAAGCTAAAAACACAACATGCTAAACACACAACACGCTAAAAACACAGAACACGCTAAACACGCAACATGCTAAACACACAACAAGCTAAACACAACACGCTAAACACACAACATGCTAAACACACAACAAGCTAAACATACAACATGCAAAAGACAAAACACACTAAACACGTGACACAAAGAAAACACAACACATTACTGAACTCTGCACTGAACAGCTTCTGTAGCATTTTCTGCCTTTTAGTGTCTCATATTTTCTTGTAGGAAACTCAAACGTACGATCTTCCCTGTGGGCCCTGAATGCAGCAGCAGGTCTTTCTTCCCATCATCACCTCGGTTTTCCAGCTGTGTCTGGAGTCACCCGGCTTCAGCCGTGGCGAGCTGCTGCGTGGGGGCGAGGACGGCAGCAGATGGCGGTCGGCCCGGTGAGACACTAACGGCCACTTCGACTGCCACCCCCACCAAGAGGTGAGGGGTTTCCTGCGCAGAGCGACAGGGGCGAGAATGATGTTGAGGGCGAGGCGGGCCTTACCTCGACATCCATCAGGGCTCGGTGTTAATGAGGGGAGGGGGGACACGCAGGTGAAAGAAGAGAGGAACAGGTGAAGGAGGGAGGGGGGCGAGGCTCAGGGGGGAGATGAGGAGGAGGAGGTGAGAGATAATAGTGATGGTGATAAATAAGAAAACAACAGGAGGTGGAGAGAGAAATGATGCAGCAAGAAAGAGTGAAGGAAGTTAAATAGTGAAGAAGAGAAAGACAAAGAGATGAAACCAGACGGAGTTCAAACCCTCAAGTTTTCATAAAAAGCTAAAAGTTGCTAAAGCTGCTAACACAGCACTTCTTATGGTAGCTGATTAGGACTCATGGAAGAATCAGTGTGAAGTGGCTCCGCCTTCAGTGTCACTTTTCTCTGAGGTGTGAACGAACCTTTTCTCCACAGTGACTCGCACTCCTTCAACCGGGCATGAACGTGGAGCTGAAGTATGTTAGCAAAGTCAAATCACAAAAAACCTCATGTGACATTAATCTTCTTCTCAGTGCAGTGACTGACAACAACATTTGGCTAATGTGTTACATCTAAACAGCATTTTAATGTTGTAGCAGGTGGAGCTAATGTCAGCGACCACACTTCATACACTGTTCCACTGACTCCATTAAATCTGACTGGAAGCTCACCATCAAATACAGTGAAGCAGTGAACTGGAGGCATTGATCGAGAAAGAAACAACGGAAAAACAAACACAACAGTCTCATATAAGAGTGATAGAAAAATGAACGATAGACTGTGGATAAGAAGGGAGAGAAAGGAGGGAACAGAGCTCGGTGTTCCTCAGGTCTCCACTTCAGGCTCCCGTCAGTTTCAGAAACAGAAACTTTGTCAGACGAAGAAAAACATGAAGAGATATGTTTGTGTGGTCAGAAACGATCCTCCTCCATCCCTCCAGGAGCTTCACTCCATCATCACCTCTCTCATCATGCCTCACCTGACAGAACATTACAGATGCATTATGGGATCTGAGGGAGGAGGCCGAGGGGACGCGGAGCTTCATGAATATTTGATAAAACATGAGACGACCAAACGGAGGTCGTCAGGAGAC
The DNA here is from genome assembly GCA_029783685.1 of Heniochus monoceros. Lineage (NCBI taxonomy): Eukaryota > Metazoa > Chordata > Actinopteri > Chaetodontiformes > Chaetodontidae > Heniochus > Heniochus monoceros. The sequence continues at coordinate 30,410,629 of JAPZEA010000026.1, forward strand.
GTGGAGGGTCATCAATATTACATCACAGCGCCACATGGAAACTCTTCACTCATGTCTGTCTTTGTTTCAGGTAAATGTAGAAAAGTTTGTCCAAATAGAAAAGTTTAATCCTCCGCGCTCGTCTCCCAGCGTCTGTCCTCGTCTGTCCCTCGTCTCCCAGTGTCTGTCCTCGTCTGTCCCTCGTCTCCCAGCGTCTGTCCTCCTGTCTCCTGTTTTGAGACTTCCTCTCCAACACATGTTGGCTGAATTCAGCTCCACTGTGTTGATTTCCTCTTGTAGCTAAATCTGCTCAACAGCACTTTAACTATAGCATGGATGTCACGTGACTCAGGTCACATGACTTCATGGGGGTGATGTCACAGAAAGGGGGCAGGGCACATGTCAATCAGGAAGCTCCCCTGGGAGAGATTCTGACAAGTTTAACGTTAAAAATATAAATCTCACAGAAAGACGACGTTCCTCGTTGGTGTTAATTATGTTTGTGATTCAAGCAACAAAAGAAACGTTCAAGTGTTGAAAGAAGGTTTTTTATTGTCCCTCTTCATCAAATATGAAATATATTCATAATATATTTCATCTGGATCACTTAAGTTCTTCAGATGTGGGAAATGTGCATTTAGGGACGTCCTGAAGTCGAACAGGTTGTTATTAAATGTTTATGAGGAAGCAGGAAAAAGCTAAACCGATGGAGTGAGATGAGCATGAAGGGAGCTAGAGGAGACCGCTACCATCACTGAAGACTCAAAGCCAAACAGGACCACAAGCCCACAACCGGGAGGAAGTCCTGTGTCTCCCAAGAAGATGAGAACGTCCTCGCGGACCACATGAAGACACATTAGAGGTTTCCTTTAATGATGGAAGATATCCAGAACCAGGACCACGTCCTCTCCTTCGCCAAGGAGAGGAGCGCTGTCACCAGGGACAGCGCCGAGGACAGGTCCTCTTTTCAAAGGCCTGGAGCAAACCAGCGACCCTTTGAATGCCACAGCTGACTGTCAGGACAGCAGGATCCATGGCGAGGGTGGTGTCGTCCTCAAAGTCCAGGAGCTCGACAGACTGACCACTGCAGGTGCAGCTGTTGGAGAGAGGGGACAGGATGGTGCTGATGGTCCAGGAGGCAGAGAGGTGTTTCTTCAGCTTCACGTGCTGCCTCCTGTTTGGACAGGAAGCCAGTGGTCCACCCGCAGGTAGAGTCAGACAGGAAGTCAGTGGTCCACCCGCAGGTAGAGTCAAACAGGAAGTCAGTGGTCCACCCGCAGGTGGAGTCAGACAGGAAGTCAGTGGTTGGTGTGATTAGATTCTCTGATTGATCGTCAGGTGTTTTAGACTCTGTGTTTTCACCTGCAGGGTCTCAGGAAGTCCTCAGGTATGTTGCTCAGACTCATCCTCTCCTCACCTGCACTGCTGTGACGAACAGCAGCTCCACCTGTGTCTCTGTAGCTACGACCAATAACCTGTCGACGGAGGTCTCTCCAAGATGGCTGCCTGATTTCACTGATACTGCAGACCTGCCGCTGGGCTGCTAACATCAGAATAATAGATCAGTGGATGATCTGCTCGAGGTCATTTCCTGTTTCCTGTCTGATGAAGTTGTCTTGTTCTGTGTTGTCGTTGCTTCTCAAACGTCGTACTCAGATTACAGCAGAGCTAAAGATCAGTCAGCTGGAAATGTGATGTCTGCTCCTCACGATGGGAGATTTGAATCTTTTAATCTTCACGAATGAAGAAAAGTGTGAAACTGCACATTTTCAGACTGATGGAAATTGACTTCATGTTCGTGGCTGCATGTAGATTAAAGGATGGTTAAAGTTTCCCTGTGCAGATTAACTTCAAGGGAAACTTTAAGGGAACTTGAAGCTTTTTAAAGGATATTAAAAGTGTCACCACAGCAGAGGCACCAGAACAGAACGAGACGAGATATTTTACACATCATCAACATTTTCTACACACAAACGAAGCTCAGGATGAAGAAGACAAACCTAAAACAGTCTCAATTAATGAATGAATACAAAATTTAACACAAACAGTAAAAATAATTCGACATGAAACCTGAAGTTATTTTATGTTCCGTGAAAACAAAAAAGCTGAACTCCAAATAAAAAATCTCAGTAAATAAGTGATCTGTTAAAAACCATCAAATCATATGAGTTAAAATCTTCAGTCTACCCGACGACAGACGAGTCAGTGGCAGTGTCGCGCGCTGACAGACGATTGGAGCAGATTTACTGTCATCCAAAGTTTTTACAGTGAGAGATAAAAACACGCTAAGGTCATGTTTTATTTATTTGTTCCATCACCGTCATAATTAGCAATTTAAATGGCAGCGCTACATTCACAAGAACTATTATGTTGAATTCTCCCGCTGGGAGTCATCAGGCTGCAGATCAACCAGCAGAGGGGCCCAACCTGAGGCCCGCGGCCCTGCAGGGGCCACAGGTGGCTGCTGGAGGGTCTGAATGTGTCATGACACAAGATGAGATAATGTTAATAAAAGAAAGAGAAGAATGAAGGTCAGACAGTAGTGGGACGTTCAGGAGTTTAAAAGAGCGTGGTGTGTTCAAGAACTAAACACAGCGTGGAGTGTTCAGGAACTAAACATAGCGTGGTGTGTTCAGGAACTAAACACAGCGTGGTGTGCTCCAGAACTAAACACAGCGTGGTGTGTTAAGGAACTAAACACAGCGTGGTGTGTTCAGGAACTAAACACAGCGTGGCTGAAATGACTGAAATACAGTTTTCTTTGTCTGAGATGAGACTCAAACAAACAGACTTCTGCTCGGCTGAAGGAGGATCAGGTTGACTGAATTAGATAAAAACAGCTGGACAGACTAAGACTACATTAAACTGAGCCCCGTCACACCTCAGCCCACAGTCCTCCTCCGTCCGGTCGTCGTCACGGGTCGCTGAGATGGAAGAAAGTGAAGATGAGCAGGAGCTTCGTCCTCACTGCCGTAACACTGTAACATGTGTGAGTTTGTGTGTTTGTGCATGTAAAGTCTGAGGATGGTGGATGTTGGATCATATATGTATTTATGTATGTATTCTGTCCACTTTGATGTATTTGTGTATTCTTGAGGCCGTACAGAAGGTCTAAATCTAAATCTAAAAGTATTTGGGACAGTTTGCTTTTTCTTTAAAGCTGCATTAATAGTTTGTCCACTGGGGGGCAGCAGAAACACATATCACATCAGGCCTGATCCGCTTCTTTCTGTTAATCCTCTGACAAAATCAGCTGGTCCGGACTTCACTGTGGCATCTGAATCAGACGACACGCAGATAAAACAATGATTTCACGGCCACAGAATCTGCTGTATTTAACGAGAAAGAGGTTTGAAACCTTCGTCGAGCTGCTGTTGATTCACGTTTGTCCAGCGAAGATGTAACTACGTTGATTCCAGCAGCTTTAAATGTGGATCGTTTGTGTTTCCGCCTTTCGTTTCTGACGTTCGTCACTCAGAACAAACACACATCCATTTCATCAACTGTTTGATCTTCATCATTTCATCATCATTTCTTACGAGCTGTAGACGTTTAAATTCCCTTTTTTCCTTTTTTCTGAGCAGCTGAAGAGTTTGTGGCGCCATTCTTTCCTCATTCAGGTTTAAGAACCACTTTGGCTTGAGTTGTATGCAAAGTGTTACATGAATATAAATTAACTGTTTAATATTTTACTTTAATTTCACTTAGCAGTGCTGTTTTTCAGACGGGGACATGAGCGATGTGAGCGGCTCTTCCATTTTAATGACAAAACAAACTGCCGCTCAGACAAAACAGTGGATTTAAACATTAATGCTGCTGCAGATGTATATCAGAAAGAGGATGAGGAGAGCAGGGAAATGGGGCAGAAAGCTGAAGGAGGAGCTCCGATGAACATTGTTCAACAAAACATCCATTCATAATGCAGAATCATGTGCAACTGTGCGAGTCTGACAGAGACGCACCGATCACATCAGCTCGTTGTTCTTATCGTGAAGTGTCTTAATGTGTGGTCAGAGTTTGGAGGATTTTTCCTTTAAAAGTTCTCGCAGCAGAAACGAGCAGAACGAGAGTTGAAGTGCTGCTAATCAATGCTGTTAGAAATGAGTCGCATTAACTCCACAGCAGCAGGTTCTTAATTATCCCCTCAGGACCACACGTTGGACACCCATCAGCTGATTAAAGACACAAACTACTTTTAATCACTCGATGGACGAGCGTCTGAATCTGTATCAGACGTATCAGACTGAAAGTTTGTCCCGATCGGGTCCGTCCTTCCCTCCGTCCACTTGTCTTTTCACTGGGGCTGATTGGAGTTTTCTGTGACTTCAGCTCATTTTCTGCATCACTTCTGTTCGTCTGCTGAAGAGTGAAAACTCAGATGTGAAGCAGTCGTTTGTTTCAGGTAGCTTCACTGCTAACAAAATAATTCAGCTAACGTCTGTTAACCACAGAACCAACGAGGTTCCGCGAGTCAAGACGTTATGATGTGCTGAAGACACAACTGTTAGCCAAACTTTCTACAACGCTAATAAAAATCATGACACTTTTAACCCTGAAAATAAACGTCTGAGGACACTTTAAGTTCATACATGAAGCCTCTGAGACACAGCAATAAAACTAATCAGCCAGATGGGAAAAGTAAGATTTTACATTTCAAACAAGATTCAGAAAACCGTAAATAACATAAATCAAATACAGCAGCGATTAATAACAGAGCATACAGCTAATGTAGCATTAGCAGGGCTAGGCTAACAATGATCTTACACTAGCTAACAGAGCACACAGCTAACATAGCATTAGCAGGGCTAAGCTAACAGTGTTCGTACAGTAGCCAACAGAGCACAAAGCTAACGTAGCATTAGCAGGACTAAGCTAACAGTGTTCGTACAGTAGCTAACAGAGCACATAGCTAACGTAGCATTAGCAGTGCTAAGCTAACAGTGTTCGTACAGTAGCTAACAGAGCACAAA
>JAPZEA010000026.1:30567131-30579476 GCA_029783685.1 Heniochus monoceros
TTGAGTGGCCCAGCCAGAGCCCAGACTTGAATCCGATTGAACATCTCTGGAGAGATCTGAAAATGGCTGTGCATCGATGCTTCCCATCCAACCTGATGGAGCTTGAGAGGTGCTGCAAAGAGGAATGGGCGAAACTGCCCAAAGGTAGGTGTGCCAAGCTTGTGGCATCATATTTAAAAAGACTTGAGGCTGTAATTGCTGCCAAAGGTGCATCAACATGCCCTGCCGGTCTGCTCTCCCCGGGGACTCCTCAGTATAACACTGCCACTCCACCTCGACACAAACCCAGTCATCAGTGCTCAGCGTTCTGGGACCAACTCGATTCTTCACCGGAGGAACTCCAGGTTCACCTGTCTACTCTCCAAGACTCATGACCAGGATCCGTTGGACTTTGCCTTTGGACTCTCAGTAGTAGTAATTAGCGAGTGCTGTTCTTCAAAATAAAAGACTATTTTATTCTGCCTCACATGTCGATCTGTCTGAGCTTGGCGTTAGAGTCCGGTCTAGACCTTATAAAACATAACATTATTGCTGTTATTGTCATTCCCAGCTGACACAAAATGTTCCAATAACATTCCCTGAATATTCCTTACAGGTTTATATTCGGTAACTTTCGCAAAACCTTTTAAGACTGTTTTGCAAATGTTTTTGATCAACATAACATTCCCAGGACGTTCTAATAACCACATGAAGGAACGTTTTTTTGGAGGTAATTTTAATAATGTTCCCCTGAGGTTCCTGCTGGTTGCCTGTTTTGCTGCTAGTTTTTCCAGTTATTCAAATGTCTTTTCATATAGTTTCATGGTTTTATTATTTATACTGAAAAATATGCAAAGGTAATTTATAACACCCTAATAATACCAATATCTGGCAACAATACATTGCTAAGTGTGGTGTGTGTTTTTTACAGGTTTGGACCTTATAGACAGCTCAGCATTCGAGGGATGTTTTATTTCTTAGAGTCAGATTTGCAACATTTGTATTTCAGGAGAAAACTCATTAGTGAGGCAAAACATTCACTTCTTATAAAGGTCTTGAAGTAATTGAATGAATCATATCTTAGACTATTTCCAAAATTAGATGTAGACTGAATCAATATTGATTCAACCTTTCAAGTCTCACTGCTTACTTTCCTCCTGAAGTACAAATGTTAAAAATCTGACTTTTAGAAATACAACATCCCTCGAATGCTGAGTTGGAGTTTTCATCTGAAAGTGTGAACGAGCAGACAGACTTGAAGAATTCGGGCTGTGGCTGATTAGTTTGTATCTGCAGCCGCTGTTTGATGCACAGCAGGTAATTTCAAACACACCTGAGTCAATGGGAACCTTCATCGACAGAGCTACAGCCGGCAGCCAGTTAGCTTAGCATAGCATAAATACCAGAAGGAGGGGGAAACTAGCCTGGCTGTGTGATGATGCACATGGACTCTAGTTAACTGCATTTCCTGTTTTATTTTGTAGTAACTCTCCTGTATGTTTTGCTTCCTGTCATTGTTCATTTTTCCGCCAGTTCCTGTTGTGGATTATCCAATCAGACTCTCAGTACTTACAGTCGTCTATCAGCACCTGTTCTCCAGCTCGTCTTTGTTCTCCAGCAGACGAGCGTTCAGCCTTTATTCTTCCTGCTGCTGTTTCGTTGTGTTTTATCTGCTGCCGTGTGACTTCAGATTATCGTCCGGCTGACTTCCTGTTTGGATCTTTGTCTCTCAGAGCAACCCTGGTTTGGGTGGAGGAGGTGGAGGAGTGTTGTAGTGTGGCTGAGCTCCAGCAGGGATTCAGAGGCTGTATTTTAATGTTAACACAGTGGAGCTAAAGGCTAACATAACCCAGCTATCAACATCTGATTCCCAAACGTTCTGCTAACAGTATTTTTTTGGTTGTCAGAATGTTTATTGAACGTTCCTTCACAACGTTCCCTCTGAGGTTAGTTGAACGTTTCTCTAGATGATAAAAGATTTTTTTTAGCCTCGTGTTCTCGTTGGTTAACAAAAAAACACGCTGCTTTAACATCTAGATAACATTAGGGGGAAACATTTAAGTAATGAGTAAATATGAGTATGATGAGAAAATATAAATAAAACACAACAATGAAAAAAGATATTATTGTTGGCAGCATGAATTTGACTTTTATTTCCTGAACAGAGTGAATTTAGTTCAGAGTCACTGTGATCAGTTTATTGACCCAATGAGACTTAATCTGCCCAGCAACCTGAGGACCTGCAGCTGATTGGACAATCATTACACACACACACACACACACACACACACACACACACACACATATATGCAGATGAACTACGATAATAAACAAGTCATGTGTGTTTCAGCAGGACATCGGTCCAGAAACAACAAATCAAACCAACACTCACATTTCTGTTTTTATTTCCTCTCCTCCTCTTCTCCTCCCCTCCTCTCTTCTCTTCCTCTCCTCCTCTCTTCCTCCTCTCCTCTCTTCTCTTCCTCTCCTCTTCTCCTCCTCTGCTCCTCCCCTCCCCCCTCCTCTCTTCTCTCCCTCTCCTCTTCTCCTCCTCCCCTCCTCTCTTCTCTTCTTCTCCTCTTCTCCTCCTCTCCTCCTCTCGTCTCTTCCTCTCCTCTTCTCCTCCTCTCCTCCTCTCTTCTCTTCCTCTCCTCTTCTCCTCCTCCCCTCCTCTCCTCCTCTTCTCTTCCTCTCCTCCTCTCTTCTCTTCCTCTCCTCCTCCCCTCCTCTCTTCTCTTCCTCCTCCTCTCCTCCTCCCCTCCTCTCCCTCCTCTCCTCTCTTCTCTTCCTCCCCTCCTCTCCCCCTCCCCTCCTCTCTTCTCTTCCTCTCCTCTTCTCTTCCTCCCCTCCTCTCCTCCTCCCCTCCTCTCCCTCTCCTCCTCTCTTCCTCCCCCCTTCATATCCTCTCTTCTCCTCCTCCCCTCCTCTCCTCCTCTCTTCTCTTCCTCTCCTCCTCTCCTCCTCCTCTCCTCCCCTCCTCCCCTCCTCTCCCTCTCCTCCTCTCTTCCTCCCCTCCTCTCTTCTCTTCCTCCTCCTCCTCTCTTCTCTTCCTCCTCCTCCTCTCTTCTCTTCCTCTCCTCCTCTCTTCCTCCCCTCCTCTCCTCCTCCATCTGGTTTCTGTTGACCTCCTGTTGTTCTTACTGTCTCATATATCTGTATTAGCGTAGCAGGTGGCTAACCTTGTTATCATCTCACACAAAGATGTTTTCGCAGCAGTTTGACCTGAAATGTTTGAAATTCTTTCCATCTTTTCTTTCTTCTTCCTCTTCACTCACTGTGTTTTCATTTCAGTAACTTTCAGTAACAGATCAAAGCACATTTTCCATCAGAAGAAGAGAGTTCATGCCAATTTACAAGTTGTATTTTTCTGATGATAAACATCAGTGAGTTTCTTCAGAATCAGTAAATCATCATCAACCACAAAGACACACAAAACAACCACATAGACGCACAAAACTACCACAAAGATGCACAACACAACCACAAAGACGCACAAAACTACCACAAAGATGCACAAAACAACCACAAAGACGCACAAAACAACCACAAAGACGCACAAAACTACCACAAAGACACACACAAAGACGCACAAAACAACCATAAAGACGCACAAAACTACCACAAAGACACACACAAAGACACACAAAACAACCACAAAGACGCACAAAACAACCACAAAGACGCACAAAACTACCACAAAGATGCACAAACAACCACAAAGACACAAGAAAAAGACAAAACAACCACAAAGACGCACAAAACAACCACGAAGACACAAGAAAAAGACAAAACAGCCACAAAGATGCACAGAACAACCACAAAGACAAATACAAAGATACACAAAACAGCCACAAAGAGAAAAAAATGACCGCAAGCAGGCTCAACATGATGATGAAGAGGCATAAAACGATCACAAACACACTGCCAGTGAGTCAGGCAGGCAGAACACTGTTACTTTAGCTCGGTTCCCATTTAAAGAAGTCATTCACCATCTTTCTTTTCATCTCTCTTTTTCTCTTACTGTCAGTCAGGTCCTGGAATTCCATCATCTGCCCACCTCTCTGCTTTGTACAAATTCAGGCCTTTTATCAGTTTCTTCTTCCTTTCACCTTTCTACCTGCTCTTCAGTAGTTATATGATGTAGTTCTTCCCAACTTCCTCAAAAGGGAAACTGGAGAAAAGAGTTGAATTCCTTCTCATTTTGAATGAATTCCGTCCAAATGAACATAAAGACACTACCTTCTCTCAGCTAACAAATCCTCTAATATATAAATGTGAAAATTTGTGTATAAATGAATATATACATATAAGGAAAACAGAGAAAACAACGGTCTGTGTCATAATCCAACCACTGACAGGAGTAAGAAATTCAAAAAGCAACTTTTCAAGAACTCAAAAGGTAATTTCACACTAACAATGTTTAACGGTTGTCTCACATAAAGGTCGACCAACTTTGGTAGAAGAAAAATGTCCCTTTTTCATTGTTTTCTCACTGGGAAAGTAAATGCATCACTTTTTCATGATTCTTGTGAAAAACATAAATTCTGACAGCACACTGACGCTAATGAAGACCCACATTTTGATTTACACTGTTTTGTGTGTTGGCAGCGTGGATTTAACTGAAAATGTGCACAGAAGAATGAAAATAATCGTCTCTTAAAGACACCGCTTACAACATGACAATCGACTCGTAACAACAATGAAAACACGTCATCAACCCACCTCAGTGTCAAACTGTCAATCATCACGATGTAACTGAGAGAATCTCACACTGAAAGCTCAGCAGGCGAGGACAGACAGGAAGTGGAGAACAAAATAAAGGTCAAATATTCTGCTTCAGGAATAACGACAGAGATCATTCTGTCTTCAAACAAACAGCTGTTAACACAAGTCTGCATCCACCTGCTCATTACGAGCTTTAACCACACCGACGGCGCAGCATCGGGAGTCATCTGGGCTTCGGTATCTTACCCGAGGATACCTTGACATGTAGACTGCCGAGGACAGGTACTGACCGCTCTACCTCCTGAGCCACAGCCGCCCCACATAATGACCCTTCCACTTAACACTTCTTCAGCTTAGTGAATGGCATGTACAGTCACTTTAGTCCCATTTTATAGTGTTCAATACAAAAGAAACTGTATTATTTTTTCCACAAAAAACTAAACATTCTGTTCTCCAGACCCCCAAAATATCTGTGAAACATCTATATGTCAGGTGACATCAGGCCAGATCATAAACCTGACACAAGCGATCGGCTTTGTTTTCAGCCTGGACTCATTCCCAGGTAAAGATGCCATGTCACACCACAGATGCACAAAGGAACCCTTTAGTGTTTGAGATGCTTTCGACGAACTCCCATGTAAACCCATCTGTGACAATATTACACACTCAGAGAAGATGACGTGGCATAAAGAGCAAGACAGTCTGCAAATGGAGCAGGGTGGGGAGGATGGATGGCTCAAACAAACAGATGACTTTCAAAAGTAGAACAAATAGACGATAAAAAAGATACTAAATAAAATCAACTATAGAGACTATGTACATTATATAAGAAGAGTATAAAAATTAGAAATGTTGCCAAAAATAAATTGACCTTGAGTGCTGCATGAAGTGATGCTGGAGTTAAACAGTGTGACAGCTGCTGGAATGAAGGACCTGTGGTAGCGTTCCTTCTTACTCAGTGGATGCAGCAGTCTGTTACTGAAGGAGCTGATGAAGGCCTCCACCGTCTCATGCAGGAGGTCAGAGGGGTCGGCCATGAGGGACGTCAGCTTGGCTAACATCCTCCTCTCAGCCACCTCCTCCATAGTGTCCAGAGGACAGTCCAGGACAGTTTGTTCAGTCTCTCTCTGTCCCTCTCAGAGCTCCCACAGCCCCAGCAGACCACTGGATGCCACCACAGCCATAAAAAGTTTTTAACAGTGTCCTACAGACTCCAAAGGACCTCAGTCTTCTCAGCAGATGGAGACGACTTTGGCCCTTCTCGTACAGGACATCTGTGTTGTTGGTACAGTCCAGTTTGTGGTTGAGGTGAACACCCAGGTATTTGTACTTGTCCACAGTCTTGATGTCCAAACCCTGGATGTTCACCGGTGTGATCTGTGGCACCTTCCTGTGGAAGTCCATCACCACTAATTTGGTTTGGTGGTGTTTATGTGCAGGTGGTTCAGTTCACACCATTTGACAAAGTTGGTGATGACCTCCCTCTATTCCTGTTTGTTCCCCTGTGACACAGTACTTCTAGAAATCTAGAAGAATCTAGAATCTAGAAGTCTGATGTGTACATGGTGAAGAGGAAAGGAGACAGCACTGTATCTGTTGAAAAACAGATTCAGTTCATTTGCCCATTCCCGGTCACCAGTTTCTGGGCCCCTCCCACTGTTTCCCTGAAGGCACTCCTCCAGCTTCCTCCTGTAGCTGTCTTTGCCTCTCCTTAGCTCCCTTAGTAAACTCCTTAGTAAAGTAAGTCCAAGCTTCTATTGTCTCTGGTATGGCATTTAACATACTGGTTGAAGGTGGGGAGAGTGAAAAACAGGGAAGTATGAGTGCAGTCTCCAGAGGTATGTAGGAGGGACTGGGGGTACGATGTCTGGATCTGTGAAACCATTGTGTGCAGGAGATATGGTGCTGTAGCATTGGCCGACGGGGGGATGTTCACCGTTATCGTGATGACAGCCCTGACTGAATGGATCTCCCAATGTGGTTTTAAATAGTCCAGAAAAGAGTAGAATCATATCACTAGTCTCACCAGTTGTACACCCATAGGTGAACACGTTTGACCAAGACTAGTGACAAAGGAAACACACAATAAGTACAAAAACACACTAAAACAAAGAAAAAAGGTCGGAACTGCTGTAACTAGCTGCCACTCTTGCATCACTGTCCAGTGACTGACTATCTTGCAGCCTAATTTTAATCCATTTTTGTGTGTGAATATGCAGTTAATTAAAAAACAAGATGCACACAACTTGCAATGTGCCTTAAAGTCATAGTCCACAGAGTTCTTTCTTAGTGACACCATTATTTTGCCAGTGTGACTCTTAGTCTCCCCATTTTAAGTATGAAAAAGGTATGAAAAAGATTGCTAGAATGAATGCATGCTTTTCTATTTCTTAGTCACCATCTATGCATATGACTTAGTATGCACTATCTTGTTACCTGACAACCTACTGTACATAAACCAACCTTGCATTAACTAAATGTCAACATGGTTGTTATTTGGTCCAAAACAATTTCAATTAGATTTGTTAGACACTACTGAGCTCACAGCTAACCACAGATAGCTATTGTAGGCTGTCTGCAAATGGCATAAACAAGCTGCTGCAATAGGTTGTATAACATCATATAGATTCATGAAACATAGTTTTGAATAATGCACTGATTTTTCATGCTCTTGAAAATTAGATTAGATATGGACAATGGGTTACAGTTAATGGCTAGCTAGTAGGCAGCGTGGAAGGCTAGCAACAGTAAGTTTATGTTAGGTGATAGTAGGCTCTAGTAATACAATAGGCTGAGCCAACATAACCAGACTTATACCATATCAGACTACACAATTTTTTTGACAGTCATTCTTGAAGATGGTTACTGTGTCAGATCTAATGATCACAGTGCTATAAACTCTCACTGTGTCTTGGTCAGGTGACTGGCAAGACTAGACATATGACCCTGACCAACCACAACACGTCTTTTTCCAGGATCACAAGGAAGTTCAGATGCCATCAGGGTAGCAGGTAAAGTAACTGTCAATCAAACTGACAGTAGCGTAGTGTGATGTTGGCGGTCTTGTGCACCGAAAAAAAAAATCTACAGGATAGCATCCAGATAACAATTACGACAGGTACAACACATTTCACATATAGTAATTTTATTTCCATAGTTATTTATTCTACAAAGAGCAGGCTTGGCTGTGTTGGCTGCATCAAACAGGATACTTTAACGATTAACTTTAATCAATCTGGAATTAGTATTGATAAGTATATTCCCACAGCTAGGACCAGGGACAATGTTATGGCAGCACAGCCAGCTACTTGACAGCTGAGTGCTTCCGCTATTTCTTGCTGACCTTTGTCTTTTTTGACTCAGTCATGGTACTCCTTTGAGGAAATGTCAAATAGGTGGGGGGTACTGTTGCCACATCTCAACAAACCTTTCCTTTCTTTTGTTGTCCCACCTGACAGCAGCAACCTCAGCATCCCTCCTCCTCCTCCTCCTCCTCCTCCCCCTCACCATGGTTACCTGACTGCGCTCTGGAGAGAACACCTGATTGGTCAACGCTCAGGAACCTGTAGTGGCAGACATCACACAAGACGTGTCGAGACAAAAAATTCTGACATGCTTGTCTTGTCATTGGGTGTCCCAGACGCTGCACGACAGGTCGTTTAGTGTGTCGCACTACACAAGTACAGACGCCTGATTGGCTCACGATCGGCCACAACGCTGGTGATTGGTCAGCCAAGACAAAATTGTCTCAAAATCAGGCTGGATTTGTGTCTGAACCCGGCATTCGTGCATGTGGTGTCAACAGCAGTAAGAAGGTTCTAAGATTCTTGCAGAGCTTTGAAAGGTCCTGCAGAAGGTTGGAAGATTTCTTCACAGGATTAGACGTCAGTCAGGAAGTTCGAGGGGTCCTTGAGGAGGTTTTAGGAGTCCTTGAAGACGTTTCAGAGGTCCTGAAACATCCTTGAGGAGGTTCTTGTGGTGCTTAATCGCTTAATTGTAACTGTTGCACCAGAGTGTGTATGAGTCATGTTTTCAGATTAGATGCAGTTTTTCATTCCACCAACAGGAGGCAGCAACACACAGTGCATGTGTGTGTGCGTGTGTGTGTGTGTGTAAACGGAAACAGCTGATGTTGATGTGTAACACACACTCCGTTTTCTCGGTCTCTTTTGTCTCCAAGATGTTTGCCTTCGGCGTCTTCCTCATGGCGCGTCGAGTTCCTACCAAAACCCAAAAATCTGTCCACCACAGGTGAAACTGCCGGTGACTAATGAGTCAGAACCATCATGTGTGGTGTGAGTCATGACCCTACATCCTTCAGCCGGCCTAAACCCCGCCTCCTCCCAGGAGACATTAATACACTGCTAAAACCTTACAGGAAGATGATTAAACAGATTAAATACCTGTACAAACTGATGTCGGAAACGGCAGACCAGTTTCTGGTGCTGTTCACTATGACCTGAGCTCAACACACGGGGACAGTTTAGTGACAAGACCTCAAACTAAACTGATGAACTTCATTTCAAAAAAGCTCATTTCTGAGGCAGCAAACACGTCCTGCTGGGTCTGTTACACCTTCAGTCTCAAGGAGTCCTTGAGATGGCCCCTAAGGTCTTTGAGGAGGTTGCAGAGGTCCTTGGGGAGTATTGAGACGTGTTTGAGGAAACTCTTGGGTCCTTGAAGAAGGCCTCCATGGGGAGGTTCTCAATGTCCTTGTGGTTATTTTAAATGTCTTTGACAAGGTTCTGGTGGTCTGCAGGGACACTTAAGAGGCATTTGAGGAAATTCTATGGAATATGGTACTCTGGGTCTATGAGGTTTCAGAGGTCTTTGAGGAGGCTCTGGGGTCATGGTGAACCCATTACTGCTCCTTGAGAAGGTTCTACTGGGTGCTGAGGAGGCTTTATGGGTCACCGAGGAGGTTCTATGGGTTCAGGGGAGGTTTGCAGAGGAGAGGAGGATGAAGGGGTGACTGGGAAAATTCCAGATGTCCTTGAGATGACTAAAGGTGTCCTTGAGAGGTCCTTGAAATGACTAAAGGGGTCCTTGAGAGGTCCTTGAAATGACTAAAGGGTTCCTTGAGAGGTGCTTGAGATGACTAAGGACTGGTCAGTGTCAGTGTTGTAGAGTCAGTGATCTCAGTGGCAGCAGGTCTGAGGTCAGTTGTGCCACCGTAATTAATATTCACAGACAGAGAGAGAAGGACTGAGATCAGCCCAACAGCCAGAGGACACATCACTGTTAATTACTGACAACTGACACACAGAGAGACAGACAGACAGACACAGACAGAGAGAGAGAGAGACAGAGAGACAGAGAGAGACAGAGAGAGAGACAGACACAGACACAGAGAGAGACAGACACAGACAGACAGAGACAGAGAAAGAGAGACAGAGAGAGAGACAGACACAGACAGACACAGACAGAGAGACAGAGAGACAGACAGAGACAGAGAGAGAGAGAGAAAGGAGAGAGACAGACAGAGAGAGACAGACACAGACACTCAGAGACAGAGACAGACAGAGACATTCAGTGTTTGCTGCCTCTTAAGCATCCCTCTGCCTTTTTTGCTCAGCCATCACCATAGCAACGATGAGAATGGAAAGGGGGGGGGGTTACCATGGCAACAACATTGGCCTGAATGTGTGTGTGTGCTGAAATCATTTATTTTGTAAGAATTCAAGTTCTCTTTCTCTCTCTCTCCCCTCTCTCTCTCCTCTCTCTCCTCTCTCTCTCCTCTCTCTCCTCTCTCTCTCTCTCCTCTCTCTCTCCTCTCTCTCTCTCCTCTCTCTATCTCTCTCTCCTCTCTCTCTCTCTCCTCTCTCTCTCCTCTCTCCTCTCTCCTCTCCTCTCTCTCCTCTCTCTCTCTCTCTCCTCTCTCTCTCCTCTCTCTCCTCTCTCTCTCTCCTCTCTCCTCTCTCTCTCTCTCCTCTCTCTCCTCTCTCTCTCCTCTCTCTCTCCTCTCTCTCTCTCTCACTCTCTGTCACTTCCTGTTGAACTGCATGCCGGGTGCACGCGTGTGAGTGTGTTGCAGGTCGTGTGTTTGGGGTAGAATGGAGTTGAGTGAGTGATTTGGCACAAGTTTCCATCTTCATGCTGTCACTCTGTGGGAGAAGGTAAGGCGGTTTCTTTTCTCTTCGTGGAGGTTTTTCTCTTGTTGGAGCTAGTGAGCGTTTGGAGCCGATCAGGGCATGGCATCACCCTCGGATGAGGGTGCGCAGTCCTCGTCATTCAAACACGGGGTCAGGGTTGCGGCCAACCCGCGATTTACTGTGGATCAGGTGTTGTTGGCCCTGGGGGAGCGGGTGGGCTATGCAAACATTACATATGGGGGCTGTGGTTGCGTTCCTGCACGAGGTGCGCTTGGTTCATGACCTCGTTGAGAGCGGGGTGGTGTTGGAAAATGAGTTTGTGATGGTGTCCCCTCTGTTTGTCCCGTCTGCCAGAGTCACAGTATCGGGCGTGCCCCCGTTTATTTCTAACGAGAGTATTGAGAAAGAGTTGGCGCGTTTTGGTAAGTTAGCGAGTGTTCTCAGACCTGTGCGTCTCGGCTGCAGAGACGCCAGACTCCAGCATGTGCAGTCACTGAGAAGGCAGTGCTTTATGTATCTCAATGATCCCAGCGGTGCACTTGAAGTGTCTTTTGCTGTTAAACATGAAAACAGGCACTACACTCTGTATGTGAGCTCGGGAAGCATGAGGTGTTTTGAGTGTGGTGACATCGGGCACAAGCGTGCGTCCTGCACCCACCGAGAAGCCGGAGTCGGGGAGTCCGAGCGGGAGGGGGGAGGCGGGGAGGCAGTGGGTGCAGGTGCTGAGACGGATGAGACGCCCGGGCCCCCCGGAGCTGTGGCGGCTCAGACTGAGGCAGAAATGCCCAGCGAGCCGCAGGTGAGCGGTGCTAATACCGCAGAAATGGAGAGCGAGCAACAGGTGACTGATGAGACACGGGGAGAAACTGTAAACAGTGCCCCGTCTCCGGACGCAGAGCATGGGGCTGTGGGAGAAGGCAGGGTGCAGCCAGCATGCAGCGGTACAGAGGAGGGGTGCAGCAGTATGCAGGGTGAGGATGAGGAGGAAGACATGGATGACACACTGTCACAGTTGTCGGACATCTCTCAGGAGGCGGGGCAGGACAAACCCCCTGCATACTCCCTCAGAGACATTAATGACTTTCTGGATGCCACTTATGGGAGGAAAACGGTGAATGTACAAGATTTCTTCCCCGATCTTGATAGTTTTATCAGTTCAGTCAAGAAATTAAAGAAATGGGTTGGCATTGATCAGTTAAGCCAAAAGAAAAGATACAGATTGTCTAAATTGGTTGGTCAGATTAGAAAGGAGAGAGAGGGCAAGGGGAGCTCTAAACTGTAATAATGGATGGTGCACAGTGGTGTCTCTTTCTCTATCTGTGGTTAGGTACTGTCTCCTGTCCTCTTTTTCTTTATTCTATGGAGAGCCTCAAAATAGGGATGCTCAGCATTAATGGTGGGAGAGATCAAGAAAGGCAGGCAGCTGTGGCTGAACTAATGAAACTGAAACACATTGATGTGTTACTCTTACAGGAGACACACAGCACTGCAAACAATGAGGCAGATTGTAGAATGGTGTGGTCAGGGCTGGTTTTTATGAGCCATGGAG
>JAPZEA010000026.1:30794822-30810779 GCA_029783685.1 Heniochus monoceros
GTGTAAAAACTACTTGGAAAGTAAAAGGATAGAATAGACTCGTCTCAGTACGTATTTGTTTTTCTCTCTGAAGTTTTTCGTGGTCTGAATTGTCCTGAGAAGAGTCATGTCTGTTCAGTCCTTTGTCCTTTTGTAAGACGTGTTTCCAGCCTCTATAGCTTTTCACTGTAAACATTAAATCTGATGATGCATGATGAGTACGCAGCATCGCCTTTCACAGAGGACTCAAGCCGGAGTCTGTTTGCTATCATGCACTGGAAAAAGTGCTTTACCTGAGAGACTGTCAAGGAGTACCTGTTTGAGGTCATCTGGAATTATACTGCTGCTGCTGCTAACAAATGCACAACTAACATCTGGTGCTGAGGTCGCTGTTGCTAGCGGCGAAAAAGGTGATCCAGGCCCCAGTTGATTTCCTGCTGTGTCCTCACCTCTAGAAAAGCAAAGAAAACAGATTTTTAGCTTCTAATACTGGACCGACCATACGACATCCTCCCTTTCTTGAGAAATTTTATACCCTCGCCCCGGTGGTGGCGGAGGAGATGACAAGGAGGAGGAGATGATGGGAGAAATGGTGCATTGATGGCTGCTGCTGCAGTAGGTCACAGGTGTGAACTTGGTGTTAGCAGTGGCCATTTTTTGTAGTCCTCAGCTGAGCTTTTCTTGTTAGTAAGCCACCTCCTTATGTCTGCATCCACACAGAAATACCTTCGATAATACACTTAGCTGAGCCAGCCAGGCAACACTGTAAAGTGAAGCTTCATACTGATTTAAAAGAAAATTAGTGAGGTGTTGAATGATGTCAGTCACATTACACACAACTGAAAACCCTCAGAATCCCTCCAGACATCCACTCACTCTCACTGAACATCAGTTCACTGAACTGAACCCATAATTCACACTAAGTATCATGAGGCTTGGAATAATGTGGATAGTTTTATAGACTGTTTTATGAAGAGTAAAGGTTTGTGCTGAGCCATCATTCAACATGTTTACTTGCATGTTAAACGTGTGAACATGTTCTCTGTGTGTGTTGCAGGAAACTGATCCAGATTTTAACCACTGTGCAGTGTGTATTGAAGCGTACCAGCTGAACGATGTGGTTCGCATCCTGCCCTGCAAGTGAGTCTGACAACACCAGCAGAGACTGTTTGCACAGGGTTCTAGTGCTCAAGTAATATACTAGACTTTGCTCTAGTTTAAAGATATTCACTCTGTGCAGCCAGTATAACCAGTCAGACCAGTATTGATCCAGCTCAGACGTACCAAGGTCACAGTCTTCATTTTCTCTTAAGAAGTGAGAGAATTTTTACAGCTACGTTTTGTTTCAAACGGTGGATTAAAAACATAAAGTCTGAACTGATTCTTCAGGCAGCTAACTGAATCTTCTCAGAATCCATTTTCAGTCCTGTCTGTTAGTTATGATGGTGTGGTCTCATCTGATAAAATATGTCTGTGTCTCTGCAGACATGTCTTCCATAAAATGTGTGTGGACCCCTGGCTGAATGAGCACTGCACGTGTCCCATGTGTAAACTCAACATCCTCAAAGCTCTCGGCATCATGGTGAGTCACTGGCAACATAAACAACAGGAACAGACCAGGTGTGTTTTGTATAACAGTCGTCTCTTTTCTCTCTGTCCTCTGTGTGTCATCTGTGTGTGTCCTCTGTCCTCAGACCAGTCTTCCCTGCGTGGACAGCGTGGTGTTGGATGTGGAGCGTCTGGGCGTCAGTCAGGCAACCGGCAGCCAGAGGGTGCAGCTGGGTGACAGCAACCAACCTTCCATCAGCCTGGAGCCCCTCAGCCCCCCCCACCCTGAGGCCACACCCAGAACACCTGCTGACATCACCATTGCTGTGACCAGTAAGAATGCAGCACCACATGATACACCCCCCACCACCACCATACGACACATCCAGATCACCAACAGTTGTAGAGCAACTTAACACTGTTATAAACCAGCTTACCACTGTCATAGAGCAACTTAACACTGTTATAAACCATCTTACCACTGTCATAGAGCAACTGAATTCTGTTATAAACCATCTCACCACTGTCATAGAGCAACTTTATTCTGTTCTAAACCAGCTTACCACTGTCATAGAGCAACTATATTCTGTTATAAACCATTTTACCACTGTCTTACCACTGTGTAGAGCTGTTTTTTTAATAATAATAATAATGATACTACTACTAATAATAATAATAATTGAGAAATGAATGTACTTTTGTTCTAATGTGGATGTTTTTCTGTCTCATCAGGCGGCGGTCACTTCTTCAACAGGAACTCAATGTCTCCTCGCAGCGTCGTCTGTGAGATGGAGCTGCCAGACATCCAGGCCTCACTTGACCTCTATGACGACAACAAGTCCTGAGGACCATCATCTTGGTCATGACCCCCAACAACCACCTCCACCTGCTGATGGACGTACAACCTTTTTTCCTATTGGGAGGGGGTTCTCATAATGAAAACGTGGATGAACTTTTGGAACATCATTTATTCCATCAGACTTTCTTCAGACTGAACATGGACTCAATCTGGATCCTTGCTGGATCCTGATTTTAGTTTTGACCCATTAGCTCCACACTAATGTTTTTATTTTCCCAAGTAGAAGAAAAACTTCGGAGGACATGGAGCTCATGGTTGGGTCAAATTATTAAAAACGGTTTTATATTAATTAATTAATCAAGAAAACTGAACTCCAGATCCAATTCCAGTCCAGGGACCAGAACCTGAACTAGGTTCTACAGGTAGAACTGGAAATAATGTTGCTGTTGAGTTCCTAGAAAAGTTCCTGGAAAAATTCTGAAGTCCCTAAATGCATTCTTGTGTTTCTGGGAAAGGGTTCCTGGGAATAGTTCCTGAGTTCCTTAAAGGGTTCTTCGGTCTCTGGAAAATGTCCTGAATTCCTTCAACGGTTCTTGGAAAGGTCCCAAATTCCTAAAGAGATTCTGGCATATCTTGAATAGTTCCAGGGCTCCTAAGAAGGACTCTGGAACAGTTCTTCAGTTCTTAAAATGTTCCTGGATTGCTAAAGAGTTTCCCTGGTTCAGAGGATGCTTGAGGGTGCCTAAAATGCTTCCTTAAAAAGTTTGAGTTCAACAGAGTACACAGGCACCTGGAAAAATTGCAGAGATCCTAAAGAGTTTCCTGGGTTCCTGGAAAACTTTGTGTGTTCCTAAAGACATTGCTGAATTCCTCAGTGATTTCTTAAACAAGTTCCCAGGCTCCATGAAAAGGTTGGCTGAAGAGTTTATTGGATTTTAAAAATGCCCTTAAAAAAGTTCTTAAGGTCTTAAGATGGTTCCTGGAAGGGGTTTCTGAAAACGTTATGGCTTCCAACAAGTGTCCTGGGTTTCTGTGAATGTTCCTAAGGTCCTAAAGGGGTTCTGGAACCACTGATGTATTAAAAGGGTTCTTGGGTTATTGAAAACCTTCCTCACCCCTAAAAAAAAGTTAACCGAAAAGTTTTTGAGTGCCTGAAAGATTCCTTGAAAGGTCCTTGAGATCTTAAAAGGGGTACCTGTGTTCCTGGAAAAGGTTCCAAGGTCTGCAAAAGGTTCCATGTTTTCCTGGAAATGTTCCTGAGCACCTAAAAGGGTTCAGGAAACATTTCTTCCTTCAAAGGTTCCTGAAATGGTTCTTGATTCTCTAAAAAGGTTCCTGTGTTCCTGAAGAAAGATTACAGCTATCTTACCTGAACCTAAATGGACCTGAAAGCTTCAGGACTGAAACCAAAACAAACACAGAGAGCCTGAACCCAGAAAACAGTCCGTTCAGCGTTTTCTCATGTTCTGCCTTCAGTCAGTTGTAACTCTGGACTTTGGGAAATCTGGAACTCGACCCTTTGATTGGTTGACTGAATTATTACATCATTAACAGACCTGGATCCAAACTCCTCGACTATGAATACTGTCTGAGCTTGTTCTTCCTGTCCATCGTCAGACTGGAACCAGGACCAGAGGAAGACCTGAACCCAGTTCCTCTTTAGAGACTCTGGAGGAAACAATTATGTGAACAGTGTTAACTCACCTGTAGCAAAAGAACATGTTTCTCCTGTAGAACAGAGATGTTAGATTTAAAGGAACAGTCCATGTTGTCAGTAAACCTCCTGAGTTCCTCAGGGTGTGTCCTGGGGGGGACTGAACTGCTGAGTTCCATCAAAAGAGAGAAAATTAACCTCCAACAACCTCAAGTCTGGCTGATTTTTATGTTGTTAGCTAATCGGCTAGTCAGCAGTCCGTGTATGAATGCTTGTTTCCGTCCACTCCTGTTGTGTGAATATGGGTTTATTAACAGATGGTGGCGCTAATTCTCCTCTCGGTGCCATTAAATGTTCGGTGTGTATGATTTAGGGGACCTGTTTGCAGAAATAGTATCTAATATTCATGGTTATGTTATATTTAGTGTACAATCACCTTCAAATAAGAATCATTGTGTTTCTGTTACCTTAGAATGAGTCTTAATCTCTACAGAGGGAGCAGCTCCTCTTCCACCAAGTCCACCATGTTGCACCGCCATGTTTTTACAGAAGTCCAGAACGGACAAACCAAACACTGACTTTAGAGTTTCGTAGGTTCTCCTACATGCTTGGAAGGGAAGCACCTGAACACAGCGGACCACCGAAAGCTCCGGTTGAGTAGTGATGTATTCTGAGCTGGGTGGTTCTTGGTTTTGGCTCGTCCGTTTTCAACGCGTTGTACAAACTTTCTCATATTTCAGCTAAACAGAACACTTCAAATATATCAAGTCGGTGATGCAGTAGCAGTGCAGAATTTATCAGCACTGCCTAGTCTGACTGTGTGACCTGATTTTCAGAGCCTGGCGCGTCATGTCGAACTACCCATTTGCGTAAAGCACAGGTCGAGTTGTGTTTATGCAAATTCAGAGATGGCGACTGGTGCGTCAGCTTGCCGTGCCGTATCCATCACGCACCGCACGGCCAAGTTGCCTGCTGTTCATAGAAAATGAATCGGATCTGTTGAGGTGAGTGGTAGTCAGCTGGTTGCATTCTATAGCCTCACCACTAGTTGCACCTAAATTCTATACCTTTAAACCACAGAAGAAGACACACAACGATGATGTCATTCACAGAGCTGCAGTCAAAGGTCAAATGATGGAAAACATGGAAGTGGATGGATGGAAATCAGACATTTCTGTCATTTTCATGTGTTAATGTGAGGAAGGTCACAGCCTCCTCATCACTCCACACAGATCTGATATTTCAGCTCTTCACTGAAGAGACGTTTAGTCACATGATCCATGACGTCACCATTTGTTCTCTCAGACTCACTCACATTTGTTTCTGTTCAAATGCTTGTAACAACAAGAGGATGGAAACACGCCTTCAGTAAAAGTAAATCCATGGTGTGTTCAGGTGTGTTCAGACAGAATGTGAAGTGAATTACAGTTCATGAACTTTATCTGCAGTCTTTTAATAAAGATGTTTGGAATGTAACTAGTTTAACGTCAGCGAGGTGTGAAAATTTTAATATTTTCTTTTTTCACTACTTTAAGGGAACTTTATCATCGATTGTTGCTCCCAACAAAACAAACATATGTGCAGACCTGCTGTTGAACTAAACATGCTTAAAAATGTTTGTTGCTCTGTACTGAGATCAGTGGTGAGCTAGTGCTTGTTAGCTCTGTTAGCTCTGTAACTGTTATCTCATGTTGAGTGAAAATGTCTGAGGCCAAACTGTCGAGCTGCTCTTAAACTAACATTTAAGTAACATGCAGCATGAAGAATAGAAGAAGAAACACACTGTCAGCATGAAGTGTTTATTCTCTGCAGTGTAAAACAGCAGATGGACGAGCTGAGATCAGCGTCAGACCTTTTCACTGTACAAACACGTCAGCACAGTTTGCCGGTTAGACCGAGGTCAGTGTGATGAAGAAAAAACTCCAAACTCAGACAACCCGCTAAGCTGCTGTCACTGTGAAAAACAATTCAGTTTACGAACAATCATTGTCAGTTTCAATTAATCTGCTGATTATTTTTCTCAATGAATTGTGTGGTCAGAAAGAGTGAAAACTGCTGTTATAATTTTCCAAAGTCTTTGTGGACGTCTTCAGATGTTTTTCACCAACAGTTTAAAACACAAAGAGATTCAGTTTGGTGATATGAAAGAGAGAAAAACTGAATACACATTAAAGAAGCCGACACCACAAAGATTTTGGCATTGTGGCTTAAAAATGAATAATCAGCTGATGTTACCTGACAAACAACACACAGTTAAAGCTTTTTAAAAACCGGACCTGCTTTCTCTAGTCCTGATGGCTCACACAGGTGGAATCCTCAGGTGTGATGTCTGCAGTTACACCTGCAGCTGTGATGCTAACTGCTGCTAACCTGCATTTGTCTCTCCACTTTGATGGTGTGTTTGTACACCAGAGAATCAGATGGTTTCCTGAAGTGACGGACTGCTCCTTTAAAGTGTATTAAACAGCTTCTGAATTACTCAGCGTGTAATAATCAGCTCCAGTGACGGAGCTCAGTATATAAACAGCATTATACAATCTATAACCTGACTGATCGATCAATATTATCTCTGAAGTGACCTGAACTCATCACGATGGAGTCCTGAGGACCCATCTGTCCTTGTCTGTCTGTCCTTGTCTGTCTGTTCTTGTCTCTGTGTCACATGGTAATGATGTTGATGATGAAGGAGGATGTGTGATGCTTTCAGTTCACTGTCTCTCACCGTCTCAGCATTAAAGTGTCATTATTACCTTTAAAATGCAGGAGTCTCACTCTATTTCTCCACACACACACTGTGTTTCCTTCATCAGCTCAACTGCATTCAGTCAATAAGTAGTAATGGTAGTAATAAGTAGTACGTACAGTATGTACAGATATTCATTGATACATGTATTTGTATGTAATTGAATCCCGTGAAGGGTAAAGTCACAGTTAAATAAGACTGAGATTAGTGAGGTGACATGAAACTATGTACAGTATAATATCAGCATTTCAATACTTTGACTATAGGTGTGAAATGTGCAAATAGTAAGCAACTCCAGCAGCCACCATGTGTGACCTGTACACCTGTGTGACCAAGAACACCTGTACGGACTCCAGAGACACAGATCCGGCAGGAATTCAAGCCATCATGAACAGACAAGCGAGGCCTCCCTGCCTGATGCGAACCTGTGAGGAAGACCACCCCTGCACTGAATGACCGAAGCCTCTGGCTCTCCATGGCCGGCACGAGGAGGATGCTGTGCAGAGTAAATCCAAGCGAAGCTGCTGGACCAGACGATAGACCTGTTGGATGCTCAGAGAATGTGGCTTTCAGCCTGCAGCAACTCTAACAAACATTTTCAACAGATGTCTGAGTTCAGCCATTGTTCCCCGCTACCTCGAAGCAACCAAGATCATCCCAATGCCAAAGAAACCAGCTGCAGCAGCACTCAAGTCATTCATTGCAAAGTGCTTCAAGGGGCCGAGACACATGAAGTCCCAACTCCCAGAACAACTGGACCCACTGAAGACACCTGCCGCCCCAACCAGACAACTGATGCTACCATCTGAACTGTCCTCCACCTGGACAGAGAGGTCACTTACATCTGGATGCTGTTTATAGACTTTAGCTTATCTCACAGAGGCTGGTTGGGAAGCTGAACCTGTTGGGAATGAACACCTCATTCTGAAGCTGGATCCTGGACTTCCTGAGAGACAGACACCAGGCTGTGTGGGTAGACAGCATCACATCCTTCACGCTGACTCTCAGTGAATTACTAATAACATTATGATAGTTAGACTGACAAGTTTTTACATGCTGGGGTGGTTCTGGGACACACTGTTGGGCCTTCTCAGTGTTATGGGCCCAACTTGGTGCCGCCTTGATGATCATGTAGACCACAGATCATCAACTATATTTGTCCAAGGACCAGAATTTTTCCACGCAGATGTTGTGGGGGCTGGACTTTCATTTAAAAAATATTCATTTCAATTTAACAATTAAATTACACAGACATGGAAAATCCATAATGATAACCAGACACTCAACTAGAAAATGCTCTCAGACCTCTGTCAAGAAGGTGGTCAGTACTCAATACAAAACCCACAGTTCAACTACAAATGAATGAGTCCTTATCAATGAAAAACTCCTCTTCAGGATCCCAGGAAGCAAACAAAAATACTCCATTTGGGTCTCAATACAACATTTGTAAAAAATAAACACAAATGAAGCCTCTCGCGTCCAATAGACAAGCTTAATGATTCTCCAACAACTCTGGAGTTACCTCCTGCAGTCCAGGCAGTGTGCTGCTCCAGGGAATGGCCAGCCTAGAAGCTGGGCGGTTTGATGGCGGGTGAGTAGAGAGGATGGGGTTGGAGAATAATCCGATCATGTATAATGGGTGAACTGGGATTTATAGACTTTTTGGTTTGTTGCCAGGGGTTGGCAAGCTAATCAGCAATCACTCTCAGGACAGACTGGGCCTCTTTCACCGGTGAGTACTGTTACATGTGTGCATTTTCTAAATTCATCGATGTTCTGTGGACTGGATACGGCCTGCAGGCCACCAGTTTACAATTACTGCTATAGAGTGACCACTCTTATAATCACACAAAAAATACACACACACAAAAAAAACGTTCTTTTCTTTGGTAAGACAGGTGTAGGGAAATGACTCATGAAAGGTTTCTCATACCAGTGAAGCTGCTAACTGTCTGCTATCGGTAAGTCTAGGGGAACCAGATATACACTGATGTGAGTTGGACAACTGAGCTGCCTCTGGCATTTAGATAAAACCTATGGAGCCAGATGGACCAGCCACTGTAGCCTGAGCAGATATAATGCAGATAAAAGGTCGGGTCAAGTTGTTGAGTATCTGCTGTTTGTTTGGGACTTAAAGCTACATTAGGTCAGAGTTAGACAATGGTGTCACCCATCAGGGGGCTCTGTCAATCTCTGATGGCACAGCCTTACACCAGGACTTAATGATACATCAGAACATCATTTAACATGAATACTGGGCTTTTGGCATATTTTACTATGTATCGATAACTAACAGCTACTAGTAGTTCCTGTCTGTAATGTACCTATGGATGACAACCACCATTCACAGACACAAGTTCTGAAGTTATAAGGAACATCTTTTTTCAATTAGTTCTAAGCAGATTTATGCACATTTATTCACGGAGGATAGAGATAATGACAGTATCCACAGAAACTGTAAATCACACTGAATCTAAACATGTGCGCATATGTCTGTGTGTTCACTTTCAGTTTAGTTGTATTAATTAACTGCATTTAGTTGCAGTCATGCAATTTTTGGTGCAATCAGGCACCAAGTACCTCAGTTATGTCAGCCTGTCAACAAATATTCTAAATTCAAATATATAATCAAATTGTAAAAACACCCAGACATTCGACTGTGAAAATTAATATTCAATTGTGGATAAAAAGGGGTGGGGTTAGTGAGGGCTGGAGCCGCTGCACCGACTGCACTGCATGACAGAAAGGAGTCACACAACCAGAGTTTCAGTTATCCGGTAATTACCGCTTTTCCTAACCAGGAAAATCTGATTAAGTCCGACATGTTTGAATCTCTCTAGTCTACGTGCTGTTTTCCCCCGCTACTTCACTGATCTCTGACCTCCCTCTCGCTCCTCTCCTGATTCGGTGAATGAAACGTTTCAAGTGGTGATTGCTGGAACAGTGAAAAGACAAACCAAGAAGGTTTTTGTGAGTTTTATTTTGTTTCTCTCAAGTTTGAATTGTGTGTTTTACAGTCATAATATTACTGTTTCTATAAACAGAGTCTGGTGGCTTTGGCAGGGGTGATAGAGGCTGTTTCTGGTTGAACAAAAAGGTCTATCTCTGTAGAGATCCCTTTCAATAATATTGTTAGACATTTAGAATAACAATCTGAGCCTGTCAGTGGCAAAAACACTTCCAGTGGACGTACTTTGATGGTGCACAAACGCACGAAGGACTACACTGTAGCTGCTCAATACTGGACCAGTTTCAAAAACTGTTGTCTCCATTAGTCACTTGGACACAAAAAAATGGGAAAATAGGGTCCATAATCACAGATAATATTTGACCTGATCAGACTGGTTTAAGTCACAATGGACTCATTCTCAAGCAGTCCTGCTGAATATCATATCACATATCCAACTGTCTTCAGGAAATATAATTGACATAATGCATAAAACATTCACAGCCTCTTCAGAGTTCCAGCCTATTCAGGTTTTCATACAATTATTTTGACCAAAATAATATTTACTGCTGATGAAAAACTTTCTATGTAATTCCTCCCTTGCTACACTGGGTATATGCCAACATAATGTTCTACGCTGACATTCGTGGTCTTGTGTCAAAGTGTTAAAATGTTTAAGGGTGTATACTCCCATTAAGCTGATACCATGTGCTGATACGAAAGGAAGTCTTTGTCATTGTGTGCTTTGTTTTTTGATGGAAACATCTAATATAAAACAACAGTATAATTTCCAGGCACTAAAAATGACACTGGCTGGTGATATTTGATGCTTTGAAGGTAAAAGGAAAAGCTTAAAAGCAACATCACTAAAGATGTCGTAATGCTAACAACTGCACAGAAGAAGTCCACAGAATATCCTATCTGGTATCAGACAGAAAGCATTTTTCAAGATGGTTTCATAAACTGCATCATGTTAACATGATGAACTGGCAGAGAAATCATCTGCACAATCACTGACTGTACAAACACAAAAGGAACATGGATGCATCAACATATCTTTTGTTCCAATGCACACAAAAGTGATCAAATAGACAGAAGGCCATCATTAAGGTAGTTTAGAGAAGTGGTGGTTATGAGTCTGACACTGACATGACTGTTCATGTGGAGGGAGGAGATGGGGATTTCAACAACCATTAGCACAACTTTATTACATCCAATTCAATTTAGTGTTTTTCCATGAAAGGTTCAGATACAGTATTTTAAATAAAATATAAAAGTCAGGCCAGTTTGTATGGTCATTAAAGTGGATGTATGTAGCAGGGGATGGAACAGAAATCCAAATGATCCATTTGTTCATTGAATGTTTCACTTTTTTTGTGTACCCATTGTACCTCTGCTATAGCCATCCATTGACTCTCTTACTTTGTGAATAATTTATTAAATTATGCATTTTTTAGGACATTTGAATGGCCTGTCTCAAAAGTTGATTCTGACCCATTTGCATGGTGTTACATAGGGCATATCCTAATTTATTTGACAAAATACTACAAAATTGATAGATGTGCTCAAACAGAATTCTAAAGATTTTCAGTATAATAAACACCCTTTTTAAAAACTTTTTCAGCAATATTCACTGGATTTGTATTGTAGCTGCCTCTCCACAAAACAGTTTTCATTGTTAGTCGAGGAGTGTGTCTTTTCCACACAGAATTGAAAGTATTCCCAGAACAGCGATTGCCCAAACAGCAGTAACTAGGTATGGCAGGTCTGCCAACTGTTTGGATTTCTCCACATGCTGAAGCAGTGTGCATGGAGCTGTAGTTCCAGAGGTACTCTGCATTTAATGAGTTTGAAGGGTGGAGACCTTTTTTTTGTCTTTCCAAAAACCAAAATTGAAGAGCAAAAGTGTAAGAAATCGATTAAATAGTATCTGTCTGCTCTAATGTGAGCTGCGAACAGTAACATGCCAACTAGACGGTTACAGGACAACACAAACAGCTGGATCAGTACAAGTAACTAAAGAAGTAGTCTAATGTTATTTCAAAAGCCACAGAGCATATGTATTTTAGCTAGTTTCATGATATTTTGGGATGAGTTTAAATTAAAAAAATCTTGGGTCATGACTGGAATATTCACTGCGAGAGCCAAGATGCTACTGTATATATAGCTGGCCTGCTTTTCATTGAACTTGGGGAAGTTTGCACTTCACCTACCTGTTAGCCAGGAGAGCATTCAATTTGTACAACCCATTTAGTCCTCACCCTCAAACCTATGGAAAATTTGTACCTTTTACCCTTTTATCATTACATCATAGCCATCGTACCCATATTTGGGACCCTTGTGGGTTTTGGACAAGCTACAGTACATAAAATCATTTCAACTGACACAAGCTGTGGTCATCAACTACAAATGAGAAGCCTACTTTTGTTTACTGTTTCAGCGTGAAATCGACTACCCATTGTTTAAAAATGAGGTAACTAAGGATTTTGAGTGGTAAATCAGCGACTAGTATTAACAGCATGTACTGTGTTAGCGTGAAAAGCATGACAGGTGTTGCACAGGGAACCAGCAGGACAGAGCTTAGTGTAGGATTAATTGTGTACCCACCCATTTTGTTGAGGCTGTTTCAGAGTTATTGTGGGATGTTTCTGTTAGCCTGTTCATAGTGGATAAAATAATAAAGATGCCTTAAAATCAGGGATGGACTGATGCACTTTTTTCAGTTCCCATCTGATTTACCTGAATTTGGATATTTGCACTTGTTTCAACTCCCGTACGCTGTCAGCCAGACTTGGAGGGGTCGCTACTGTTTATAAAAACAGGTTTTTTTTTGCAATGTCCTATAAAAGCTGATTAATGTTGGAGTTGACGTGCCCCTGCGCTATGCTGTGGTATACCGTCCACCTGAAGCAAGCTTGTCCTCAGATGGTGATGGACTTCACCAATTTAAATGAAGAATTTAATCTCACCCAATCTGTTTTCAGGCTGACACATGAACATGGGTGCACACCTGATCTGGTTTTATCGTATGGTTCCAATATCAGTAATTTGCAAATATGCATTACATGTATTTCTGATCATACGCCATCCCTGGTCTTGTAGGGGATTGTCAGCTTTGTCAGTAAAATATCTGCCATCCAAGTTCATGCGTGTTCCAGTGGTGCCCATGTAGTAGTTTCTCTGGTGCACACAGCTTCCTTAAATGACTTTAGCCCCATCTCCCTCCTCCACCAAAGCAAAGTTGTCTAATTTATAACCCTCATCTTACCCACTTGCCCGTACTCCTCCCCAGGTCCTGAAAATGGGATTTGATACCGTAGGTCACTCCATTTTGCCAATTATAAATAGCTCTCTTACTTCCAATCAAGTAGCAGCATTTTTAAACATGCAATCGTGCAGCCACTCATCAAAAACCTCCACCTTGACAGTATAGATCCAAATAATCATAGATCAATTTGAAAAGTTCCATTCCTTCCGAAGATACTTGAAAAGGTTGTCTTCCAGCAACTTCAGTCATTTTTAATGGAAAACGATATTTCTGATATTTTTCAATCTGGTTTCCATACAAAGCACAGCAATGAGTCTGCATTAATCAGTCATGAATGACCTGCTGTTGTCTGTAGATGCTAATGACTGTATAATTAATGTTATTAGATCTCAGTGCCGCCTTCGACATTGTGGACCACCACATCCTTCTTGAGCACATGGACCGCTGGGTCGGCATTTAAGGCACCGCACTCTTCGCCTCTTTCCTGGAGAGGACAACCTTTTCAGTTTCCAGTAGTGGATCTTTGTTGTCTGGCCCTCTTGTATGGTGTAGCACAAGAATCAGTGCTTAGCTGTGTTTAATATTCTCTATACATGTTAGTCTTTTGAAATATGAATAACTGAGCAGTGTAATTGGTTTTGGTGAACTAATAATGACTAGGAGCTACGGGGTGACATTGACAGAATTGACCTTAAATGAGACTTTGAGGCCTCACCGGCTACACGGCTGCTCCTCCAGCTGACCTTGACCTCTGATCTCTGAAGATAAAATGTGTCCTTTAGGAATCAGTAAAAGATCTTGTTAGTATTACTGTTCAGTGACTCATTCATTAGTCAACAGCAAGATAGTGAATGAGTCACTGTCAATATGTGCATCCTCTGAACACAGTGACTAGCACTGTGGTCAGTAAGCTACAGTGATTGTATTTTATCATTTACTATAACAGTGTGATGTATAATGTAAATAAATAATTCAAAGTAAACAAAGTAAAAAGTCGGTTTCTGCACTGGACCACTGTTTGTGCAGAGAAAATAAACAGTTTATACATTAATGAAGGCTGATGCATCACATGTCACAGTTACAGTACGCGGCTGTTATTCATGGGAGAGCTCTGCAGATATCACCAAAGATAAACACAAGCAGCACACTGCAACAGGCTTTTCTAGCAGTCAGTGTTACCATGGGAACAAGAAAATCCATCAGGAAATATAAAAAGAATACAACCCCGTTGAGTCCTCGTGCCTGCCATTTTCACTCCATACAGCCCCTTCCCACAACCAGGCCAGCTAGTAAACTGTGTGTCTCTGTGTCCTTGTTTACAGGGAGCTGCGGTCACTTGTCATAGAGATGGTGTTGTCCACCGATATGTCCTCCCACCTCCTCCAAGTCAAAGGGATGAGGGCCTGTCTTCAGCAACAAGAACGGTAACGCTAATGGACTGTTTTTCACGCTGTGCTGCATAATAAACAGGCCTTCAGACCAACGTTCAGAGCAGGCTAAGCCGATAAAAATATCCCGCACAAAGAGGCAGACGAGCAAATTAGTGTCACGCTGGCTGGTGTCAAGTCTGCCTTTTAGGCATGTCTGAGATGCACAACACAACAGAAAAAAAAACAAGAAAGTGCATCATGCTTTCTTCAACAGGATTGACAAGCCCAAAGCACTGTCTCTGTTACTGCACACGGCTGACATAAGCCATCCATCTAAGCCCTGGGCGCTGCACTCTCGCTGGACCAAAGCCCTGATGGAGGAGTTTTTCAGGCAGGTAGGAACTCTAATAGAGCTGAACTGACAATGTGGCTGTTTCTCTTCCTCTCTTCTCTTCTTAGCTCAAGCATTAGTCTTATCCCACTTAGACTATTGCGCAATAATACAGTCAAAACACAAAATAAGCTAGAATGCTACAACGCATAGTCGTTCATCTTGGTTGAAGGAATAGTTCGACGTTTTTGGGAATACATGTATGATTTATTGATTGAGACCAGTCTCTCATCTGGAAGGTATGAAGGCAGCATTTGCAAAAACAATCTCTGTTTTGATTTATTTTACCAAATCGTTTTTTTTTTATTTGTGCACTCCAGGGAAAATCAAACTGGTGTGGCCTTGTTTTGATAGCTCAAGTCAATTTCACTTGTCCTCAATGTTTTGTTTTTTTCTTTGGAATAACAAACTGGTGTTAATTTATTCATTTCACAAGTGCCTTTGTGTGTAGCTGGAGCAGCTGGCTAGCTTAGCTTAGGATCATGGCTGCTAACAGGAGGAAACAACTTGTAATTTTTGCACTCCAGTTTTTGTATGGATTAAACAAAAAAGATGCAACATGTTAACATCACCCAACTTACACGTGCCAAACTATTTTGGTTATCTTTGCAGAAACAGGCTAGCTGTTTCCCCCTGTTTCCAGTCTTTATACTAAGCTAAGCTAACTGGCTGCTGGCGGTAGCATCATATTTATTGAGTACAGATGTTAGGTGCGTCTATCTTCTCATCTAACTCTCAGCAATAAAGCAAATAAGTGTATGAACTGTTCCTTTAAGTGTAAAGAACAGTTAGTCTGTTTTATAGGAAATATCGGTAAATAAAACACAGATAGAGATGGTTTATAGAAACATGTTGTTCATTTCAGACAGACATTATTTTCCCAAGCAGTCATCTGAGGGTCATTTTTAATGCCACCATGTAGAACTAACACACAGAGAGTATAAATTATCAAGCGATGGTTGCATTGACTTCATTCACAGGACTTTTGACTGCAGAAGGTAGTAGAAGAGAAGCTAAACAAAGGACCTGCTCTGCTGTTAAAATATTTGGTACTGATGGTGAGAGTAATCATGCTGCTTTCGCATGTGGTTAAGTGCTGGTTTATTAATGATGCTGCTGCTTCCAGCAATAGTTTGATTGCATCTTTGGTTTGTTTGTCTGACTTCATGTGGGTGTAATTTCACGGAACTGTGATACGTGATGAAGAGATTCAGATTACTGTTATGGAGGACTAACTACCCAGAAAATATTCACATTT
>JAPZEA010000896.1:0-12712 GCA_029783685.1 Heniochus monoceros
CTCCCTCAACAACAATAATAATGGGCTCAATCCTTCAAGCAGGTGCAATCATTTTGCATGATGAAAATAAGACAAAAAAAGATGCAACGTATTGATCGCCTGATGAAACGTACTCCCTCTTCATGCATTAAACACACATTTCAGGCTCCTAACTTATGAAAGTCCAGGCAATTTAAACCTAACACTGCAGATGTAGTCAGATACAACTTGCAAGACAACCTCTTACACCCAATACCAAAGCACTTTGGATCAAAGTGGTATCACCATGCACATTGAAACAGATACAACCAGGTTCAACATCTATGACATTCAATACTGTAGACTGATAGGGGAAAGTACAAGAACCTTGATCAGCGTAAACCAGCATGTAAGAGCTAGAATATCGTGAAACCAAATTAGTCTCATGCCGAAACCTTTTAATCTCCAAAGGGGAGCTGAGTTATTGAATCACAGGCAGACTGGCAGATTTGATCATAAATGTATGTTTTTAACAACTTATGTTGCATGATTGATGATGCGGTCACACAGTCTTGGCTGTCAGACACAGACCATTAACCGTCAAATTAGAAATGCAGCTTTTCTGCAGGATCCAGTCACAAAACAATCAGTTAACACACCTCAGGCAAACAGAGACCCGAGACTGCGGTGCAACAGAATCTACCTGACTGCTTCAAACACCTCTGACATTCAACCCTTTACACAGACGAGCTAAACCTTTCCTATCGCTCTGGAAATCAGCCGCTGCAGTGAGTGTAATATACATGGCATCACTGCCTGAAGATACCAGGAACAAAGAGCAGCTGATAGATCGCACTGCCAAATACAACTGTCTAATACCTCTCTAACATCCTGTAGGTGAGTGCCTTACTCTGTGCTGCATTAGGGATCAATGCCAACGATACAACACATTACAATCCGCCTTTCTACCAATGCAGTGATGTTAAATACTGTATAGTCAAATATAGTCCTGCAACTAACAAATCTTATATATAAAGAGCCAATACAAGTTCGCGCTGCTAGCTTCAGGCTTTCCTACTGATTGACAGCCACTGGAGTCAATGCACCAAGTAATGTACCAATACGCCTTGAAAAGCCAGAGAAGAAGACTGATGGCTTGCAAACTTGAATGGAGACAACAAAAAAAAAATGATTGAAAATGATTGAATACCTTAACCGTTGGCTTTGTGGAAGGAAATCCATTCAGCATGTCCGTTAGACCTCAATGTACAATACAGCAGCACCAACTGTTAACATAAGCCTCATTGTCCCCTTAAAGGTAACCCATGATGTCGCTTGTTAATATAATGATGAGTGCAGCTTTAATCTATCATTGTAACATTCAGAGAATGTGCTGGTTTAACATTATCAGTAACTACAGTAACAGAGAGTAAACAAGTAACCTGTACTGCCTGTACTGTACACGAAAGACTGTAAATCAACAGTCCAATCAAGCATAATCACAGCCACATTAATATTTAAACAGGCGCAGGAATTACATGCAAAGGAGTTAATCACATTCTAATTACATGTAACCACCTCCCTGCAGTATGCCTTGCATCCCGAGCAGCTCCGTCTCTCTGTGCTCGGCTGGCTGTGACGGCGCCGCTGTCTGCTGTAGAGCAGGGGGAAAGCTTGACACAGCGCGTCTCCCCCTCTAAAGCAGCCTTGTGTTTTTGCTAATATTGCATGTACCATTGAGAGTCCGTCGAAGATACTCAGACCATGCAGTATTTAAGCCGCGGTTTTTCTTTCAAGCAGCAAATCATCTTCCACTGACATGTCACAGCGCTCGCTGAGAGAGTTTCGGTGTGATAGATAAGCGGCCGATCGTATCACGTAAGTGCGACGCGTGCATTTCATACACGAGGTGGCAGAGTTTTAGAAAGGTCACCTCGGTCCTTCCACTGAATAGAAACCTTTTTAAGGCTTATCGGGTTAATCTAGTCTCTCTCGAGTGTTAATATAAGGTTGTGTCATTTGCAGTCAATCGCTGCTGTTCACAGATGACCAGGTTACATGTTAGCATGGTCGCTGACATGGAAAAAGAGAAAACTCAGGGCCCCGTGGCAGTCGCCTGCTTTTCCCACACGGCAATCGAGCCTTGTCCAAAGGCGGTAAAAACTCCCCTTTAGACTTCAGAAAAGACACTGATCCAACAAAAAATTACATGATTTGAAAACGATCTAAGAACCTACAGGCAAAGCAGTATGATGCCCCAGACCCTCAGGAGCCCCTGAGGCCCCACATTATCTCCTGAACGACTGGAATATTAAGGGCGGCTGCTACATTTTCAGTGGTCTTGAGGCCATGTCTTGGAAAGGTGCCAAAGGTCAAAATCTACTTTGAGCTGCAATGTTTTAGTTGATATTGCACTCATATCGTGCACATTCTGAAATGAATTTCTGCAAACAAACATATAGCACTGATTGGTTCCTGGGGGGGGTTTCTGGGAGCTCAACAGGGCCCCACAGCTCATTGCTGCTCCAGGACCCCCAAGTAGGTTAATCCAGCCCTGCATACAGGCTGACTTCAAGACAAATAAACATTTAACAGCATAAATAGACTCAAATCCTAGAAAATGTGCTCAAAAGCAAGACTATCACCACAAAAACACAGAGATTCCACAAACTGTTAGAACAAAAAGCAATAATCTTCCCGCCATCTGTCACAACTGAAACACTTCTGAACAGAATGGGATCTAACAGATGCTGTAAATGTTTTGAAATGATAGCACATTTCTTTCTTTTACCCATTTTAAGGTAATTGAATATGACACCTTGGTGCTATCCAACTACAGGAAGTGGCAAAACTAAATGAAACAATTGCTCTCAGACAAGAAACACGAGCCACAGCGGCTGAAATTAAACACAAACCTCAGAATAAGGAATGACAGCTCAGGATGACGTGAACATAATTGAAAATGAGTTAAGGGGAACAGCTAAATTGACTGATGGCGTAAGAGTGCGTGCGTGCGCGCGCACACACACACACACACACACACACAGACCAACTAGCAGTGAAAAATAGAGTGCAGCAATCTGCGACAAAATGATTAAAATTGTATGTGCGAGATGCCAGCGTCACACACAACATAACGCACAACAGTCAGAAAACGCCAACACACACACATGCAGAGACATTGACGCACACGCAGAAAAGGCCCTGAAAAATGCCTATTATAAATCAACTCAAAGCAACAGCCCTTATGCTTCAAAGTCATCTCCGAATCGCTTATCCACACACTGAGCCACACTATAGGAATACCAATTTATAGTGCTCTATCATATCATTCACAGAGTGGGGCCAGGAAGAGGAGAGAGGGGAGACAGAGCGAGGGAAGGGGCGAGAGAGGTAGACAGAGAGTGGAGGGGAGGGAGAGCAATGACCACAAAATGCCTATTTATACATTTCAATCTTATCCACGAAGAAAAAAAGAACACTTCTGCAGAGATACTGACGTCCCCACGTACAGTAGATGGATATATGAATGCACACAGGCACTCACTCATTCATTCACTCACACACACACACTCTCACACACACACACACACACACACACACACACACAGTCCCAGAGCTGCAAGATAAGAGAGGAGAGTGTTCTGGGGAGAAAGCTTCCTCATTGGTGTGCAAGGCTGCACATGTTCCAACCCACCCTTATATCCCCTGTGTGTGTATATGTGAGATTGTGTGTGTGTGTGTGTGTGTGTGTGTGTGTGTGTGTGTGTGTGTGTGTGAGCACTCTCTTTCCTTCACTGCCACTAAAAAGACACAGAGGACCTATTGTGCCCAAGGAAGGAAAATCACTCCATTTTCAGAAAAGGAGAGGAATGAACAGCTCTCTCTCTCTCTGTCTCTCTCTCTCTCTCTCTCTCTCTCTCTCTCTCTCCTTCCGTTCATCTCTCCCGACCTCTCTCCTTCCCTCTCTCTCCCCCTCTCACACTCTCTTTCTTCTCCCCTCCCATTCACACAGCAGCTGAAATGGCGAAGCTTGTTAAAAAGGAAGCCCACATGCCAGCATTCACAGCTTTGCTTACCGCAGCATCTCCCCTGCTCTCCGTGTGCCTTTGCACCAGAAACCACGGATGAAAGCAACTCGATACGGCATCTAAAAAAAAGTTATGACACTAAGGGGCCACAAGTAAATGCATAAAGGGAAAAGGGAGAGAAGGAACAGGTAGAGAAGATATCAGGATTTGAAGTAAATGAGGTGTTTCATGCAGCAGTAACAGCAAAACAACATTAAAGGAGGGTGTTTTTTTCACGTGTTCGGAGCTGCAGCTTGTTCGCTCTGGAACACAATTTTGCTGCAAACAATATTATCCAAAACTCTGCTTACTGAGTGAAACTGAGGTTCCTGCCTGGCAAGACTAGTTTATTGAAACAATCTATCATGGAAGAATTGTGAACCGGTGGGGATTAGCTGATGTCAGTGGCCCAATTCCTGCTTGATGGATGGATGTGAATGTACCGGTGCACAGTCTGGGACAGCAGATGTGATGATGGAGAAAAGCCTTCATTATCAGTGGCTTCAAGATAAAGGATAAATCATCAAAACCTGGCTCTTGTTTCTGTAGTTTTGGCTATTGTTCATGTCATTTAAACACTGCTGTGATCTGGGAATGCAGCGACACCATTACAAACTGAGCAGTTGTAAACAAGTTTAAGCAACCTCATTAGAAAAAAGAAAGCAAAGGGAAATGGAAATTCTTACTCAAACTGTTGTTAACATCGCTTGAAGATAACAGACCGACTTCATAGCTCAAACTATCTCACTTGCTGTAGTTGTGCACGTGTAAACTGTGTCCCAGTTCCATACAAAAGGCTAATTCTAAGCAGGTTTTGAGTATTTAGTGTGTTCAAATGGCTGAAAATAAAGTATACAGAAAAAAAGTAAGAAGGTATGCAAAACATGTGCCATTGTACCAAGGAAGTGGAGGAGCTGCTCGCAGCTGGGCCACATTCAAAAGCTGCTGGTTGATTGACGTGTTGATG
Organism: Heniochus monoceros; assembly: GCA_029783685.1. Lineage (NCBI taxonomy): Eukaryota > Metazoa > Chordata > Actinopteri > Chaetodontiformes > Chaetodontidae > Heniochus > Heniochus monoceros. Next base: position 4,996 of record JAPZEA010000896.1, read on the forward strand.
CACAGATTGTATCACTTTCTGTTCTGTATAAAACATGTTGATTTTTCTCTATACTGTCTTTGAAAGCAGTGTGCTAAGACACTTTGTATCCAGTATATCATGCATGCTGTTTAGATTTAACATAGGGTAAGGAACTGGGACCTTTTCTGTGTATTATTACTGGGTGTGCTCACTTTCAGTTCAATCTCCAAATAAAGTGCTTTGTATATTCTGGTTGAACCTGTTTTCAACTTGTTTGATCATCTGACCACTCATGCTTCTCGCCATGGCTCTCATACCATGCTCCCAGACCTCAGAAATCAATTTGATGCACACGATGTCAAAAACATTAGAAATGATTGCAAGATTTTGCTTACAAGGAACAACAACAAAGCAAATTCACTAAAAAGTGACTCATTTTGCATCCGTGGCAAACCCACAAACCTGCAAATATATCTTGGCTAAAGATTCACTTTCAGGCCTTTTCCCAGAGCTTTAAACTGCATTTCAGTCTTTAAAAGACAGGAAGAAGTGGATCAGCCTCCAGAAAAAGCCAGCAAGTGGACCTGAAGTTAGGCTACTCTCTCCAGTGTGTTACATTCCATCAGTGCCACCAAACCATGTAGCGATCAGCACAAAGATTAAGAACCGCAAATACAACCAGCTTACATGTCATACACAGGGACTCTTCCAGTGCCCTCAAGCTTAGACAGACCTGTTCTGCAAAAAGATTCCCAGCAAAGCAAAAAGTCAGACATTTCAGTAAATCACAGGCCACCACAAAGCACGCCACTCTGCAACCAGTCTCAAAACAGTGAAAACTCCCTCATCTCCTTCAGGCAGGGCTCTCAGTAGGTCCCAGCCGTCAGATTGGAACGAGGCCCTGTTGCCGGCAACATTTCAGCACCTTGGACAGCTACACAATAGCCAGCCGAGATCCAGCAGGGGAAAAACATGAGGACAAAAGACAGAGGAGGAGGTGAAGGAGGGCGGTGGGCCGCGGACATACAAAAGGGAAAAGGGGGGGGGGGGGGGGATTTGGCCGCTGGGAGGCCATTCACAGAGGATACAAAGAGCTAATGTCAACTGGAGTTGAAGGACAGAAAACAGAATTAGCATTAGAGCGGGTAGCACAGTTCATCCATGTCACACGGTCAGGAAAGAGGACGGCAGGCCCGTAAACGCACAGGGGATGACGATAATACACACATATGCACAAACAGCAGAACGTGGAGAAACAGTCTTTCTAGCAGAGTCTGCTGCTTATCCACGAGAGCAATTCACACCTGCCGATTGTCATACTAACTGCAATTCCTGTCTCCTGTAGGATTTCAGTGTCAAAACATGCCACATTATTTTCACTCGACATAACTGGCGTCATGTTTGAACGGCAGGATGCGCTGGCATGCTGCATCCTGTGAGCAACAGTTTCTGGTGGAGTCAGTGCTCCATGCTGCAGACTACCCTCCATTTTCTTTTACTGCTTATCCACAAGGGGCAATTCACTACTGTTAATTGCTCTACTAATGACAATTCTTCTCTCCTGTAAGATTGCAATGCTGAAAAAGCAGCAGTTGTTGAAAACGCCACATTTTTCAATCTACATATCTCTCTTGAGGCCAAGCAGTATTTATTTTTTAGAGAATACAATGACTTTGCAAGCACATCCTCATCCCTGCTGAAGAAACTATTGACCCTCTACATTAAACATCAGTGCTGTCCGTGCACCATCAGATTGGATTTCAGATGGAGGGGTGGGAATGTGGACAAAACCTTGAAATGCCGTGTCAGGTCGAAGACAGAAGGAAGCTACGGCTATCGTTCAAGTTAGAAGGAGCTGAAATAAATCCAGCTCGTCCATCGTTAGAGGACCTGTCACATCTCAGCAGAGAGAGAGAGAGAGAGAGAGGGAGAGAGAGAGAGGGAGAGAGAGAGGGAGAGAGAGAGAGAAGGAGGAGCTGCAGGCAAGCTCTGTTTTCATTTTCTTTGGCTCCCATCACACACACTCAAACACACACACACATTAGAGCAGTCCACAGCACGCCGCAGCATCCAAAAATAATTATGCACAGTCTAAACAAAATTTACCTCAAGCTCATGATCTTGACAAAGTGCTTCAGTGAAAGTTTAATGGCGCAATTTTGCCGCGCTGTATTGCTCCCCTATAGCATACAATATTCTCTATAAGTTGTACATCTCCAAAGACACTTCATATTGAAAGCAAAATAACATGATTCTCCCTGTCAAGAACTCACATGTCCTTTCGCACCCAGTTTTTTTTTTTTCCTTTTTTTCTTTTTAAACAGACAAATAAGTCTTCTATTTTACATAAAGATTTGATTCTTTAAAATACAGCACTTTCAAAAAAAGGAACATTTCCATTTTGCAGAGAGCATTGTTGATAAAATAGTTGAGTGCAAAGGCACTTTCTGGATTAAGTATAGTAAGATTTTGCCGCTTGTTGGATTTTGGAAAGTTTTCTTTTATGGTTTAACACTCACCATTTATCTGTGTATGCTAAATATGTACAGGAATGTCAATATGTAGCATTTCCTCTTCTACAAAGAATAATTATTCAATATTTTTCTGTTTTTCACAGGGAAAATAAAATACAGTTTTATGAAAAGCACAAAGCCATATTTGTACACAGTCCTGCCCATTATATACCTGCCGTCATCAAAGTCTTTTGGAATTTCATTTTTCAAGAAAGCAGAAATAATTTAGAACTTCCAGGAGAAAAAAAAAAAAAGAACTGCATAATAATATACTTCTTATGCTCCTTTTATACATCTTGAAAAGAAAAAGAAAAAGAGAAGAAAAGGAAGAGAGAAAAAGATCATAAAAGGCTTCGGTTCGCTTCCAGTCAATCATGTAGGATTGAACACAGATAGATAAGATAGATATATAGAGAGGGCTATTATTACAGTAACTGCGTGATTATTATGAATGCTGCACAGAACCTGGGGGGGGGGGGGCATTGTCGCTATCTTACAGTTGGCTCATCGCAGTCTGTTTCTCCAGAACCTCCAGGTAGTCTGGTTCTGTTTTTAGCTTCCCAGGGAGCAGAAGTGGGTGCTCATTGTTTTTGGAAGGGTGTTCGGCCCCGTAGTATTTCCTGGGGGTCCCGTACAGCACAGTTTTGTTCAACCTGTCCTGGTTAGTGACATGCCGCCGGGCCGTAGCAGCCTCGTAAGGGGGCACGATACAAGGTCTCTTAGGTAAAGTGCAAAAGTTGTAATGGAAAGGGGGGACGCCTGCAGCTGTGGGAAGCTCTTTGTTGGGCCTCTCCCCTAAGTTTTGATACAACATCTCAGGAGGCTCTGGGGTGGTCAAACCGCATGATGTTGGAGATTTATCCATAAAATCCATTGTGCTGATGGTGTAGGCCCCTGGGCTGCGGCTGAGGACATCATCCTTCTTTGCATCCAGGGGCCCGAAGCTGAGCTCCTTCAGGTTGCGGTAATACGCCACCTGTTCGCCATCCTTCTGCATGTAAATAGGGTTTTGGCACATGGAGCCCACAGGTGGGGGGATGTAGTTATAAACGTGGCTTTCAGACGTTTTGTCTTGGGTCGGTTCGGGAGTGTAGGAGCCATATTGCACTTGGAAAGAGTTGAGATCTAAGTTGTTGGCGCCCGTGGGGACGTGTTCCACTCCTTTGCGCCGCTTCAGAACAAAAACAAAGAGGCCTGCGCCGAAGCAGACCGAGAGGATGAAAACGACAAGAAGGCCAAGAATCAGGACTGAAAGTGGGACCTCAGGGTGTAACTCAGGAGTGTGGAGTCGGGATTCAGTGGGACTGACTGAGCTGAAAGAAGAAGATGAGGAGGGGGTGGAAGCCTCAGTGCTGGGGCTGATTAATGTAGGGGCTTTTGTTGGGGGGGCATTTTGTGGGGGGGGCACCTCGCTGGGCTCAGGGCAGATGGCCTCGTTGCGAAGCGAGCGCAGCAGGCGACCCGCGTGTTTAGACGGCGAATCACAAGTGATTTCGTTAACCACTACACTGGTACTGGACAGCTCCATCCAATTTTTGAGTGCCACAATGTCACAGGTGCAGTCCCAGGGGTTCTCCTGGAGGTCGATCTGGATAAATGCTGAGAGCTGGTCTAGGACCCCTCGAACGGGAAGGTAGGAGAAATGATTATTCCGCAAGTTGAGCCTTGTTAGCATTGTGCCACCGAAAACATTATCAGGCAGCGATCTTAACAGGTTGTTGTTCAGAAAAAGCAGCTGTAGGTTGTGTAAAGCGTTAAATGTTTGTGGTAAAATGTCTTTGATGATGTTATATTCCAAATACAGATACTGGAGTGACTGAAGGCCAGCGAAGAGAGACTGAGAAAGTGACTCAATGTAATTCCCATTCAGATAGAGCCGTCTGAGGTTTGTTAGATTCTCAAATGCCCCTTCCTGAATCACTGCTATCCTGTTATTTCCTAAATGAAGCAGCTCCAGCGAGCTGTACTCTGTAAGATCAGTTCTGTAAATCACCTGTAAGTAGTTACCGGTCAGGTGGAGCTTCTTTGGGTAGGAGGGCTTGGGGTTCAGCTCACTGATGTTATGCAATTTCCGTTCTTGGCAATTGATGTTCAATCCACTGTCGGGGTTTTGTGACGTGCACACGCACACACTGGGACACAACATGGGCACAGGGGAGCGTGTCTGGTAAACCATTATGGGCCCAAAGACGTGTTTGTCCTTTGTGATGCGTGGGGTGGGCCTGTAGCGCATTTTTGGCGGACGGGAAGCTTTCGGGGCACGGGTGGGGGTGATCCCGCCGGGGTGGTAGGTCGGGGGCAGGGCCCCTTGAAAGTGAGAGTAAGAGGGGTGGTGAGCACGCTCCCCAGCATTCCTGCGTGGGCACAGATCCTGCTTTATGAGCTGAGTGATGTCTTTACCGTGCAGCCTGAACGGCGTCTCACACACTATGTCCCCCACAAAGACAGAAATAGTGTCCAACCAGGATTTGAGGGGAATCAGATCACAGGTGCAATTCCACGGGTTCTCCTCCAGCTGGATCTCCATGATGCCGCCTATGTGCTCTAACACCCCAGCAAATGGCAGCATTTTGAGCCGGTTGCCACGTAAATCCAAGTGGGTGAGGAGCACAAAGCGGAAAATATTGGGAGGTAAAGACAACAGTAGGTTGTCATTCAGGATCAACACTTTGAGCTTATTCAGCTTACTGAAAGCACCCGGCTCTATGGCGCTGATATAATTATAGTCTGCCTGTAAATACTCCAAACTCTCCAGTCCTGCAAAGGTGTCCTCTTTAATCACCTCCAGGTTGTTGTTGTTCAAGTGGAGCCGCTTCAGGAAGCGCAGCCCGTTAAAAGCGCCGGTTCGGATCTCCTGCAAGCCATTATTCCCAAGATGCAGTGAAGTGACATTGCCATAATTGACGAACTCATTGGCGCTGAGCCGTGACAGGAAGTTTCCGTTTAGAAAAAGCTGAGAGATTTTATTTGGGGGCGCCTGGAACTGACTGACGGTGGTAAATCCTTTATTCTCGCAGTTGATGTTCAGTATGTTCTCCCGCTCCTCGCAGGTGCAGCGGGTCTTGCAGATTTCTTTGGAGGCTGAAGTTTTGCGGCTCTCCGTTTCGGACGGTGTCAGGCTGGTGACCGTGAGGACGCTCAGAAAGAGGACGCCGCTCAGCATTTTTACAGCCAAAAATGGTCGCTGAAATATAGATCCAGCATTTAACTTTGCAGCGTGAGCCTTGAATGGACAGGGGGGGGAAAAATCAGGGGGTGAGTTCTCACAGTAGGTAGAGGGAAAAAAGAAAAAGAAAAAAAAGAGGTAGAAGCGCTCACACACACACAAATACACTCACACACACACAAACACACAGACGGGCTGAAAATAGGCGCACCACCGTTATTTGGTGTTAAAATGGGACCGTGATGTACGGGAGATGCGCAAATCTCTCCATTGACCTTCGCTTTGAATCCAAAAAATTCCAAAGTCCCTCCCAAAAAAAATCAATCCCGAAAAAGAAAAATAGCGCAACCATCACAAATCAACGGGATCCTGTGTGGTGGATGGACTTGGCACATTGTCAGCGGCAGAGGGGAATCGGAGGGAGAAAAAGCCGCTTACTGCAACCCTTTTTCCTTATAGAGAGCGCCGATTTATTCAGCGGCTTCACGCAGATCACCAGCAGCTGCAGCCAAATATTTAGAGAGAGACACGGGCTGCGAAACGATGTCTCTCTTCTCCTTCACACAGAAAAAGCACTTCATTTTAGTCCAGGCAAAATAAAACCACTTTTTTTAGAGATCCAGAAATAATGCGCAAAGACGCACCATGACGCACGGCCGGCTTTCCTTATCGACTTCTCCAAAGGAAAGGAGGCAGGTAAAAGTGACCACGAGGGGAGAAAAGCAGAGGAAAAAGCAGCGCGCGTGACAGAGAGAGAGCGAGGGGAGATATGTATTCTCGGAGCTGAGGCATAACTACAGCCTGTGCCGTCGGTCCTCCTCCGCTCCGCACACTGAGAGCTGCACTGAGCGTCTGCTGCTGCTGCCTGGCTGCGTTTGTGTGTGTGCGCGCGTGTGTGTGAGTGTGTGTGTGACAGAGAGAGAGAGAGCGAGAGAGCGAGAGAGAGAGAGAGCGAGAGAGAGAGAGAGAGAGAGAGAGAGAGAGACCAGGGGCCGTTACGTCACCAACACACACACACACACACACACACACACACACACACACACACACACACAGAGAGAGAGAGAGGGTCTTGAAAGTAAGAGAGCCCTATCCTGCAAAATGATCCGTCTTAACTATTTCTCATATCGAAACCAAACGTATCTTAAACAAAGTGATCCATTTGTCCATATGATAATCGGAATTTCACTTGTTTTGAACTCAAATCTGAGACATTTTTTGTTAAACTGTATTAGTATTATGATTACAGTTGTTACTGTTGTCACAGCACCAATCTGTCCACTTTCACAGTTGGGAAACCTGTGGAACAAATCAAAAACTCAGCCTGGAAACTGGAAGCAGTTACATTATGTTCCTCTGCTTCATCACATTTGGAAGTGCATTACTTAGTTCCCTCATACGATTAATAACTTCACTATAAACCTTGATGCTCAGAATTCATAAAGCCTTCAGATAAGCAACTGCTACAAGACCAAATGATGTGATGAATCTATATACCTGCAAAGCAGTGATGTGACATTATCATGCAAATGTAACGCTATGGAAACGGAGCTACAGAAATCATATTGCTGCCATTAGCCTATGGGAAGCTTTTTTATTTATTTATTTATTTCATTTGATTTTTTTTACCCTTGACGCCACTAGGAGGCAGGAAAGGCCTCTTTTCGGTTCTCTCTGCCTCTGTCATTATTTCCTTACTTTCTTGTCTTCACTCTTTATCTTTCACTCTCACACAGGTTTGTAATGCCAAGACATAGAGTTAAATATGATGCTGTTGTTATCAAAGAGTGACACACAGAATAATATGCAATGATTTTAAATAATGGCCGTTTCCTCATATCTGAGCAAAATGGGTTAGTGATAGATATGATAGTGTATACAGAGAGAGTAAAATACACAATAATAAATAAACAATAAACGCATGAGAATGTAACAGATTGATATTTAACATATGCATGTGAGCATTAGTGCCTAAATGTGTACATAAATACATAATATAAATGTATTTAGATAAAAATATCATAAGAAAGAAGTAAACATTACACTGTAAGACATTTCAAGCTGGTTCAAGGTAACT